>LZPO01044193.1:996967-1019815 GCA_001675575.1 Neotoma lepida
TTTTGCTGGTCTGGGATTATTTTTGCCCTGTGTTTTCTTGGATGTAGTTAACTTGCTTAGATTGGAGTTTACCTTCTAGCACCTTGTGGAAGGCTGGATTTGTAAATATATATTGCTTAAATTTGATTTTATCATGGAATATCTTATTGTCTCCATTTATGGTGAATGAAAGTTTTGCTGGGTATAGTACTCTGGGNTGGCATTTGTGGTCTCTTAGAGTCTGTAGCACATCTGTGCAGGCCCTTCTGGCTTTTAAGGTCTCTACGGAGAAGTCGGGTATAATTCTAATAGGTCTGCCTTTTATGTTACTTGGTCTTTTCCCTTGCAGTTTCCAATATTCTTTCTTTTACTGTACATTCAATGTTTTGATTATTATATGCCAAGGGGATTTCCTTTTCTAGTCCAGTCTATTTGGTGTTCTGTATGCTTCTGATACTTTGATAGGCATCTTCTTCTTTAGGTTAGGAAATTTTTCTTCTATCATTTTGTCAAAAATGTTTTCTATGCCTTTGGTCTGTCTTTCTTCTCCTTCCTCTATTCCTAATATTATTAGATTTGGTCTTTTTATAGTGTCCCTGATTTCCTGGATATTTTTTGCCAGGAGTTTTTTCAGACTTAACATTTTCTTTGATCTATGTACCCATTTCTTCTACCATGTCTTTCAGTGTCTGAGATTCTCTTTTCCGTCTCTTGTATTCTGTTGGTGAAGCTTGCCTCTGTAGCTGCTGTTCAAGTTCCTACATTCTTCATTTCCAGATTTCCCTCAGTTTGGGTTTTCTTTATTGATTCTATTTCTACTTTCAAGTCTTGGATGGTTTTATTCATTTCCTTCAACTATTTCTTTGTATTTTCTAAGGTTTCTTTAAGAGATTTATTCATTTCCTCTTTAAGGACTCCTGTCATATTCATAAAGTCTGTTTGAAAGTCTTTTACTTGTGCTTCACCTGTGTTGAAATATTCAGGACCTGCTGTGGTAGGGTTCCTGGGCTCTAGTGGAGACAGTTGTCCTGGCCGTTATTGATTGTTTTTACACTGGTATCTAAGCATCTGGGTTTAGGAAGATTGTAATTCTAGGTGCTGATATCTGGTATTGTCTTTGTTGGGTGGGTGTTTTGTTCATTGGTTTTTTTGTTTTGTTTTGTTTTGTTTTGTTTTGTTTTGTTTGTTTGTTTGTTTTCTCTCTCTCTGGTTCTTAGGAGAATGTGGCAGCTGTGTGTTGCCTGTAGGAAAATCTTCGGAGGACCTGATAGGTGTGGCACTGGGGAGTTCCAGGTAAAACATGTTTGTGGGTATTGGCAGCTGACACTTAGGAATGGGGAGGGGTTGGGGATGGTGGAGATGGCTTAAGGAGAGGGAGGAAAGCAGGGTGTCCCAAGATCTGCTCAGTTAGTCTCTTGGCAATGGGAGCAGAGAGTGAGGAGAGGCCACAGCCAAAGGTCTGCTGTAGCTGAGGGAGAGACTGCAGGATTGAACTTGAAGGAATGGAGGGAGAGGGGGAGATCTGCAGTTAGCTTCCTTGCTTCTCTGGCAGGAGTGGCCTGTGGGTTCCCAGAGAGTGCCTGCCGGAGCTGGGGGCTGGGATAAAGCAGTGAGGGGGGGAAGAAAGTTTGGAGGGGAAGATCTGTGTGGTCCACTGGAGATGGGTGCAGAAGAAGAAGGGACAGGTGTCTGCTGCAGGGCTGGGGTGAGACTAGGGGGTTGGACTTTGAGGAGAAGAGGGAGAGGTGAAGATCTGCAGGTCACCTCCCTTCTTCCCTGACAGGGAGTGCTGGATGGAGTTGAGGGCTGCTTCCCTGGCTGGAGTTAATCTTCTGGGGAACGGGCACACGAAAATGAACTTCCAGCACTGAAAGTTGGTTATTGNCCATGAGCCTCAGTTCTTCACATATGAATGTAGAAGACAGGTAGGATCATCCCCCACAGGACTGCCAAGAGGCCACATCAACAAAGCTTTGCACCTTGGCTCTTAGAAGGGAACAGTACTTCTTCAAACATCAGCAATCATTTGGGTCATAGGACTCTTAAAGACTTTTTATAATATGGCTCTCCTTGCTTAATGCCCCCAAATGTCCTCTCTTTCTCACCTCTCTCTCCTCCTCTCTCTCCCCCCTCACTCCCTCCCCTTCTTTCTCCCTCTTTCTCCCTCTGTCTCTCTCCTTCTGTCTCTCTCCTCTCTCTCGTCTCTGTCTCTCGGTCTCTCTCTGTCTCTCTGTCTCTCCTTCCCTCCCAAGGTGATTCCTGGGCCAGAGTTATGACACGTGCCATCTCGATTTCCCCCTCATCTGTGATTCCTGACCACAGTTACCAGGCGAGGGTCTGGGCGGGCGGAGCTGCGGAGGAGGGGCGGGCTCGAGCCCGGGACCCTGGCCTATTACAGTATGCAACCTCCGGGTGTCCAGGGGGCGGGAGGGAGGAAGGGAGGGCGGCGCTCAGTGAAAGGCTCATTGATGCAGCGGGCTGCAGAGCTGGGCCAGACGCCGACCGGGGCCGGGCTCCGCAGACCCCTCTACCTCCTGCTCCGCGCTTCGCAGCCACCGCACACCATGCACCCCCAAGGTCGCACCTCCTCCCCGCGGCTGCTGCTCGGCCTCTTCCTTGTGCTGCTGCTTCTGCTGCAATTGCCCGCGAAGTCCGGCGCCTCCGAGAACCCCAAGGTGAAGCAAAAAGCGCTGATCCGGCAGAGGGAGGTGGTAGACCTGGTGAGTCTGAGAGTCGGTCCTGACCTCAGTGCTGGAGAGGACCCAGCCACGCGCGTACAGGGAGGGCATCAAAACAGCTGTTGGTGGTGCTGATCNTAGAGGTGCGCCTAGGACAGCGTGTTATATGTCTTAACTTGAGTGTCCTGCCTTGTCTGAGTGTGTGGGGGGAAGGATCTGGGACATGCCTGAAGTGGAGTCTTGAAACTCCACGGGAGTCCCCAATGAGAGGTCATCATAGAGATGCAACGTGGGTGAGGTGAGATATCCCAAGTCCGTGGCCTCAAGGGAGGCCACCCTTGAAAGAANTGGGGAACGTTGTGGCTGCAACTGGAGTAGACTGAGCTGCTTGGCTGACTTCAAAAGCGGGCCTGAGGAAGACCCTAGGCCAGCTGATCGCCTGGGCCTGGGCCAAGGCTGTGCTACGTGGCCTTTGTTGGGACTGGTGGCCACGTCTGCCTGGAGGAGAGACTAACAACCCCCACATAGCATGCGTCCAGCTTCTTGTAACTTGAAGATTGTGAGTCACTTTGGGTCATCTTTCTGGGGAGTATGAATTGCAGTTCACTCCTCGGAGGACTACAGCTTGGGCCAGGAATGGTTCAGAGGGTTTGGAGCTGGAAGGGGGAAATGAAGGGCGCCAGGAGGAGCCCTCCTAAGGACCCATCGCCTGTTCTGTTTAAAGCAGATGCCCAGTCAGGTCTTCAGCCTGTTGCTACCAATCAGGAACACTGCAATCGACCTAAAGGGAGAGAAAACGCTTCCCAGAAAACAAATATCCCAAGCTCTCTCTGAGGGGCTGATCTGTGGGAAGGCCTGTTTGCATAAAACCTTTCCCTCTAAACTCTGGAAGTCAACAAACCCAGGAGAGGGCAGAGGGGTTCTCTGTCCCATGGAAGAGGCANCCAATGACAGATCTGAAGTTGTTGGTACATCATAGACTCCAGCAGTCTTTAAACCAATCTATGTGGCTGTCAGGCGTTGCAATACATAAGAAGACAGGGCATTTGGTTTTGTTTTGTTTTTTTTTCAAGATTTGAATTTCTTAAACTGACATTCTAGGCTAAGCTAATAAAACATGCTTCCTGACAGCTAGTTCTAAACTGTATTCAAATGCANTGGGAAAAATCCCTGCTGTGGTGAGGTTTTGTTCTTTCGTTCTTGTTTTCTGCTATGATATATAATTTTACTCCACAAAAGTACCCTGTGTTGGGGCTACGGTTCTATTTTAAGTACCTAAGTTCTTTAAAAAAAAGAAAAACTGTGCCACATGAGTGTGGCTCATGTGCAGCTTGCATTTTATGAATGTGTAGTTAAGATACGGAAAATAGTCCCTTTCCCCATAAAGCTAATATTTTCCCTTCTAAGGATTTTACAGTACCTGTAAAACCACAACTCTAACCCAACTTGGAAAAGCATACTGTGCAACCGGGCTCAGGTGCAGCCTGTAGATTGGATTTGGTCTTGGTGACAGAAAGTCCACACAGTCATTAGGAAGGTTTCAACAGATTGTATGAAGTAACTTCTTTGTATAGACGCTTTCAAAGCCTTCCTTTCAGGCTCCCACTAAGTTCTGCCCCCTGGTGGCCANTAAAAGAAATAGGGAGCTGAGAGGGAATTTGAGCTTCCAGCAGACACTCATTTGGTTGACTGACATTCACTGACAACTCTAAATATCTATTGGGACTGGGATTTTAAACTGGGAAAAGACAAACTTTACTCTATGTAACATCTTGCCTGAGAGGAATTTAAAAATATCAACTGCACTAGAGAAATTTACATAAGGGAAATGTCAAAGTAAAAAGAGAAATTTACATAAGGGAAATGTCAAAGTAAAAATTTAATTGGAATGTATTGCATTTTGAAAGGTCTAATTTATGGCGCCATTATTTCCTTGTGAAGTAATTCAAGGGTGGGCACAGGACCTGACAGAGGAAGCTCAGAGTGTCACTGTAAGGGTGGGCACAGGACCTGACAGAGGAAGCTCAGAGTGTCACTGTNAAGGGTGGGCACAGGACCTGACAGAGGAAGCTCAGAGTGTCACTGTAAGGGTGGGCACAGGACCTGACAGAGGAAGCTCAGAGTG
Source organism: Neotoma lepida (assembly GCA_001675575.1). Taxonomy (NCBI): domain Eukaryota; kingdom Metazoa; phylum Chordata; class Mammalia; order Rodentia; family Cricetidae; genus Neotoma; species Neotoma lepida. Next base: position 1,001,750 of record LZPO01044193.1, read on the forward strand.
TCACTGTTATAGGTTAATAGTAGAGCACTTGCCTAGCATGCATAGGCTCTGAGTTCAATGCCTATGTAATATGAACACGTGCTCTGTGTGTGTGTGTGTGTGTGTGTGTGTGTGTGTGTGTGTGTGTGTTGAGGAGTGGTCTCATATATCCCAGGCTGGCCTCAAATTTGCTGCGTTGAGGGGATCCTGAACTCTGGATCCTCCTGCCTCTGCCTTCCAAGTACAGGGATTACAGGCATGTGTTGCCAACCATAACTTCAAGGCAAGAATGTTTATTATTATGCCTAGTTTATAGATAAGGAAACGGGCACTGAAATGCTGGGTAAATGGCCTGGTCTCACATATCTAAGAAAGGGTGAGGCTAGTATTAAAAGAAAAAGAAAATGGTTCTAGAATCTATACAGTTCAGTTCTACAACATACACAAAACAAACAACAAAACAGAGAATCCTAGCTCTTACAGATGCTTTGGTAAATTATTACCTACCTGTTGAGGATAGATGGTCACATGAAACTGGGCCACAGACTCCTCTTAAGGAAGACAGAATGGGCTGGCAAAGTGCTACCCTAGAGAATCTTCCTTTACATAAAAATAGGAGAAGCAGATGATATATGTATCCAACTTAGAGATAATGCAATACAAGATAATTAAGGTTTTATTTCATAGTTCTTTCCCTAGCAATTAATCTTAAGGAAGTCACTCAGAAGAAAAAGTATATGGATAAGTATTTTCATTATATTAATTTCATTATATTAAGTAAGCACCCAAAAACTGAGCATTAAAATTTTTGTATGATTGTTTGTTTGTTTTGTTTTTAACTAATTGGGAGGGGCGTGCTGCTGGGGTGAGGGGTGGGTACGGAGGGACTGGGAGGTGAGTGGAATTGGGGTGCTTGATGTGAAATTCCCAAAGAATCAATAAGGAATTATGTATAAAAATTTTTTTTGTATGATAGCAAGGCAGTGGTGGTGCACACCTTTAATCCCAACACTCAGGAGGCAGAAGAGGGTGGCTCTCTGTGAGTTCAGGGTCAGCCTGGTCTACAGATCAAGTTCCAGGCAGCCAGGGCTACACAGAGAAACCATGCTTGAAAAAAAAATATGATAATGTAAAAGTGCATTTATGGAGTATAAGTCCTTGATAAAATATGAAATTATAAGGAACAAACACAGATATTGGGGGCTGGAGAGATGGCTCAGCAGTTAAAAAGCACTGGCTGGTTTTCCAGAGGACCCATGCTCAATTCTCAGCACTCACATGACAGCTCACAACTGTAATTCCAGTTCCAAGAGATCTGATCCCTCTTCTAGCCTTCACAAGCCAGGCATGCTACCATACTCATAAAGTAATAACAACAAAATTTAAATAAAAAATAAAAGATCAAATGATGTGTACCTTGGAATACAGCTAGTTAAAATTATATATAGTCAGAAGTAGAAAGAAAAAGACANGAAAATATGTTTTCTCTTTGATTTGTATAANTTTGTGCAATAAAAAAATGAAGAAGTGATAATGCTTTTGAAGTAACCTTAAAATGAGTTCTCCATAGTAACTCATTAGAACATGGACAAGGTGGTTTAAAGTGACTCTTGACAGATTCAAAATAAATGTAGTTGAGATCACTTGACTCTTACACGTTGTTTATTTACATATTCATGAATGTATTTCTTTATTTACTTGTTTTGTCCTGGGGATCAAACCTTGAGCCTTGTGCACGCAAGGCAAAAGCTCTACCANTGAACTACATCCCTATACCCTATACTGAGTTTGCATCTTAAGTAATGATACTTTTCCCCCTTCTNCTTTGTACTACAGTATAATGGGATGTGCTTACAAGGACCAGCAGGAGTTCCTGGTCGTGATGGGAGTCCTGGAGCCAATGGTATTCCTGGTACACCAGGAATTCCAGGTCGGGATGGATTCAAAGGAGAAAAAGGGGAGTGCTTAAGGGAAAGCTTTGAGGAGTCCTGGACCCCAAACTACAAGCAGTGTTCGTGGAGTTCACTGAATTACGGCATAGATCTTGGGAAAATTGCGGTAAGTAAAGTCCAAATTATATTAAAGTTGAAGCAAAATGTAAGCGTTTCATAAGTCAGTGTCCATTTTATTTTTTGCTAAACCTAAAGGACTTTAACTAAAAAGATGCAGAATAATAATGTGTGGGTTTTTTTACTTTGGATTAATGAAAATTTTGATAACATTTCAATTAATTTCATAAAGGTATTTCTAAGACAGATAATCACTTTATTTATTAAAGCAAATGCAAAAAGAAAGTATTTTTCAAGTTAGACAGTAGCCAGCACTCTAACCTTATCATTGAGTAAATTTAAATTTAAATTAGTTTAACACATTCTGCTGTAGCTTCTGGCCTAAAAGTGGAAGATAGTGTTAATCCCACCAAATGAGAATGAGACCACTACCACAGTTTAAAGCCAAATGGGCTCTGGCCAGGTCCACAGCCAGGTTCCTGGGAAATGTCCCGGAATCACGGTTTGCAGCGGCTTAAGAAGGAAAACCCATAATTCATTGAATTTCCCATCAGGTCCAATCAGAGGCAAACATACATCCTGACATATTTCCTGCTTGTGTACCTCCTGCCCACATGTGAGCAAGCACATCCGGTGCAAATGGGTCAAACAAACATGTTTACGGGAGTCTCCCATAAACACTAGCCTCCAGCGTTTCAGGAACNGTCTGTCCTTGGGCAAGCGGCTTGCAGATCNGAGGCATTTTTGTTTCCTGGATCTCTAAGGCATAGTAATTAAAACTTAAAATGTAACTTTGGCTCTCACAATAGTTTTAAAAATCACCATGTGACTGAGATCCATGTTATGGGAAGTCCATTTGTCCTTATTCTCACACTCAGCTTAAAAGTGCTTAAGGGAATTGAAATTGATTGCTAGTGATTTAAAATAACCACAATGGTGATTCTGTAACATTTCGTGTAAGGAGAGGTACGCAAGCATTTTGATGAACGATCCAGTCACCGACTGAATGAGTCAATGATTAGTGCTTTGTCTTAAAAGTTAGCAGATGCAGCAGGGTGTAGAGTGCTTGCCGCCCTTGTGAAAGGCCCTGGCGGCCATAAAGCGCAATTGGCAAACTGGGAGGAGGCNGAGCTGGGAAAGCAGTGCTGTTCCTGAGCCTCTTTAGTGACCAATCTGTTCCGGCCTCCCTAGCTGTAATTTAGTGCTTTGTGATTTTATATACCACTTCCCCCAGGAAAATAAAGTTTATTCTTATAAAACTCTAAGGTTTTAAGATGNGATCGGGCATCATCCATGTTTTTCATCTCAACCTTTCCTGTTCTACTTAAAAAGTTCAAGAATGTCTTGATTTTGTGTGACAGGCTTTTCATCTAGCTACCACATTTTTGGTGACAGAGACCTTGTCTCTCTATATGTGATTTTTCAGAAAGTATTTTAATCGAATGATGTCTAGTTATTTAAACATCTGGCGCTGGCAGACTCCTTTTTTATTTACATCAGAAGTTGCCGTTTTTTTTTTTTTTAAAGCTATCTCTTACAGTTCCTGCATTTTTAAGACACCATGTTTTGTTTTGTTTTTTAGCAGTGAATACAGAAACTTCCTGCAAGGAAGAGATTGTAGGTCATAAGCCAATACACAGATTTTTGTGAACCAGCTAGAGGGAAGAAAACGAGGCTAGATCTTATTACTGTGCTGTACAGGTAATTTTGTCTAGGTTCACACCTCCTACTGCATGTTGTTGCTTAAAAGAAAGGTCTAGCCTGGTGTGGTGGCTCAGGCCCATAACCTCAGCAGCATTCAGGAGGTACAGACCTCTGGAATTCAAGACTATCTTTGGCTACATAGCAAGTTTGAGGCCAGCTTGGGCTACTAGAAATACTAACTAAAAATAAACAAAAATGAGAGGATGGGAGAAAAGATAGAGAGAGAGGAGAGAGAGGATACTCTATCCCAACAGACACTAGTACTCTAGAATGCCAGTTCCAAAGGTAGGGCTTCCTTTCTGTTGACTTCTGTATCCAGCTGATATTCAGCATTTTTCTAAAGAGAAAAAGTACATAGGCTTGTTAGCCAAAAGTACTGAAGACTAGCTGTTTAGAAAATAAATGAAAGGTACACTTAATGAAGTAGAGACATCTAAGAAAGCCAGAAATTGATTTTCTTGTTTTTTGTACCAATCTTTTAAGTAATCTTTCTCCCTCTATAAAACTCAAGCTTTTGAAAGACAATGGAGAGAGAAGAGTTAAGTGAAATTCAGTGTGTTTTCCAAGTCTCTTNTTTTATCTATCTCCATGCCCTCCCTCCAATTTCTCCTCTACTCCCCACGAGCACTTTGCCCTCCCAGCTTCTTTTACTCCTTCTGAAACTCCACTAAGTCCCTTAGTGTGCCTACATGTGTGTGAGTAGAGAATGCTCTTCTGGAGCACGGGTAGCCTCTCAGAGGCCGTATCTCTGAAGAAAACACTCTGCCTCCCTAGCAGGCATCAGTTTCTAACAGTTCCACCACTAGGGGTGGACTTCATGGACTCCTCCCACACCCATGCTGGGATTTGGGCTAGATTGATTTTGTGCAGGTCTTGCATTTGCATCCTGCTGTGAGTTCATGTGTGCGATGACTCTGTCATGTCTGGCAAATTCTGTTTCATCGCAGGTGCCTNCTNTCTCATTCTGCCCCCTCTTATTCTCTGAANGTTGACCACTCGTGGGTCTCTGTATTAATCTCCATCTGCTGCAAAAGGAAGATTCTCTGATGAGGTTGAAGAGATGTACTAATTTATGGGTATAAAAATAGAACNTAAGGGGCAGTTTATTACTACGTCTTTTTAGCAGAATAACAATTTTAGTCTCTCCTTAGGGCCTTATGAGCTAGCCAGCTATGGATTTTGGGTCCAGTTAACTATATCAAGCATGAGTTTCATTTTGTAGAGCTGGCTTTTAACCCAATCAGAAAGTAGTTGGTTACTCCCCTAACATTTGTACCACTATTGCACCAGTGGGACCATTGTTATCCTAGTTCACAGGGTTCACAGCCAGGTAAGACTTTTGATTACTTTTCTCCCTTGGCAACATGCATTGAACCTTCCAGCATTGTGAAAGCTAGACAGTAGGGATGAAGTTTGCAGGTCAGTGCNAGCGTAATTACCCATGTCCTATGGCTTAAGTATGTGGTTATCATCAGAACTAGGAAATATTATTCATCTGTAAAGAGAAATGAAATTATAAGATTCACAGGTAAATGGGTGGAGGCTGAAAAATAGTCATTTTCAGTGAGGTCACCCAGACTCAGAAAGATAAATACTGCATGTTCCCTCTCATGTATAGATGCTAGCTTTTTTTTTGGGGGGGGGGTTTCCAGACAGGGTTTCTCTGTGTAGCTCTGTCTGTCCTGGAACTCACACTGTAGACCAAGCTGGACTCGCACTCAGAGATCTGCCTGCCTCTGCCTCCTGAGTGCTAAAATTAAAGGTGTGCACTACCACCGCCCAGCCTGGGTGCTAGCTTTGAATCTTTAGATTAGCATATTTAAATTAGGGTATATTCATAGACGTTATATAATTAGTAAGGAGCCATGGTACTCAAGGGAAGTGGGATAGAAGTCAGGCAATATGAAGGAGGANAAGGGAATAATGGANCAAGAAGGGTTAAATGAGGTGGGGAATGGGAGGGCTGGAGAAGGGAGGGGATGTGAGGAGGAATAGCTAACACTAAAGACCTTTGAAAAAAGCCATATGGAAACCTACGACTGGANAAGCTTCCTAAAATATATACATATACACTACAAAAGGAGTTTAAGTGGTGTTTCCCGAGACACCACAGACTAGCAAATAAAAAGCCCAATACCAGATATGGGGACCTCTTTTTGAGTTGTTGGTCAGTGGAGTCTCACAGACCCTTGCCATTGCTCTGGGTTAGCCTCCATAACTTGAGAGTCTAAGTTGCTTTTTAATTAAAATGAGAACCGTTCAGCTGTTTTTCTGCCCTGGCAGGAGTGTACATTTACNAAGATGCGCTCCAACAGCGCTCTGCGGGTTCTCTTCAGTGGTTCACTTCGGCTAAAGTGCAGAAACGCGTGCTGTCAGCGCTGGTACTTCACATTTAATGGAGCTGAGTGTTCAGGACCTCTTCCCATTGAAGCCATCATCTATCTGGATCAAGGGAGCCCTGANTTAAATTCAACAATTAATATCCATCGTACTTCTTCTGGTATGTACAATAGTAGCACTGCAGAATGTGCCTCAGATCTGCCTAAGAGGGTGTTTGATTTCCACTGTCATGCTGGGGAACTAGCCTGTTGTAAGTAGATCTCTAGCAAGTCATAGTAAGTGACTCTCCACCCTGGACTGCAACTCACAATTGTTCACAGATCTTTTTCAAAGGGTACAGATGCTGGGGTGCCATCACTGAGCAACTGACTCAGAATCTCTGGTCACATTGAATGACTGGTATAAGATTAAGCTAGGATTTCTTTTAATCATGTAAAAGTCCTATCCTCAATTTGAATATCATGAGATCTACGAATCAGTGCTGAAAAGGGCTTTCTTTAAAAAAACTTGCATATCTTGATTCAGGCTCTGGTTCAGCTCTCTTCCAAGTATCTGTAAGTCTCCAGTACCTGTATCTTAAAAACAAAATAAAACAAAACGAATAACAACAGAAACCTCTGGTTGTGGTGATGTGCCCCAAAGTCAATGACTAGTTAGACATGGCCAAATAGGCAGTAATTCTGCGTGGCAGTGGCACTGGTTCTCAGCCTTGGCTACCCGATGGGCTCACCTGCCATGGTGCCNCTCCTCCAGGAAGATGGAGTTCATGGCGATTTGATTTGGTAAAGCCATCATTTAACCACTTGACTCACTGTGAGGTGATACTAGACCACACCTGTCTGGAGTCCTTTGGCTGCAGGGTTAAGTGGACATGTTTCTAGGCCATAAGGGGTCAAGGCCTTGGGGAAACTTGAATATTGCTGGCATGCATTTTCAGCTAGCATGGTCCTGAGACTACCAGACAGTTTAAATGGGATTGCGGGCTCACAGCTTACCTCTCTGAAGAGGTCTGAGCTAGTGGCAGGTCCCCATATTCTGGTGTCAGTTGACTTACAGATGCCATCACCAGTGATGGCAGACGGTTTCAGTTCCATATTCCTGGGGCTCAGTTGGGCTGCACTAACCTCAGCTAAGGTGGGAACCTGCCAGGGCACGTGAGCACATTAATCTCAACCCACAGGAAAGCTAAACAGCACTGGACTACTTGTATGCCACAANTCATTTTCTTTAAGAATCTGCCAACTCCAGTTTCCTTTCTCACCTCACACAGACATCAAAGGTAACATGTCTCTGTCTGTTTTAGGGACCAACAGTGAAATCTTCCTTTTAGATGTGAGTGAAGAACTTTGGTAAGGTGGAATGCAAGATGTATGTTAGTGTGTGACAGCCCAGACAACATGTGAAGGATACAGCATCAAAACAAAACAGAACAAAAAACAGGCTTTCTTGTTAATTATAGTAATTCTGTTAAAGGTCAGTGAGATGGTGTAGCAGTAGAAAGTGCTTACCCTCGAGGCTGATGACCTGAGTTTGGTCCCTGGGACACATGGTGGAAGGAGAGGACCAACTCCTGTAATAAGGTGTCCTCTAGTCTCCACATATGCACTGTGGCACAGGTGTGTTCACACCTACATACACACACTAGACAGATGATAGATAGATAGATAGATAGATAGATAGATAGATAGATAGATAGATAGATAGATAGATAGACAGATAACAGATATATTAGATAGATAGATAGATAGATAGATAGATAGATAGATAGATAGATAGATAGATGATAGATACATACATACATGTAATTTTTTGCAAAAAAAAGAATCTGTGTAAAATAGATTCACATATTGTATGACTGGTAGAAGATTAAGCTAGGATTTCTTTTAATCATATAAAAATCCTATCCTCGATTTGAATATCATCAGATCTAAGGATCAGCGCTGAAATGGGCTTTCTTTAAAAAGACTTGCATATTTCAATTCAGACTCTCTGGTTCAGGTCTCTTCCAAAGTTGGGAAGTGTTGACAGTTGAAAGTGTAGGCTTCCTATATGATTTGGGAATTTGTTCTTTGGTTTTAAACCATCTCTGTAACTAAACCATTCTGGTGTGAGAACCTGCCTGTTGAGGTAATAGCATAGTAATTCTGCACCTGCCTTCAAAAATACTTATATACCAACTAAGAAAAAGAGAACTTTATTATGAAATCCTTATCAGATACAAGGATGATTAGTTAGCTTTATAGTAAACAGGATTATAATCTGATTTTCTACAGTGAATGCAGAAGNAATGGTTTTGCCCTTTGTTCTAATGAGAGTTGTCATTGGCTGTGTTTTGCAGTGGAAGGACTGTGTGAAGGGATCGGTGCTGGGTTGGTAGATGTGGCCATCTGGGTTGGCACCTGCTCTGATTACCCTAAAGGAGATGCTTCTACTGGATGGAATTCAGTGTCTCGCATCATTATTGAAGAACTACCAAAGTAAATCCTCCCAAGCTCTCATTCCCTACCTCTTTTATTTTTAAAACCAAGCCTTTGAATGGTTCATTTAAAGACATTTAGGAAATCACTCTATGTACCCAGCTGAATGGAGATGCAAAGTTAAACATGTTTACAGACCAGAGTGTGATCTCACACTTTCAAATCTAGCATTATCCATTTTACTTCAACCAAGAATGGTTTCAGGATTTTTTTTCATTGATTACTTTTGTAATGATTCTGTTCTTTGAACCTATATATTGGAATGTCATTGTGATCTTTAGTATTTCCTATTTCCTACTGTCAACATTTTTAAAAATATAAAAGTTTTGTCATTGTACGAGCTGTAAATGTTTAGAATTATTTTTTATCTGTTAAATAAAATGTTTCAAACAGCTTTAGTATTCTTTTTCTATTTGTTTGTTTGTTTNTTTTATGTAGCCTGGCTGTCCTGAAAGTCACACTATAGATCAAGCTGGCCTCAAACTCAGAGATCTGCCTGCCTCTGCTTCCCAAGTGCTAACCATGCCTGTCAACTTTAGTATTTTTAAACGGAAGATTTTGCCACTTAAGTTGAATTTCTAGTACTTATTATATGAGAAGTTGAACATAAATCTAAACTTTAAGATTCATTTAACAATTTATGAAATTTTAGCACATGTATAACATGGTTCTGTATCTTGAGGGATATGAAGACATAAGGGTGTTTATATGTCAGGAATATAACAGTATTTTAGGAATTTTATCTTACTGTATCAAAAAGTAAAAGCATATGGCTCTGGCCTCAAACTGCTTACCATTCGGTAGAAAGGATAAGATACACAAAAATGAGATTGTTGAAGGAGGTGGTAGAGCACAAAGTGGAAGTAACTGCTTTGAATCAAGGTGATCAGAAGGCATTCACCAAGTCAGGATCAGTGTGAGGGAGATGGAGTTCTGGACTTGAACCAGAAGTGTCAGCGGGAACTCATGTTTTCTTTACTAAGAAGACCTAGGAACAACGNCCAGCTCAGTGATGCTCAGACTGGATAGCTACAATAGGAAGGTCCTGTAANANGTGAGTGACTTTAGNTCTTGGGCAGGAAATGTACAAGAGGATCCCAGAACACCTAACTTGAGAAACAAGGTAACTGAAAGACAATGCGAAAGGATCCAAGGATTCAGCTTGAATTGTTTCCTACTGGCAAAGATGACATGTGTATCAAGAAAGACAATAATTGCAATGGTTTGAAAAATATTGATCAACATGATATAGTAAGATAATATACATGAATGCATGATATTATAAAAATAAAAATTCATTGTGGAAATTGTGCGATGCCAGCAAATCAACTTGTATTCAAAACTGGGAAATAAAACCAAACATTTGTCCTGCTTTCTTTATATGAATTGTGCCTCTGAGTCACCAAATTATTTATGAATGAAAGCATTACTCTTTTTTTAAAGTATATATAGTCCAATGAGGTGGTCCACTGAGTAAAGATGTTTGCCACTAAGCTTGATGATGTGGTCAATCCCAAGATCTATACAGTGGAAAGCTACTGTGTGGTACAAGTACTGAAAGTTGCCCTCTGATNTCTACACACTCACCATGGCACAAATGTGCTCCTACACAAATACATACATACACACAGAATAAGTAAATAAATACATGTAATAAAAAGTACACAAAGCCATATCTTTAAAAAGTACATATATATAGCATATTTATTGTAATAGTATTNCATATTCATAGTTAGCAAGTGAAGAAAGAATGCTAACATTAGACTATCACCCTTTTCAGCCATTTATGAATTAAGGGATCTATAAGTTTGGATTCATAGCTCATAACATCCCCCAAAGAGAGACCAGACTAAGTGCTCCCTAAGAAAGTCATGTAGCACCACCTAAGAGACAGTTTTAGCAGCAGTAAAACCTGGATTTAATTGAGCATGTAGATATAACTATTTATTGATGAAAATACAGGGGATAAAAGATAGATATAGATATAGTGATAAAGATATAAGAAGCAAAATACAGACTATAGAAAACTTGAAAGACAATTTGATTTCTATAGTGATATTTTGTTTGTGATCTAACAAATAAAGCTTGCCTGAAGANCAGAGTGCAGAGCTAAGCCACTAGTTAGCCACAGAGGTCAGGCAGTGATGGCATACACCTTTAATCCCAGCACTTGGGAGGCAGAGGCAGATGAATTTCTGTGAGTTCAAGGCTACTCTGGGCAACACAAGATTGATCCAGTCTAAAAGAGAAACAGAGGCAGGCAGTGGTGGCACACACCTTTGATCCTAGCACTTGGAATCTCATGCCTTTAATCCCAGCACTAGGGAGGTGGAGGCAGGAAGTGATATGGCTGGGCAGAGAGAGGAATATAAGGTGGGAGGAGACAGGAGCTCAGCTCCCTTTCAGGCTGAGGATTCGGTAGAGGTAAGAAGTCTCTAGTGGCTGCTGCTCTGCTTCTTTGATCTTTCAGCTGATCTTTCCCTGATATCTGACTCTGGGTTTTTATTATTAAGACCAATTAGGATTCGTGCTACAGATTTCTTCAACAAATTGCAAGAAAAAAAGATTTAAAAAAGCATATGATTATATCAACCTATTGCAAGGTTTGTACTCAGACATTGATTCAAGAAAATTATAAGCACAACACAAGGTCAAACTTTTCGTAAGATAGTAAACATTGATGGTATAAATACTTTTTAGGTATGATATATTAGTATAGTAATTCTTNAATAGTGCCCAGTCTTCAGAGCACTGGAACATTTAAGATAATGTGAATCCATGTGTTGCAGTTTGAATGAGAACCATTCTCCCATAGGCTCATGTATTTGAAAATACAGTCCCCAGTTGGTGGTGTTTTGGGGAAAGTTATAGAACTTTTAGGGTGTGGAGCCTTGCTGGGGGAAGTATGTCATTAGGAGTGGACTTTAGGGCTTATAAATCCAATCCAGTTCCAGTTTGTTCTCTGTTTCCTGTGTGTAGTGAGATGTGATTTCTCAACTTCCTGTTAATGCTACAATGCTTTCCCCACCACTATGGACATCTAGCCCTCTGGGNACATGAGCCAAAATAAACTCTCAAGTTTCCTTTGGCCATTGTATTTTATCACANCAACAAGAAGACAAGTAACTAATAGATTATGTCTGGAATCAACTTCAAAATAAGCTGGGAAGAAATGGGGCAGTCTAGATGGAACAATATTAAAGACAGACATTAACTAACATAGGTAAAAATTTTGGCCAATGAAGGGTGTGCTGGCTAGTTTTATGTCAACTTAACACAAGCTAGAGTCACTGGAGAGGAGGGAGCCTCCATATGATCAAGCTGTAGGAAAGCCTGTGGGGCATTTCCTTAATTAGTGATTGGTGGGGGAGGGTCCAGCCCATTGTGGGTGGGCTCACCCCTCCACTGGTGGTCCTAGGTTCTGTAATAAAGAAGGCTGACTGAGCTGTGAGGAGGAAGCCAGTAAGCAGCACTCTTCTACGGCCTCTGCATCAGTTCCTGCCTCCACGTTCCTGCCCAGTGTGAGTTCCTGTCCTGACTTCCTTAAATGGACTGTGACTCAGGATATAAATAAGTCCTTTCCTNCCCGGTTTGCTTTTGACCACGGTGTCTCATCACAGCAATAGTAACCCTAAGACAAAAGGGATTAAGAACATTTAGTTGGGCCCGGTGGTGGTGGTGGCGGCGGCGGCGGCGCACGCCTTTGATCCCAGCACTCGGGAGGCAGAGGCAGGCGGATCTCTGTTAGTTCAAGGCCAGCTTGGGCTACCAAGTGAGTTCCAGGAAAGGCACAAAGCTACACAGAGAAACCCTGTCTCGAAAAAAACAAACAAACAAACAAACAAAAACAAACAAACAAACAAACAAACAAAAAAACATTTAGTTGAGAGCAGGAACATTAAGTGATTCTCGGGTAGGCAAGAAATGATGTTCAGGGACTGATATGCATGTGTATAGGAACTCTAAGAGTTAAACTGGCAAAGGGGGCTGAGAAAACACCATGGAGGTGAAAACCACCAGAATTATCTATAGGGCTAAAAAGCCAAAGCTCCTCAATTTGAAGCAAGCCCCTAACCCCGCTTGAAACAGGCCTAAGTTTTGAATTCCCAGAGCTGCTGACATAGGTTACAGGAACTCAAAAGTGTAGTACCTGCATTGCAAGACCCCCAAGCAAGACCACCACAGAGCCATTACCCGATGCAAAACACACAGGGGTTTATTTATTGAGGTCCTGGCCAGGGACTCTGTCCCAAATACTTGAAGAGAAGGAAGAAGTCCTGTCCTTTGTTTCAAGTGACTTATATAGAAAAGGTGTAGAAGATTACATACCAAGGGGGGCTAGGGGTGAGGTTTTTCTAAAAGCATGAAATTACAGGATGCAGGGGATCTATAGAGGCATAAATTTTTCATTCCCTATGTCCTGTTTTTGCTGAGTTCAGGATATCAGGTCTATTCCCACAGAGTTCACCCTATGGTCAGTTGGATTTACGTCTTCTGTATCCTGCTTTTGCTGGGCCCAGGATAGACTTATCATTCTGACCTTACTCTCCCATTTAGTCCAAACTTAGGTCAGCTCTAAAAACTCTGGTCAGCAAATTCTTTTTAGAAGCAGGGAGGGGGGAGCTATCTCTCTTTCCCTTTCAAAAAGTACAAAAGTCAGGGTGTTTAAGGGCCATCTAGTAGTGACTGATTAACCACAGAATGTCCCAACACAGGAGATAGCCCATAAAAAGTTTGACAAACAACCAGCCAAATCACAAAACTAAGATAGCAGAAGAACTCTGGAAAGCCCTTAGGCCCGAGCCAATCAGAAATGTACCCATACTGGACCCCCCTAACTGATATAACTTTGTGGTTTTTGCCTTTAAAAACTGAGCTTACAGAGGGGCGGGTACCTCCTCTGGCCTCTGCTGTGCCGGTGTGCTTGACGAGGTCCCTGCCGCAGCTTGTATTGCTTCCAATAAACCTTGCTTTTGCATTTTGAAGAGTTTGTGTCTCAGGTGGTCTTTTCAGGGATCTCAAGACCAGGGCATAATGGAGCAATAGAGAGCTATTAACAGATCAGCCAAAACATTCTGACCATTGAATGAGAATTTAAGTCAAATGACAATAAAAAAAACTAGGTAAAAGAAATGAATAAGTGTTCTCTGAAACAGCACACAAATTCATGAAAAGATTCCCAGTATCACTAGTCTGTTGGGGAATATTATTTTAAAGTGTGTTGCATTTTTTTCCTACTGCTTTTGTGAACAATTCAAAGATGTGTTTGATTAAATAAAATAAACCTGTGAGAAGGAAGCTGAGTCAGCATGTAGCTGACAGGAAGTGGTAGGGAGGAACCATGTGTAGCAACGATTTTTTAGCTGAGAGAAGGATGCTGGGTTTTTTTTGAAGACACCAGCAAAAGGAGAAAGTTAGCTACTAGCTATTCAGCCTCTGNGAGCGAGCAGAATTCCACCTAAACCACTGAATTGTGAGTTCTTTAGATTTAGATAAGTTCCCTTAGTAGCTTTGAAAGAGTCTGTGCTTGAGGGAACAAAATCCCCTCAGGCTGCAGCCCTTTCAGAGGAAGCCCTTGCTTAAGGGGCAGCCATTGTAGATAATAAAAAAACAGTTACCAACACTAGTCATTAGCAAAATTCAACTTAAAACCTCAGTTTACCACTTTATACCCATTAGAAGGCTCTCATTTAAAAAATGGAAAATAAGTGTTAAGAAGGATGTAGAGGAAGTACTAGTGGCAATGTGCACAATGTTTACAGAAAGTAGTTTGGTGGCTCTTCAATATGTTAAAGGCAGAATTGCCATATGACAAGGCATTTACACTCCTACATATTCAAAAGACAAGGTGTACAGACCAAAACTTGAATATGAATGCTTACAACAGCACTACTCATAATGGTAAAAAAGTGGAAACAATCCAAATATCCATCAACTAAGAACAAAAAGATGAACAAGTATATGAATATAATGTAACATTAGCCAGCCATAAAAAGAATTAGCACAATGCTTACGATGTGGATGAACCTAAAACCATGACACTAAGTGTGAGAAGCCAGACAAAAGGCTGCATGCTGCAGATTAGTGTTTGCTAGAAGAGAATGGCTACTCAGCAGGGCAGGACTTTGGTCCATAGTGATGAAAGTATTCTGGAATGCTAGTAGCGATGGTCGCATAATACTGAGTACGTTAAGTGCCACCAAATCATACATACATACATACATACATACAAGGAGGCAAAATGGGAGCTTTATATTACGTATATTATCCACATGTTTTAAAAGCACCTACTAGAATGATAGGCCTTTCTTGATAAGCGTAGGGATAAAACACAGGATTTAAACATATCTAAGAATTAAAGATTTCAAACAGGATATGGGAATGTGGACTGTAGGAGAATCAAGAATCACTTCAAGGTTTCCGTATTGGACTCTGGGAGAAGAGATGAGGTCAGGAGCAGACTTGGAGACAAAATAGAGGCTTTAAACATGCTGAGTTTGCGCTATTAATAGGCCATCCAGTTAAAGCTGGCCAACAGGGAATTAGAAGCGAAGGCTCAGCACTCAAGGGACANTTTGGAGATGCAGACAGATGTTTGGAAGTTTTCCCTATAGAAATGATGACTAAAGGCAGGAATGGTGGCACGTGTCTGTAATCCTGGCATTTAGGTGGGCAGAAAGATTGCTAGTTGTCTTAGTCAGAGTTTCTGTTGCTGCAACAAAACACCATGACCAAAAAGCAAGCTGTCGGGGAAAGGGTTTATTTGGCTTACACTTCCACATGGCTTTTCACTGCCAAATGAAATCAGGACAGGAACTCAAGCAGGGCAGGAACCTGGAGGCAGGAGCTGATGCAGAGGCCATGGAGGGGTGCTTATCATGGCTTGCTCAGCCTGCTTTCTTATAGAACCCGGGACCAGCAGTGGAGGGGTGTCCCCACCCACAACGAACTGAGCCCTCTACAATCAATCACTAATTAAGAAAATGCCCTCCAGGCTTTCTTACAGCTTGATCATATGGAGGCATTTTCTCAATTGAGGTTCCTTCTTTGCTGATGACTCTAGCTTGTGTCAAGTTGACATAAAACTAGCTAGTACACTAGTTCAAGGCCAGCCTGGACTACCAGAGTAGGAAAAAGAAAAATAAGATGTGAAAACTAAAGCTATGACATGAGATTATATTACAAAGAAAGAAAATAGGCAAATGCAAGATAGAAAATTCCAGATTGAGGAAATTTAGTAGATAGAAGTACAGGAATCCAAAGCGGAGAATATCATCAAGCNAGTGACAACATTTAGTGAAGGAAGGGATGGTCAACAGTATGAAATACGATATAGATGTTGATGAGGTTTATAACCAGCGATGTGGTTCAGCAGCAGGCTCCTCTCATCCCCCAGCTTCATATGCATTGANTATCACATGGTATATGATACAGATCATGATCTGAAACTGACCAACACTAAAAATCTGGACTTCCTCATTTCTTGCCCTTCTGCCATGGGGTAGTTGATTTGGAACTCCTATCACAGCCCATGAGCTCATCTCCTTCATTTGTANAGCACTCCTAGAAATAAACAAAATACTAAAACCCAACAGAAGGTGAGTAAACATATAGTGTTCACAGATTCATGTGAACTAGAGGGAAGGAGATAAATAACTCCCACAAAGATACAGGAGCCCACGACTTCACTGAAATTTGAGAGGTTGTTATTGTGAATTATGTTGATATGTATTGAAGGAACTCTAGCCAGCCCAAGCGTGGCAGGCATGGCTCTGACAGGCCTTGTCCTTCTCCCCCATTTCCTCTGCCTTGCTAAAAACTGTCATATTATACTCCTAAAGCTAGCCAAGGTCCATTTACTTATTTGGCTACTTCCTCCTCCTGAGGCTGACTATCAAGGTCCAGCTATCAAAGTATTGAAGTTCAGCAATCAAAATCCCCCTTTGGCTCACCCAATTAACATGTCCAAATAAAATTAAACACTTCACCCTAACACAGGGGTTTCCTCTTTTACCTTTATACACTACCATTTGCCTATGGGCTTTTTCTGTCTCCTCTTTATCCAGAGGCAATCTTTTGGCCCTCTGGGACAAATACCCCTTCACCCTCTCCCTTGTTCCCTTCCCCTTCTCCCTCATTCTCTATCTCCTGTCTTTGTCTCTTATTCTCTGCCCTTTGTCCCTCTAGGGCAAATATATCTCCTTTGTGCTGGGTCTTGGGGCATCTTGAGCCAATACCGGTCCCTTCATGTATTCTCCAAAAGGGAAAGACAGGTTGTTAGAAAGACATTCTTGCCATCATTAAGAAAACAACTTAGCAACACATGACTTGTAGCCATTCTTGGGTTTTAGAGACAATATGTAATATTTGAATGTGATACTTTAANCCAAGTATACAGTCACCCCTATNTCTGCCAGTTTTAAAGGGAACCNGGCCCAAAGGCTCTGAAGCAAATTCAGNCAGCAACAGAAGCACTCCATTTGGTACTTTTGGTCCAGCAGATCCAATAANTGTGTTTATGNCAAACAGAAATGTTCAGTGGCAATTTTANCAAGCATCAGTAAGAGAATCAAAGACAGGATTTGTAGGACTTGGAGGAAAACTATGATTTTTCCTCAAGAGGGTTATTTTCTGAAGGTGCATCTGGCTCACTCTAGTCAGNAGGCCCTGGTAGAAACATCAGGTGACCCAAGGTGCTTGTTTTCCACCAGGACATCAGTGTGGACACATCTCTTAGGCTAGCTGTCTGTAGGAAAGCAATCACAGAAGGGTTAAGAGACACAGCATGGGAAGTTACTGGGAGCACAGCGAGGTCCTTGTGCCCACAGATCTCCAGAGAAACCAAGAATGCTAAGCACACAAGATTTGTCTTTCCAATGGGAAAGATGAAAAACCTATTCTTCCATTTAGAAAGCTGAGAATTGGAAGTGATTAACAGCCTGGTGATTTGTGTTATCTGTTGGGCCAGGCCATATCAAGCTCCTACAACCAGGACTGGAGGTGGCTAAGCTCCTACAACCAGGACTGGAGGTGGCTAGTAATCTAAGTGACCCTGATAGGCAGAGGCTCCAAGCTCCCACAAGCAGGACCAGCGGTGGCTAACAGCCCAAATGACCTCTATGCTATCTGTATGACTGAGACCAGGACAGACCCTTAGGTCCTTAAGCTAGTACAGGTATTACATCTTTAGAACCCTTCTTCTTGGAGGAAATGACGTGTACCCTGAGTTGAGTTTCAGTGTAATTATGCTTCTTTGTGCACTGGGGATTGTATTACACCAGGAAACTTTTTTTTTTTTCAAACTGTACTGGGCTTAGGTACATTGGGAAAAAACTGCCTGTCATTAGACTCTCTGATGTTTGATCCAGGTTGACAAAGTCAGCCTGCACCAGGTTTTCATTCTTATCTCTTTGTGGGGTTCACTTCCGTATGACACCTGCAGGGACCCCCACAGGAAGTCCAGAGGTACAACTAAGATACATGAGCAGGTGGCTAAGACAGCTTCAAGACAAACTCCTGTTGTGTTGTTTCTTCTACAGTTCATGCTATGGTCTCCT
>LZPO01044193.1:1036143-1051730 GCA_001675575.1 Neotoma lepida
TTCTACACTCATTCTCCTCTCTGATGTGTGAACCATTTCTCATCTTTTGAATCAATGTTTTAGGTTTGGCATGTAAGGAAATGGGTTTCATCACAGCATTTTTATATGAATGTGTCATTACACTCTTTCTATTTCATCCTTCTCTCCCACTAATCTCTTTCATATGCCCTAATCCCTCTGTCTGGTCTGCCCATCTTTTTTTTGAGGGGGGGTGTTGGGGTTTTCAAGACAAGTTTTCTTTGTGTAGTCCTGTCTATCCTGGAACTGGCTCTGTAGACCAGGCTGACCTTGAACTCACAGAGATCTGTCTGTCTCTGCCTCCTGAGTGCTAGGATTAAAGGTATGCGACATCACTGAGTGGCNTTCTGCTCACCTTTTTACTAATAAAAAGGTCTCCTAAGAATATCCTGTAAACCACACATATCCTGTGTGGTTTCTTATTACTTCTTTACCATCAGCCATTAGAGAGGGAATTGATATGGGTCAAAGTGTAGAACTGTAAATTTAGAAACACAGTGAAAGTACTTTCCAAAAAGTTCACACAAATTAGTCTTTTACATGCAAGCATGCCCAATTCGCTGCCCCCACCTGCTACTGAATAGAATGGAGCCTGGCAAAGAAGAGCCACTGCTGTTTACCAGTGCCATGCAAAGCTGGAGCAAGCAGTCGTTTTCTTTCATCATTAACCTGTCCACGTTACACAGTGAGCTGAGATTAAAGTGCACTGGGCTATGTGAGAAACTTGGGTTGGATACCTAATTTCCTTTATTAATTACATGGTCTTATCCCTCTGAGCTTCAGCATTCTCCTTTCTAAAGTAGGTATAATATCATCTATTTCCTAAATTTTGTAAGTTTACACAAAATACAAACTTTCTGATAGCACACTACAAAAGGCAAAACAAAGTTCTTGTGCTTTTCATAGGTACAAACCAATGCTTGCTTTACTGTTTTGAGAAGTTAACTTCTCAAATAATAATAGTAACAGCTGTGAATAACAGGTAAGAATGATTAGGTGCTTGTCTCTAGAAGGGCGGGAAAGGCTTACACGCTAGATAGCTTAACAGCAAATACAAACATGTTGCACCACACCCGGCAATCCGGGGAGGAAAACTGGAAATTTGGTGGCACAAATGTTGGGCTGGTGGAGGAAGAAATGGTAGGGAATTAGTTTGGAAGCAAGGGTAGGAGCAAGGGTTGCTGAGAGAACTGTATTATCTCCAAAGCTCATGTAAAGCCCTAGTTCTCAATGTTACAGCACCTGAAGCCGGTCTTTCAGGGGAGAATGAAGATTAAAAGGCTGTCTGCAGCCAAGGAGAGGTTCTCACTAGAAACCAATCCCACTAGCACCTTGATACTGGACTTCCGGTTCCCAGATCCCCAAGAGAAAACTCTTGGTGCTGTTTTAGTCATTCTGTCTATTAGTGGTGCTTTGTTGCAGCTCACCTAAACTACAAAGTTTCTTAAAAAAAGAAAAAAAACAACAAAAAAACAAAAACTCATCTAAGTTTGGCTATGATCTCAAGACATTATCTTCTCAAATTTTTGTCTAATTATGTCTAAAATAATCACATACATGTTTTGAAAAAGGAAATTGCTTCCTCCTTTCCTTTCCTTATTTAAAAAAAGGACAAAACAGATGGGCATGGTGGCACACGCCTTTAATCCCAGCACTGGGAAGGCAGAAGCAGGATGATCTCTAGAGGCAGGCTGATCTCTGAGTTCAAGGCCAGCCTGCTCTACAGAGCGAGTTCTAGGACAGCCAGAACTGTTACACAGAGAAACCTTATCTTGAAAAACCAAACTAAAACAAAAGAAAAAATATAATAGTTGCCCTACTATCAGGGTAAAAATTTCATTATATACATACATACAACGTGTTTAAAAAAAAAAAAAAGAAAATTGTGGTGTCCTCAAGTAGAATAAATTTGAAGGCAGAGAGAACAAGAGACTATTGAGATGAAGACCTGAATGAAGGTCTCCCTAATGTCAAATAGAAGTTGCTACACAGATAGTGAGTTTTAGTCTAAATGAGCTGAGGAATTTCATAAAAGCAGTGATATCACATCACTGAAATGGCTGGTGGTAACACTGAAAGATGCCAGAAGACAGTAACTGAAGAAAGAAGTTGGTATACGGGAGAAGCCGGGACAGAAGACATTAATTTAAAATCATTTTGAAGAATGACAGTAAGTACACTGGCTTTAAAAACTATGTAGTCCTACCACCTCAGTACAAACTGTTTTAGGTGCTGGCTCTTGTTTTACCCCTCCTTTCCTTGGTCACAACTGAAGAGCTTGTTTCTCTTAATTAATAAGTTTCCTTTACTTGTGTTTAAATGGATAATTTAATCCTACTTTTTTGTGATACTAGGTGTCGAGCTTAACACTTCTGGGTGCCCAGGTGAGCAGTCAGCCCTGAGCTCATCCACAATACCACAAATCTAACCTTTCAATCAGCGTGTCTCAGCCACTTTGTCGTTATGGGTTTCACTGCAGAGTACCACCACCCTGCCAGGCCCAATTCTGCATTCCTGTAATCTCCAGTCGACCTATGCCTGACCTTAGGACCAACTCACAACTGGAGTTCTCTTGCCACGTGAAACTCAAATAGTTCCTTCACCTTTCTTACATGACATTTCTATTCTCTTTAAAACTGTGGACATTGGAGCTCCAGTTGATTTGGGAGTCAATGAATTGTTTGGTTTCATAACACACGCATTCAGGACTAACCTTCCTCCTCATTGCTAGACAATAATTTTATGCTTAATNATACGAAAGCACAAAATCAAGGAATTATTCATTACTGATGCCTGTTGATGACTGTATTGGTTAGTTTTAGGTCAACTTGACACAGCTAGCTATCTGGAAAAAGAAACCTGAACTAAGAAAATGCCTTCATCTAGAATGCCTGTAGGCAAGTCTGCAGGACATTTTCTTGATTAACGGTGGAGGTGGGCTCAGACCGTGGTGTGGAGGTGGGGATGCCACCTTCCTCCACTTCCACTGCAGGTAGTCTTGAGCTATATAAGAAAGCAGGCTGAGCAAGCCTTGAGAAGCAAGCCAGTAAGCAGCACTCTTCCCCAGCCTCTGCATCAGCTCCTCCTCTGGGTCACTGCCTTGAATTTCTGCCCTGACTTCCCCGGATGATGGACTATAAAGCTGTAAGTTCTTCTTTCCTCCCTGAGGTGCTTTATCACAGTAACAGAAACCCTAACTAAGATGACTCAACTTTTCAAGTTCAAGTTCATCTTCCTCAATTCCTCTTTCCCATCACCGTCCACACTGCAGGTTTTACTACATAGGCCTGCTTTGATGTGGGAAGGACTTCAATTAGGGGCTACTATCTAATCTTAATTCCTCATTCTGTCACTAACCACCTTATCTGCCTCACAAGTATCCAATACTCTGCTCGATTTAAGATAAGGAATCTTCTCAGGTACTGAGGTTTCCTTTGCCTCAAGCCTGGTCAGCTTCGTAGCACTGTCTGAACACCGGCTTGGCCAACCCTTTCCTTAATAAAAATCTCAACTCCCTTCTTCTGTTCCTAGAGGAGGCTGTGTGAGGACACCAGGACACAGACCCACACCTTGACAGTCCGAAATTCTTGATTCCCGTTCAAGCCACCAGAAGCAAGGATTCACAGTTAATGTGGAGCACGGTTAAGTGCAGGACAGTTTTAGAGTGAAATTGCTGAATTCAATCTCAGGTTGGTATTCACAATCTTGTGACTTGGGCAACTTACTCAACTCCTACCGTCATCATCTGCATAAAGGGGACAATAAATTCCTAGTAAATGTTCAATGAAAGTTATGTCAATAGTCATAACTGTTTATTATAACATTTATAGATGCATGTCAAACTCCATGGAATTATAAGTGGTATCTTTTCTAGGATACACTCCACAAGTATCACCTACTTTTCACCACGGAATGTCTTCTTGTCTCCTCTCTGGCTGCCAAAATATTAATCCTGTTGAGAACTTTAATAATCACAGACCTTTTAAGGATACATACAAGCTACCTATTTCTTTTTTAAATATTTACCTTTATTATTTTAAATTACTTATATGTGTCCCTGTGTGNGTATGTACGTTTGAGTGCAGATGCTGGCAGAAGCCAGAGGTTGATTTCCCTGAAGCTGGCCTTATAGACAGTTATAAGTCACCTACTCGAAGTGGGTGCTGGGAACCCAATGTAGGTCCTGTGGGATCTCTTCAGCCCCAATTTTCTTTATATATAGTCTATTTGTACTGTTATTTTGTATTTGGATTTATTCTACTTTGCTCTTGATTTTATGCTGTGTAGAATTCTCTTATATAACTAGGCTAACTAGATTTTTAAGTTCCCTGACAGCAAGAAACTGTTGATACTTCTGTAGCTTGGATATTATTGTTCAAACAAGAAGACATACATACATACATACACACATCAAGAAAACTGAATAAAATTTAGGATACTAAAGCCATTTATAAAGCTTTGATTTTTTCAAGGAAGAATTTGGCTTGTAATAATTATATATATATATATATATATTTTTACATACTGCCCACTCTTTCTCCTCACTCCCCTTTTCACGCCCACTTCCACCTCCCCCCATCCCACCCCCACCCACTCCTCATAACAATGGTGGAGAGGGGGCATGAACTAGCCTTCCTTTGTATTCAGATTGGTGACTACCCTAATTGTCATCATAGAACCTACATCCAGCAACTAATGGAAGCAGATGCAGAGACCCACAGCCAAGCACTTGGCCAAGCTCCTGGAGTTCAGTTGAAAAGAGGGAGGAGGGACTGTAAGAGCAAGGGGGAAATNATTATATATATATATATATATATTTTTACATACTGCCCACTCTTTCTCCTCACTCCCCTTTTCACGCCCACTTCCACCTCCCCCCATCCCACCCCTACCCACTCCTCATAGAGGGTAAGGCCTCCCTTGGGTATTCAACACAGGCTGGCATACCAAGTTGGGGCAGGCCCAGGCCTCTCCCCCCTGCATCAAGGCTAAGGCATGGCACCATAGGGAACAGGCTCTAAAAAAGCCAGTTCATGTACTCAGGATGAGTCCTGGTCCGATTGTCAGGGGACTCACAAACAGATCAAGCCACACATCTGTCACCCTCATTCAAGGGGCCTAATGCAGTCCCATACCAGCTTCCCAGCTGTCAGTTCACAGTCCGTGGGCTCCCACTAGCTTGGGTCAATTGTCTCTGTGATTTTTCCCATCATGTTCTTGTCCCCCGGCTTGTAATAATTAAAATAACAGAAAATGGTTTCTAAATAGTTACCAAAGAGCACCTGTGAAATTCAACTTGGCATCCTAAAATGCCGTGCTAACTTCCATATACTTAGTTCACACTTGAATGCAGTTATTTAGAGTGTATTAGCTCCTCTTTCCTTCAATGGACAATGCATACTANAGGTACTCCAAACTAAAGAAACCTTCAAGAATATTTTTATCCCAAACTTAGTCCTTACTCTTTGCGGAGGACTATGCTCCAGCTCAAGGACTTGCACTTTCGTTTGACTTTACACAGCCAACACGTGGCTGCCATAAGACTTCAAATTACCAACAGTGAATGACGCACGANGGTCAAATGTGACGCTCTCCTTTCTCTCCAACTTCANCCACTTTCCCGGTCCCTTAGGGTTACGGGACTCAGGGAAGGCCGAGGCCAGGTACAATAACTAGGGTTTCCTTCGTAACTCCTAGCTCCAGGCACGGCAAGTACACAGCATCATCTCCGGGGCCCTCCTCCTTGCAGCATGCAGGCTGGGGAGACCAAGGTTTCCTTTGGGTGTTCAGCGCCTCGCGGGGGCTNACAGCGAGGGAAGCCGCCCGGGGCGTGGGCNGGCTCTTACCAGCGAAGCGGATCTTGACGAGGTCCAGCGGGTGCAGCGCCAGGTTGGACAAGACCCCGCCGCTGACGCCAGCCACCAGGTTCTCGTACCGGACGTGGCGGAACACGGTGCTCCACGCCGCCGACCCGGCCGCCGACTGGCCCTGGCCTGCTGTCATGGGCTCGGGGCTCGTCGGCACTACGGCGCCTAACGCCGCCGACGTGGGGCGAGATGTAGTGGCCGCCACCGTGGCGACAGTCGCGGCGGCCCGAGGCCAGGAAGGCAGGACGCGAGCCCACTTCGGGGACCGGAGCCCGGGACGCGGCACCGGAGCAGGGAGACCCGGGGGCAGCGCGGCCGGGGGGAGGCAGGAGCAGAGCCGAACCCCCCTCGGCCACGCCCACCGCTGCCGCGCGCCCGCCCTCCGGACGTCACGGAAGCGACAACCGGAGGCCCACCTCCAGCCCCGCACGGAGCGACTACGGAACGCCGCGGGGGTCCAGCTAAGCCAGTCGGCGGCTACGCGGCGGGGCCACGTGACAGGAAGAAGCCGGCGGAAGGCGGAAGTCGTGTGTCTGCGAGGAGGGCGGCTTAAGCAAAAGGCTCGTGGAGCCTGAGACTCAGAGCCGCCGAGATGAAGGTGAAGATGCTGAGCCGGAACCCCGACAACTATGTCCGCGAAACCAAGCTGGACATACAAAGAGGTGAGACGAGCCGAAGCCGAGGACGGAGCTTTCTCGGGCTCCCTGGGTCCGGCCGCTTTGGAGCAGTAAGGGGGCGGGAGGCCAGCGCTCCGGTCTCGGGTTTTCCTTCTCCCCCTAGGCGACTGTGTCCGCACGGGGCTGTTGAGGAACTGAGTTGCAGACGACAGCTCAAGAACTTTTTAAGAATTTTCCTCCAGTGGGAAGTAGTTACGTCTAGGAAGAGTGCTTCCCGTTTTCAGCCTGTGTCAGTCGTTCTCTGTGTCAGGTTTCTAGCTGTTGGAAAGTGGCGTTTGAGCCAAACTCGTGAGTTAAGGGTTCGAGACTTTAAAACTTAGCTGCTGCTTTGGACTTAGATTATCTACTTCTGGAGGAGGAAAGAAACAATGAGAGATTTAAAGCGGTAAGTTTTCGCATAATTACTCTTGAGAGTTTGAGGAGAGGATGGTTAAAATGAAGTTGGTGAGTTTTTGTCTTTACTGGTGTATTCCCCGTTAGCGTGCCGACCCTTTATGAATTAGTTCTTGGTAACATAAATGACAGGAGACCAATCTTGTATGAACAGACCATTCTGACTGAAGAGAATAATGGATATAACTAAGGCATAGGAAAGAAGCATCATGTCTTTGGAGTGAGTGAGGTAAGTGATAAAAGACAGAGCTGGAACATCTAGCTTGGTTACTAGAGGTTATCAACGTGTCTATGTGTGTGCGCGCATTGCTAAAATGTGATATATATGGTCTGTGTGTGGCGGGGAGAGCGCTTTGCTAAGATGTGGTATATGCTGTGTGTGTGTGTATGAGCATTGCTAAAATGTGGTATATGGTCTGCACCCAAGGTAAGTTAATAAGATAATATTTCTTAAATGCAAACTAGATCTGTCACTTGGATTTGATATTATTTTGAATCTTCGAACCTCACTGGTTTTTTTCTTCACCACTTTCACCAGTGTATTGCTGGTAAGTAGCCTATGTTACCCTTGCCAGCACCGGTGCATTTCAGCCTTTCTCTTTGAGCTGTACCTATAGGAAGCTTTTTGTCAATCATAATCTCTACATACTTATACCCTGCACATGCCCTCCTGCATTTTAGTACCTCTTCTGTGTTTCCAGTACATATTTTTATCACATTGTCTCCTGATTATATTTTGATTAGCAGGCTTTCCTATCAGACTGAGCTTGCAAAGAGGGGGAGAATCATGTGACTATATGCACTGTGTTTAGACAGTGGATCACATAAATAGCTGCTTTGTAAATGTCTGAATGAATGAATGAGTGGGTGACAGCCTGGGCACAGAATCTTAATCTAGGAGATATACAGCCATTTTTGTTATTAACATTTTTTAACAATATCTCTATTTTTGTTTTATAATGGACATGTTAATAGCAAACTGGAAAAATAGAATTTTTGGAGTGCTGTAAAATGTAAAACAAGAAATACATTTATTATTGTTTATTTTTTATGTAGTGTTATTTCCTTGTAAATTTTATTCAGTATTTAAATACTGGGGTAAGTACTGGTAAACCTTTATTTTTAAAATATTCATAATTCTGATGTGGCTGGTTCATGTATAGGAGCAGCTTACACAAATATATGTGGTTTTTATGGGAGTTTTAAATTGTGTTGTCATGTGCTTACGATGTTGTCACATGCTGTATTAGTGTTAGTGGTCTGTCCTTGACTGGAAGAATGAAGTTGGAGGTGGATACAGTGATTGTGTTTTAGAAGGCTTAAAGTGAATATTTTAAAGGGGTGCATGAGTTTTGGGTANATTTNGATGAAAGTTAAGTCTTGATGGAAGGGATGTACAGAAGCAAAGCGCAGGTAGTTTTTTTTTTTTTTTTTTTTTTTTGGTTTCTCTGTGTAGCATTGGAACCTGTCTTGGAACCCATGCTGTAGACCAGGCTGGCCTTGAACTCACAGAGATCCCCCTGCCTCTGCCTCCCAAGTGCTGGGATTAATGGTGTGCGACACCACCACCTGGATGCGAAGGTAGTTTTAAATGACAGTGAGTAAACCTGTTGGAGCTCAACTTCCAAAAGGCTTTGAAGCTGATGAGACAATGAGACCAAGTTTTAGAAGACCAGAAAGGGGTTGAAACTTAATTCTGTACCTCTAAAAATAGATATTTAGAGTATCCATTACAATATGGGGAAAACAATTAGAACACCAGTGTCTACTTCCTATCTTAAACAAACTGAACCAGGCTTGGTGGTTCAAGCCTTTAATTCCAGCACTCCAGAGGCAGAGGCAAGAGCTGGGCTTGGTGGCGCACGCCTTTAATCTCAGCACTCAGAGGCAGGCAGATCTCTGTGAGTTCCAGGCCAGACTGGTCTACATAGTGAGACACTGTTTACAAACAAATAAGATCCTCTAATTTTTATTTATGTAATATTTAATGGACTTACAACCTCATTTCAGCCAAATGTTAAGTATCCTGAGGGGAGCAGAGTTGACAAGGGAGGACTTGCATCTGTCTTTCAAATTTTATAACATAGTTTATATTTATTGTGGGGTGTAATAATTTGTAGAATGAAGGGAAAGACTATAAAAATGTTTGTTCTTGCAGAAGTACCTTGACTTTTATGGCAAAATTCTTGGAAGAAAATAACTATGAATTAAGTATTTCTGAAATTGGTAAACTTTTCTCTAGTTATGAATATTAACTAAGATGCTTTTTTAACTTTTAAAAGAAAATAAAGCATATAATCTACTCCAAGTCCTTTTCCTTTGTTGTTTATTTGATTTTGAAACAGGATTGTTAACCCTGGCTAGCCTGGAATTTTCCATGCAGACCATACTGGCATGGAACTCCTAGAGAGCCACCTGCCTCTGCCTCTGGAACACTGGGATAAAGGTGTGCAGTACCATGTTCAACTTTTCCAAGTTCATTTTAACAATAAGTGAGGAAATTGCTTTAAAAAAAATTGGGCTNTTCAGAGATTCTTTTGAAAATATGTATTTAGAAATGTTTTTACTCTTTAAAAACCCTTATACTAAACGTGTTGTTTATGATGATGGATTTTGTCTATGTGAAAATACTTGGAAACAGCATGATCTACCTTCTTCTTAACTATTAGATATTAGTTGTAGGAATCAGAGTAGGTAGAACATTCCAAAACATACTTCAGAAATAACTTTGGAAAACCTGGTGGATATGACCAAAAAGTAAATACAGCTAAATGAATATTGCCAGCTTTAGACATCTCTTTGAATCTGCTTATTTTTGTGAAATACAGTCCTCACTTTGTCAGCACCATATTAACTGAACCAGTGAGAGGTTCACAGTGACTGCAGTCACATGTGTCACCACAGAAAAATGTGCCATCAAGCACTTGGTTACAGTATGTTTGTATCCCATTAACATGGCACTGTCCACAGGTCAGTACTACGTAAGTGTGTACTGTGTGGAAATCTGATTCTTTGTCCATTAAAATCAGATGTTGGAACACACATTTGGGGGCCTTGAATTTTTCTCTCAGGAGGCTTAATTGGAAATAAAGTTTTAATAAAAACAAAGCATCTTTAGTACATGCTTATATTAAATACACTGGCTCAGGGACCATGTTACAATGAGACAAATGTAAAGGTCTGACAACTAACAACTACTGCAGGGGCCTTTAAANAGTTTTAGTTTAGTTATGGGAATGACATGTGCTTGATTAATCTGGTAACAGTTTTGCTGCCAAATCAAGTAGGGGTGATGGTATAATAGTCTGGGTCTAAGGTGCTAAGGGCCAACACTAAGTTAGCAGATGTACGGGAAAGAGAGCATGAGTGTTTGAGTTTGGGGATTGGAGACTGGAAGATGGAATTCAGGAATGACCAATGTTTGTGCTTTATTGCATGTTGGATGTGATATACTGTTAATCAGAAAGCAAAGATAGCAGGGTGAAGTCGAAAGGAGAATGTGTTTACTGTTACATGTTGAATTTGGTTAGCCACGGGCTTAGAATGAGACTGTTTGGCAGACTAGTTAAGAACATGCTTACAGGCAGGTTACTTAGCGCCTGTGTGCCTCATTTTCACCAATTAGATAGCAGTGGAGTGTAACCCATAGAGTGCTGTGGAGATTATGTGAGTTAAGATGAGGTATTTGGAATAGTGTCTGGAACTCAGTGAACTTAGTGAACTTTTATTTCAGTGCTTTTCACATAAGTAAACAAATGTAGAAAGTGCTCAGCCAATGGTCGCTGTGTTGTGTAGTTAAAAGTCACTACCTTGTGTGTCAATGCAGTGTTAGTACCATGGCGCAGCTAGCACAAGCAGTGTAGTTGAGCGTAGTTCATCCTAGTACTTGGCTTTGCTCCTGATACTGTGCTAGGCATAGGAGTCCAAATGAACAGTGTGTTGGAATCCCCCCATAAAATGTCACAACCCAGTTAAATATGATAGGACGTGTAGAAGGAAAGCTATGTATGTGTGTATATAGTCTGTGTGTGCATGTGTATGGTCTACTTGTACAAGACTATATATACCATAATTTTCCCATAATTTTGAAAAGATTTGTAGGTGACAGGTGTACTTTTGTGTCTTTCATAGTGCTAGACAGAAAACAATGTCCCTAGGTAAAGGCTTGTTGGGTAACAGATTACATGATTAGCTGGGGCTTTTCACAGGAAAAGTAAACGTGACTAGTAAATGTGGATTGTTTTAAGAGAGATTATTCTTATTCCAGTTCCAAGAAACTATGATCCTACCTTACATCCCTTTGAAGTCCCACGAGAATATGTAAGAGCTTTAAATGCTACCAAATTGGAACGAGTGTTTGCAAAACCATTCCTTGCTTCCCTGGATGGTCACCGTGATGGAGTCAATTGCCTGGCAAAGCACCCAAAGAGCCTAACTACCGTCCTTTCTGGGGCATGTGATGGAGAGGCAAGTTCCATTTTAAATCTGCTGTAGATTTAAAGTGTAGACCATACACTAGCACTCTATTACAGACCTCTGTCCTTCGGCTACTCTCGGTTTGACCTCAGTTTAGTTCTTAAGCCTAAACTCTGAAAGAATATTTAGTAGTTTTTTAATCTGATGTTAAAATGGTATCAGTTCAGTGGTGTAAGGTTCAACTTGACAGTACATAAACTTATGTTTCTTATAAAGGTATTTGAATTTTTCACAGAAGTTGTTAATGATGATTGACCACTTCATTTCCCATTCTGGTAAGGAAAAAAGACTATGAAATGCTTTAGAGTCAACAGAGGATTTGACAGTTGGAATTTTCTGCTTCTTGATAGATTTATCCACATGCAGTACAGTATTTTAATCCAAAGGAGTTTGGTTTTAGTGCCTAGTAGAGTGATTCATAGCCTTTTCATGTGGGGTTTCTAAAATATTTTGCATTTAGAGTTCACTGAAATTTTCAATGTTTTATTATTATAGGTTAAAATTTGGAACCTGACTAAACGAAAATGTGTCCGAACAATACAAGCACATGAAGGTTTTGTACGAGGGATATGCACTCGCTTTTGTGGGACTTCCTTTTTTACTGTAAGTGTACTGTTGGCTCAGTAAGTCTTTCCAACATGCACAGGAAAGATCTAATTGCATAAGTTATTTTTAAGTCCATTTATTTGTTCCAGGGACTTTTGGAACTCATTAGTACAAAAGAGTTTATTAAACCTTGAGAAGTCCTACTTTTCTGTAAGTAATCCAGCCTTACCTGTACTTAGGACTTTTTGCCTTTTTATAAATGAATACTTAACACCATTGAACTGTTATCCTGAACACTGAGAAGTGGGATTAATGGAAATTAAGGTGAGAATGATTACGTGACTTACTATGGAAAATTTTTAGTGCTAAGATGAATAATTTGTATTTTGTCGGTAAGAGATCACTGAAAAATATGTGTATAGGGGAAGAGTAAATACATAGAATATTTGCTGTTTCAACCATTTTTGAGTATACAATTTAGTGACATTCAGTATGTTCATATCATGGTGCTACTGTCATCATTATCCACTTTCAGACTTATCTTGCCACAGAAACACTATATTCATTAATAGCTCCCATGCTCTCCTCTCAGCCCTAGTAACAACTATTCTACTTTCTGTTTTCCTGAATTTGACTATTGTAGATGCTCCCCATAAGCAGAAACATATGATCTTTGTAATATAATTGCCTAACCTTTACTCACTTAACACGACGATGTCAAGGTTATCTGTGATGTATCATATGCTGTAATTTCTTTTCTGAAGTTGCATAATGTTAACAGTGATGTATAGATACCACTTTTCTTTTAACCAATTCATTTGCCAATGAACTTTTAGTTTGTTTCCACTTTTTTGCTATTATGAGTAATGTTGCTATGAATATTGGAGTATAAATACTAGTTCAAGTTCATTGATGGTTTTATAACAGGTGAACAACAGATTCCTTGCTGTGCTTTGAGATGATTGCTTTGAAAGTGATGAATGCTCAGATTGTAGGAAGTTCTCATTGTTTGCATAAATAATAGGGGGCCTACCTGGTAAATAAAACCTGTGAAAAATAGTGGTCAGATTGAGTAATGTTTTGGAGGCTTGATGAGCCTGTCAGGTGACTGGTACATGGGAAGATAGCCGTTCCTGCTATGGAGGAGAAGTCAGCAGTTACCAGCAGGTTTAGAGAAGGGAAACACTCTAGTGAGATGAGCTAGACTCACTGCAGGTTATTGAGTGAATCTGACTGTCCTTTATAGATGAAGTTCTGGGACTTAGAAGAAAAGTCAGAACTAACCTTGGCATCACCATCTATACGAACTAATGACTGAGATTATAGTATGACTTCAGTATGAGGAACATATTATAAAGGTGTCATGAAGTGGCACTACAGAATGCCTCTCTCTAAGTAGGAAAACATAGTAGCAGTAGAGCAGATAGACCTGCATGACACAGTGAGTATACCATATATGGTAGATGGAATTCGGTGGCAAGCTGGAGCTGCTGGCAGCTAAGACTTTATTCTTCCAGGTAGCTTTCCTCCGGATATCTGAACTAATAAAGTAATAATAATATCCCAGAATATTTACAGTATGTTTTTCCCTATTTTATGGAGCTGGGGATTAAACGGAGCACTGTGCATGCTACACAAGGCTCTATCACTAAACTCATTCTCAACACTACTGTATGATTTTTTTTTGTATGGTTTGCTTTTTTTAAGCATTCAAAATGAATAAAGCCTTCTCTGAAGTATTATTCATTATTATCATTCAACAAATAGAAAAGAAAATTTAGTGTATAGATGTAGTGCAGTAGTATTCAGGCATGAGGAAAAGGGGAAATCCTACCTTTTGCAGCAGTGTAGATGGATATTATGCTGGGTGATATAAGCCAGCCACAAAGAACACTACAGAGTCTCTTGGTTTTTGTTGTTTTTATTGTTGTTATTGTTTTTGAGATGGGGTTTCTCTGTGTAATAGTCCTAGCTGTCGTGGAGCTCACTTTGTAGAACAGGCTGGCCTCAAATTCACAGATGTCTGCCTGCCTCTGCCTCCTGAGTGCTGGGATTCAAGGCATGCTCTACCACCTCCCAGCCAGAATCTCACTTTGACACAGACTGTGAAAGAACATTTTAATCCTGGGTTGGTAGTTCCAGTAGCTTTAGAGAGGAAGACACTGAGAAGATGTTGTTTTAAGAATATAAACTTTCAGATAGGTAGAAAGAGTAAATGTGTGTAATATATTGATAGAAATGCACATTTTAAGTTAAAACCAGGAATATGGTACATTTTGAACATCTCTAATAAAAAAAAAAATCTAAAATCCAGAACACTCAAAAAATCCCAGATATTTTGAGCCATCAGCATGATGCCAGAAAAATGCTTCAAATACAAAGTATTAAAACTAGTGTATGAAATTATCTTCAGGTAATGGGTATGAGGTTTGGCCTTGAGTCTCCTTTTGAAATATCTTGTTAGTACTTACGTGTAAGTGCTCCAAAGGCTACCAGGTGTTGTGTAGTACCACATAATAGTTGTTCTGCATTGTTAACCACAAGCCACATTAGAGTGCACATTCCAGTTGGAGTTTTCACTTCATCTGTCCCCAACATGTCTGCCAGATACCAAGTCTAAAGCACCACAGGTTTTGACTCACGGCTCTGGGCTGAGTAACACGGGGATCAGCATCATGTTTTCAGTATCTAACTTCAGCACAGTGAAAAGAAATGATCTTGTGGGATGGTGAGAACTTCTCCAGAGGTCTGTAGTTCAGTTAGAAAGCTTCTGAATTAATAGTTTCTGGAGTTTCATGATATGCAGAGAAGGGCTTTGTCTACCTTAAGATTATAAAAATGCCTTCTAGCAAGCATTTTCATCTTTTTTTCCCTTTTTCTTTGCATTTGAAACAATCTGGAATTTATTGTATATGGCATCTTATTGGCTCAAACTTGTTTATCTTTGTGTATATGTGTGTGTGTGTGTGTGTGTGTGTGTGTGTGTGTGTGTGTGTGTGGTGCAGTATGTGTGTTCATATGAATTAGCATATGTGTATAGGCCTCAGTATCAATCGCCGATACTGAGAATCTTCCTCAATAGCTCTGACTAAAGAACTAGTCCTACTAACAATCTTATTCTTGGGATCCTCTGATTCTTAATTCTACGGCTGAAATTACTAGTGAGCTGCCATGCCCACACAGCATTTACATGGGTTCTAGGGATTGGTCTTGTTGTTTGCAGGATAAATGCTTTAACTGCTGAGTTATCACCCAACCCTTGC
The DNA here is from genome assembly GCA_001675575.1 of Neotoma lepida. NCBI lineage: Eukaryota > Metazoa > Chordata > Mammalia > Rodentia > Cricetidae > Neotoma > Neotoma lepida. Next base: position 1,051,384 of record LZPO01044193.1, read on the forward strand.
TTTGTGTGAGTGGGTTTTGTTGTTTTGAGACAGGGTCTTACAATGTAGCTTTGGCTTGTCTGAAACTAACTGTGTAGACCAGGCTGGCCTCAAACTCACGTAGATCCATCTGCCTCTGCCTCCTAAGAGCTGGGATTAAAAAGTGTGTGTACTACTACACTGGCAAAAGAGATTTAAAAGCAAAACTATTTTATTTGTATGTGTGTTCCTTGAGTATGTGTAGGTGGACGACATGCATGCAGGTGAGGTCAGAAGAAGGCATTAGATCCTCTGGAGTTAGAGACAGTTGAGCTGTCTGATATGGGTACTGAAAAATCCACCCCCACGGTGCTTTTTTTTTTTTTTTT
>LZPO01044193.1:1053321-1067043 GCA_001675575.1 Neotoma lepida
TCCTGCCTCTGCCTTCCAAGTACTGGGATTAAAGGTGTGCGGTACCACCACCACCATCTGGCACTTTTTGCCCTTTAATGAAGGGCTTCAAAGAAGTTTCTTTAGATTTACCCAAAGGGAGATAGCATGATTGGTAAGGTAGCTAGCTTTTCCAGGGTGGTTTACCTATTATGTTCTGGGTATGCCAACCTGTAACTTCCCCCAAATGTAGGAAGCTCGGTTGCACAGTTTGTGGTAAAGGGTGGGGGGAGAAGAGGAAAGAAGTTTCCTTGTAGCAGGGATTTCTAAAAAAAAAAAAAACAAACCACTTAAAATTTGCTGATTTAAAGTCTTAGTGCGGTGAGCACGTATAACACCCTCTGCTTTCAAAGACAGTGTACACTGGCATTGATCATCACTGGAAAGACCCCGCCTTTGCCACATGTGGACAGCAAGTAGACATTTGGGATGAACAACGAACCAGCCCGATATGCTCAATGAACTGGGGATTTGACAGTATAAGCAGTGTTAAATTTAACCCTATTGAGGTAATGTTCTTTTTAAAATACTATCCTGTTTATTGTTTAACATGAAATTTTAGCTCTGTTTAGGAACTGTTTTCTATTTTTGAATGATTTTCTAGCATTTGATAAGTTTTCCAGGTTATATCTGGATTCTGTGAACTCTCAGGTAGTCGTCAGAGTAGACTCCAAATAAATACTTGCCTCTTTTTTGGTTTTGAAACAGGCCTTGGCTAGCTCAGACTGGTCTTAACTTGTGACCCTTTTGCCTAAGCCTCTCATTAGCTTTCCTTTACATGCTTTCACACTCTGTTCCATCAGATTGTACCGTTGTACTTTGAGGAAGATGTTCCTTTTTCTTAACCCTCTTGGAGATGAGGAGAATGAGCATTGAACATGCTGTTCTTTATTGTAAGTCATATGGGTGCCTGTGCCTCACAGTCATATGCATGACCACTCTTGGACTGCATGGCAGTTACAATTAGAGGTGTTTTGTGCTCTGCTCTGAAATCTGAGTTTATTATTCCTAGTTCCTTCCTGGTCTGAGTGCGGATGTGGAGGTTGGCTGTTGCATACTGTCTTTGTATGTGAACTTGGGAAGAGAGGCTGGCCTGGAGGCTAATGTGGCTGTTGGATTCCAGACCTCTCCCTGATCTTTTCTGAATATATAACAATAAATGACCCTCATTGTCCAGAAGACTCAGTCAAGATGCTTTTTCTTTCAGTGTTGATAGGAAGCTATTAAGTTAATTTCTGGAAGAGAAAATCCTGAAATGCAAATTTTATGCTCCCTGAGACCTAATGTGGTAAGAGAGGGAGGAAAGGTTGAGCCTCAGTAGCAGAGTGTGACAATATTCATGGAGTGTGCTGGGACATGACGTGCTGCAGGACAGTGTGAGCCTGGGCAAGCAGACAAGGCTGCCCTGCTGCCAGCATGTGCCTGTATACACACTTCTGCGTGAGACTGCATACAGGTCTAGAGCAGGGGTTGCCAATGTCCACTGCCTATTACAAAAGCAGACCCTCTTACTATACTGTCTGCAGCTGCTTTTAGACCATAGTGAAAAATTTGAATAATTACTCTGGGAATCACATGTCCATAAAGCCTAAAACCCTTTCCTTCTGGCTTTTGATGGCAAAGGTTCGCTGATCCCTAGTCTTGATTTCTGTCTGAGCTGTGTGCTCCTGGGGCATCTGAGCTGTGTGCTCCTGGGGCATCTGAGCTGTGTGCTCCTGGGGCATCTGAGCTGTGTGCTCCTGGGGCATCTGAGCTGTGTGCTCCTGGGGCATCTGAGCTGTGTGCTCCTGGGGCATCTGCACCTTGCTCCCATCTTCACTCTTGTCGTTACCAACACAGCAGTAAACACAGACAGATAGTGGTTGCTACTTTTTGAAGGAACAGACAGACATTTTGCTTTCCTATTTTGATGAACATGTCAGAAGAGCTAATGGCCAGTTGTAAAATCATAATTGGTCATGACCTATCGACCACGGTTTTCAAACTTGCCTATTTAATAGCTCTCTTTGTCCACTGACTGTTTTTCTAATCTTATGAATTGACTTAGTGATAAAAGCAAATGATGTGCATGTCTCTCACCCTGTATTAAAGCTAATGGAAAGGGCAGGGCAGATTGCTGTGAACAAATAGAGTAGTTATTTCCTTTATTCATTAATAATTAATTCTCTGTTAAAATATTGAAGCCTAAAATTCTGGTAAAGCCAGAAGTTAATACTGAGGATTGCCACATTTTGCAGTGTGAAAGTTTATATTCAGCCTAGGTGGAACTTTTCGCTATGTTCAGATCAAAGTCTTGTTTTAGAAATTGACCCTGGTCTTACACAAAGGTAACACAATGAAAAGCCACTAAAGGTTAAGAGGTTAAGGGGCAACTAAAAGAGGTCTCAGGAGCAGCAATTGAGACAGGCCTTTGAAAAGAGTAGACTCCAGATCGTATTTTAACATTAGTTTATGGTGTTTCATTAAACTGTGCACAGTAGGCACTGCCTGGCCATATAGCTAGTTAGTAAATAACTTCTTTCTTCCTGCTCTGTTTGCAGTAGGAGGTAACATTAGGCAGAAGCCAAGCGTGTGGTATCTGGAACCATGAATATGGAAGAAGAGTGTTGCAGAGAGTGGGATCAGTAGCTGAGAGATGCTCAGGGGTAAATTACTGTGCCTGCTGGCTGAGCACGAGGACTGGATTCTATCCCCAGCACCCATGTAAAATCTGAGCATGGTGGCGTGCCTGTAACCTGTGTTAGGGCATGGTGACAGGGATCCCAGGGATTCACAAGTCAGCTCTTTTAGTCAAAATGGTGAGCTTCAGGGTCAGTGAAAGACTGTCTCAGAAAATAAGGTGGGGAGAGGGGCTGACTCAGTGGTAAAGAGTACTTGGTGTTCTTGTGGAAGACCTGGATTTGGTGCCCAGCACCCACATAGTGTCTCACAGCCATCTGTAGTTCCAGTTCCAATGAATCCAACACTCTGTTCTGCATCCATCGGCACCAGGCATGCATGTGGCAATTAGACATACATGCAGGCAAAACAGTCACTCACATAAAAAAAAAATGAATCTTCAAAGATTTTTATAGGCTGAGGAGATGGGGGAGATGGCTCAGTAGGTAAGCATGCTTGCCCACATGCTTCCAGCCTGAAGCCTGAGCTCAGTTCCTGGAACCCATATGTCAGAAGGAGAGAACTCACTCCTGTAAGATTGTTCCCTGATGACCACACCCATGGAGATGACGTGCATGCACTAAATAAATAATATGGAGAGCAATAGAGGGAGGAACACAATTGACTGTGGCTTCCATGGACAGGCAAGTCCACCCCCACACGAATAAGTGGAATCAGGGCTCTACTGGATGATAGTATTTTCACTCAACATCAAGGGTTGTCATAAGTGCTTTGTGTGTTTAAAATTGACTTAGCAAGATGTGGCATTGCATGCCTGTAATCCAAGCATATGGAGACCAAGATGGGAGGGTCACAAGCTTGACGCCATCCTGGACAACACAGTGAGCTAGAGACTCCTGTCAGAGGGAGGAAGGACAGAGGGAGGGAGGACACATACACGTGGCTCAGGAGATGTTCAGTGAGTAAAGTACCTGCTGAGCAAGCATGAGGACCTGAGTTTGCATCTCCAACATTCATGGAAAAGCCGGGTATGTTGGTGTATGTCCGAAACCCTAGTGCTGTGGAGAGCAGAGATAGGCAGATCCCAGAGCTTGCTGACCAGCCACTGCAGCCAAACAGTGATCTTCAGGCTTAAGAAGAGATCTTGTTACAAAGAGTAAGGTAGAGAACAGGAGGAAGACAGCCAACATTGACCTCTGATTTCCACATGCACCTTTACTCATGCATATAGACAATATGTATACATAAACCACACATACACAAGATATATACACACGGAAGGACACAAATGTGTGCACACACGCACGCTCACACACACACGCTCGCACACACAGTCGGACAAAGGACAGGGTAAATTTATGTAGCATTCACAAATAAAAAGAAATGTTTACCTTCTAATAAAGCAGAAATTTTGAGTGTTTAGGAAATACTGTCATATAGAGCATTTAAATGCCTGCCTGATTCATCCAGTTGTAATAAAAGGTACATTCTCACATTACAGTGATACTGCTATCACTTTTAAAAAATAAGCAGCCTTAAATGTCAAAAGTCATAAAATTGTTTACACTTTTGATTCACTGATACCGCTCCTGAAATTTTTATGTTAAGGGAACAATTCAAAAGAAGAGTTTAAATGTCTGAAAATGTTTACTGAAGTGTTATTTATAGTAGTCAAAAGCAGTAACTAAGTCTTACTTTGGAGAGCAGGTAAGTAAAATACGTTCTGCTATAAATAGGACACACTGTTATTGCTGGTACCTAAAATACATGCATGGACATTTAACCATGAAAATACTTGACTTATCTGAGATTATGAGTGATTTATTATATCCTTATAAAATGGGATATAGTCACTGTTACAGTTTGAGGGTTTAACATAAATATTAAAGATGAATAATTTGTGCTTTGAATAGACATCATTTGCTTCCAAACCCTTTTAATTGGTGATTTTTACAATTATTTTTAGACATTTCTCTTGGGAAGTTGCGCTTCTGATAGGAATATAGTACTGTATGATATGCGGCAAGCTACTCCTCTGAAAAAGGTGGGTGTGAGTCTTGTCTTGTTTTATACAGTTGTTAAGGCATTCTGTATCAGGTGACTGAAACATGAAACCAGTGTTTCAGTTCTGTTTCCCTTCATAGAGCTGTGCTTTAACCCCAGAGTGATGGTAATAACATTCGACTCTCCATTGATTTTAGACTCTTTCTTTGTGACTTCAGTAATGCCAGTACATTTTAGGCATCTAATTAGTACTTGCTAAGTTGAAACTTTTAAAATGAAAGGTATTTCATTGCATTGCTTAATAAGCACTAATTGGGGGAGAGGTTTGTCATTATCATATGACATGCATTATTTTATTCAAAACAGTTTTAGGACTCATATAACCAACTATTTTAACTATATGCTGATGCCAATTTGACTCTTTGCTTAGTTAGACAAGCACTGTCTTGTCAAGGAGAGGTTTTTCATAGTCTTTGCATTCACCATGGTCATTTCAGGACTTAGATACCAAAGCTAATCCATCCTTATGCTGACTTTCAAGAGAGAGAAATATTGTTGTGCGTGGAATGGACTACCATTTTAAGAAGAGTATGAAGATATCAAGCATTTGTAGTATTGTCAGGGCACAAGAAGGGCTAGATGTCATTCATGCACCATGAGTGTGCTGGCACAGTTCACATACAAAAAACTTTTTGTCAGCTAGATGTGGCGGTCCAGCTTTGCAGGCCTAGCACTTGGTAGGCAAAGGCAGGAGGATCAGGAATCCGGTGTCATCCTTGGAGCACACTGAGTTCCAGGCCAGCTTGGGCTTTATGAGACTCTCAAAAGAATAAGAAAAAAAAACATTTTTGTAATGTGTTGATAGATTCAGAAATATTAAAAGTAAGGAGAATGAGATTAGTATATTCATAATTCATTAAAAGTACAAATTTAGCTATTTATTCGTGTGATATATGAACTTTGCTGTCTGTATTTCTTTTGTAAAATGATGGTATTAGCCAGTACCTTGCAGTATATTTATAGAAATGAGATATGATGCTTTTTAGCACTTAGCAGAATGCTGACATGAAGTTCTAGTTTATTAAATAGTAGACTTTGGCAAGTACACACATCTACACACACAGTCCATTTTTAATGGAGTTATATTATCTGTAAATTGAAGAAAATAATTGTAGCCTGTCACTCAGTACACTCAAATCTGAGCCCAATTTACATTGCATGTATTNGTTGTTTTAAGCAGTAAAGCAATGCTTAATTAGATTTGTCACATGTAGATAGGAATGGACACTGCTACTTTATATTGTTTGCTTTTTCTTTTAATTAATTAATTAATTATTTTCAAGACAGGATCTCACTGTGTTATCCTGGCTGTCTTGGAACTCACTGTGCAGACCAGGCTGGCCTCAAACTCACAGAGATTCCCCCTGGCTCTGCCTCCTAGTGCTAGGATTAAAGGTGTGCGCCTCTATGCGCAACTTTATTATTATTGTTATTATTTTAATCTGCGAGGCTACCTTTCTTTGTCTTTTTTATTTGTAGTAGTTCTCCTCCAGGAGCAGTTAGTGGGAACTAACTGAGAGCTAAACTTTGTACAATGAATACACAGATTTCTTTACTTTCTTCCTCCCCAAATGCCAATACCATTGAGTAGGAAACACTTGAAGTTACCAGTCATCAAAGGTCCTTTCATATCTTGCTTCCCTTTTGAAACATTTCTTCTGAACTTTAACCCTAAGCTCACTGTTAATTTTGTGCCTAACTTTTATGTTACCATTTGTTGCTTTATTTGTATCTTCACTTTGTTGTTGTTGTTTAAAGCATGCCTCACTTTCCTGACTAACAAGTCGTTCCGTCAGCGGCTAGGTGTTACCACTCTGTCCTCAGGAAGCAATCGTGTGCTTTCCTCACTGCTCTTGAATTGTGCACTGTGCATATGGAAGTATTGGCTTAAATCAGAAAAAAGAGAGTAGGAACTGTATTCATTTTGTATATGTTAATTTTGTGGTAATGGGGTAATGTATGCTTCCTTTCTCAGGTTATCTTGGATATGAGAACAAATACAATCTGTTGGAACCCTATGGAGGCTTTCAATTTTACTGCGGCAAATGAAGATTATAAGTAAGCGTCTCTCCTTTTAGAAACTTACTCCCATCAAAAATGGCTCCATTGCATTGCTCTGCCTTGTTAATATAGTAGGTTTCCCTTGGTAAATACATTTCATAAACAAGTTTGAAAGCTCTCATTTGTTTTGCTAAAAATAATTTCCCAAATTGGAGAAGAGGTTTTTAGAAAAAGTATTTTCTCAGATTTTTGAGTAACTTAGACAAAGAATAGTGAACTAACATCTTTGGGTAAATCCTGTTTGTACAACAGTTGGTGAACATGGCTGTGCTTGTTTGCTTATGTACCGGTAGGGCTGTCTTAATGTCGTGTCTTTCTGTTGTGAGGCCTGTGTTGCATAGTTACAGTCAAGAACTGATGGCTCACTTGACCAAAGAGAAGAAACTGGATGGTTTCTGATGTAGGCCATTTAAATAATGACTGGACCAGCAGCTGTGGTGGTGCATGTCTGAGTTCCTAGCACTCCAGAAGTTGAGGCAGGAGGATTGAATTTGAGGCTACCCAGGGTTACATGGTATGTTCAAAGCCAGCTTGGGTTTTGTAGGAAGACATTGTTTCAGAACAAACAAACATGAGCAAGTAATGCTTGGCCCATACATGTTTTGTTGGAAGCAATATTTGCTTGCAGGTGTTTGTGATTCCTCAAATAGCTGAAGCTCATGTAGTCAAACTGTTTGCTGTCATTATTAAAGCAAACAAAGTGATAGTTTATATTTTTAGCTTAATGGTGCATNTATTTTCTGTGCCTGTAAAACTGACTTAGACTTACTTTGAACTATGTAAGATTTTATGATTCCTTATGTAATGCTTTACTCTTGTTGAAACATTATACATTGGCTGTCTCATTTAATCTTTTTAGTATTGTCAGGTAAGATGTATAACCAGAGAGGTTAATCTAGCGAAAGTTATATATTAGTCTTACTATATTTTTAATGCATTTTATTATTATTTTTAAGTATATTCTTTTTGTGGGGGATGGTTTTGAGATAAGGTTTCCCTGTGTAGCCCTGGCTGTCCTGGAACTTGCTCTGTAAACCAGGCTAGCCTTGAACTCAAAGATCCGACTGCCTCTGTCTCCCGAGTGCTGGGATTAAAGGTGTGAGCCACCACTGCCTGACTTTAAGTACATTATTAATATATACTTTTTGAGAAGGTACAAGCTTGTTGGTGGACTTGAACTTTAGATTGTCTATATTTAAAATCTGTCCTCTAGGGGCTGGGAAGGTGGCTCAACAGTTTAGATTACTTGTTACTCTTGCAGAGGACCCATGTTCTGTTGCCAGCACCCATATTGGGCAGTTCACATCCACCTGTAAGTCTGGTTCCAGGAATCTGATGCCCTCTTCTGGCTTCTGGAGGCACCTGCACATATGTAGTGCACGCACAGACAAGGAAGCACACACACATGCACATAAGTAAGAAGGCTACTTTTCACTCTATCTAGTGTATGAGAGTGTAAATGGTGTATTAGCTCATACATGGAACTACGGGTGCTTTAGTGGCACTGCCTGAAGTTCTCTCTTAGGATTCCTATATTGAGAAGCACAGTTGAGTCATTAGCAATACTAACCACATTGAAGCCTTTACTTACTGTGATAGATGCTTTGAAATGAAATGGTGCTGTTGCAGTTGAAGACAATAAAAGACAAGAGTAATTCTGCAGCATAGTGTTCTCTCTGCTAAGATTTCTAAAGTACATTGTGAACTAGCTGTTTTGTCGAGATAATCTTTTTTCAGAGCCTTGGAATTTCTCATTTCTTGCCATGGGAAAAATTATATACGGTTCCTAAAACAAGACATATCTCTTATAAGAAATGACTGCTAGTTTTCATTATTGCCCTTATTTTGGTGGGTATGATGGTGTATGTCTGTAATCCTAGCACTGGGGAGGCTGAGGCAGGAAGGGTGAGGAGTTCAGGGTTATCTGCTATGGAGAAAACTTGGCTACCTGGCCCAAGGGCCACATGAGAGCCTTTCTAAGACAAAAAGGTCCTCTGTGGTAGCTCTGTCCTGAATCTTCTTTGTTCCTCTTTAAATAGTACAGTGATTTTTCATTAAAACTGAGGTTCAGATCTGAGGCATCCAGGTGTTGCTGTAGAAGTGGGCAGGCCGTTTAACCTAGCTCAGTGCTGTGGCTTTATTGTCTGTAGGAAGAAGGGTGTAGAGTAGATGACTACCTCAAGAATTGCCATAACTCAGAATAGTAGGTACACCTGTCCAGATGGATTGATTTGCTTGGAATTTGCAATTTTTCTTCCTTCACAGAATGTTGGAACAGTTGGTTTAAAAAGCAATTTGCTAAAAGAAAAGAAATTTTGAGACTCAGTCTACTAGGCGGGCAGTGTGTTGTAGTTGTCAAGTCAGAAGTTACCCTCAGAATCAGTAGAGCCTAGCTCCCACACCTAGGTTGGGGGCTCTAAAAAGAGCAGTGCTTCGGACTGTTTGTTTTAAGCTTCTTTGAGATAGGCTCAGCATGGCCCAGAACTGCTCCGTAGCTTAGACTGGCTTGCCTTCAGTTTGTGGGTTCCTGCTTCAGTCTCTTGATTGTGGAGGCTACAGGCATGAAGGCGTAAGTACCCTACCCAGAGTGGTTTGTCTTGTGATAAGAGTATTAGGAATTTTTGTGTTTGCCTGCATGTATTGTCTTCTATCATTATCTTAGTCCAGACAACTAACAAATTGCCGTAGATTGAGTGGTTTAAGCAAAGAGAATTATTTTTTACTAGTTTGGAAATTGCCAGCATAATCAGGGTCACTGAGGACCCTCTTCCAGAATGCAGACAGCCAACTCCTGTCCTCACAGAGCAGGCTGCTCTCTGGCCCCTTCCACATTTGTAAGAAGGAGCGCGCGCGCACACACACACACACACACACACACACACACACACACACACACACACACACACGTGTGCACATGTACAACCCATAGTGCATGTGTGGAGGTCAGAGGACACTGAGTGGGAGTTGGTTCTCTCCTACCATGTGGGTTCTGGGGACTGCACTCAGGTCCACTAGTCTTGATGGTGTACACCTTTACTCATTGAGTCATCTCAGTGGTTTGCCTTTTTGGGTTTGTGTGGTATTACAAAGTAGTAAGAATCGTTGGTGTTTTTCTCTGTGTCTTACCTGCTTTAGCTGTGTTCAGAATCAGACTGCTTATTAAGAGGGCCATCATTTAGCTAATGTTCTTGTTTTTATTCATGTCTTGTAATACTACATATGGCTTCTTTCTAGAAATTTGAATGAAATATTTAACAATGTTTTACAGCTTGTACACTTTTGATATGCGTGCACTGGACACTCCTGTTATGGTCCACATGGATCACGTATCTGCAGTACTTGATGTGGACTACTCCCCCACTGGGAAAGAATTTGTGTCTGCTAGTTTTGATAAATCTATTAGAATCTTTCCTGTGGACAAAAGCCGAAGCAGGTATGTGACTGCCAACAAGCCACTTATTTTTGCATAGTATTTATTTAGTCCTAATAATCATTTATTTTTTCTTAGAAGGTGGTTGGTTGTGTGTATATGATAGGGCTTACACCCAAGTATTGTGATATGGAGTGTAGACGTCTACTGAATCATGTTAGGACAAATCAGGTGGTTTGTTTTGTTGAGTAGGAAATTATTTCCATATAATTAATAAATTTACTAAAAAATTTAGTTTGATGGTTAAGAACTCAGATTTTTTTTCTGAAAATAGTTTTAAAAGCAATGAATAATACTCCTTGGTATTGTTTTTTACTCATTCAAATCCAACTTACTCTATCAGGCAAAAATGACAGGAAAAAGCAGTTTAGATTGTTGGGCTCATTCTCATCTTTTCTAGGTTAGTCAGTACCTATGAAGTGGTCCACATAAGGTAGTTAGGAGGTTAAGCCATTTAAAAGTTTTGAGTCATTTTATTAATGGCCAGACCAAGAGCAGACTTGTGCCTCTGAAACGTCTCTTGGTGGCCAAGCTCAGGGGTACAGCATTTTAAAGGACAAAAATCCCAATCCCAATTCCATCAGTGCTTAGGGAGCGAGTGCCATGGGGTTGGGGGTTACACTAACTAGTAACATCTGCTCTCTTGCAAAGCTCAGCAGTATATTCCAGACACTACATGACAATTATTTCTAATTTATTTTAGTCTAATGTTTAAGCTTGCACAAACACCAAATATTTTGTTTAATATGTCTAGACCATGATTGGGGTCATGGACAGTCCCCAAAGCATTGCCAAGGCTGATGTGGCTGTTGACGGGGATGGAAGGTTGAGAATCAGAGTGTAGGTAGACATAACATACAGTGGGGACAAGATAGCATTAACTTGGTCATTTCACCTCTATCCTCTATTGAACTGAGAGGTGGGAGATGTGTGTGCCGACCCCTCCCATTTGTACATCACAGTCTGTGAGCATGCTTAGTTTGACTCCTGTTTTTAAGATTTGAGTGTTTCCTACAGCTTAACTTTACTACTTATTATATGTGATTGAGTGTAGCATTTATACATGCATGCATTTTTATGTTGAGGTAATTTAGAGGAAATTGTGGCATTTTCAGAGACTTCAGGGGAATTTGTACTTTACGTTTTGCTTCACTGGCTGACTTTGTGTTGCTGAGGATTGAACCTAGACTCTTGTGCAAGTGCTGTACCAATGGGTTCTTCCCCTAGACCATTTACTCCGCCTTAAAGCCTGACTCGTGTGCTGTGATTTACAAAGCACTTGCACGTACATTCTCACTGTTCTTTAGTAATGCTTAGACGTGTGCCCATAAGTACACATAAACCAAAGGAAAGTGAGACAAATGATCCCATCAAAGTTAGGACAGCTAAGCTTGGTGGTCCTCAGGAGGTAGAAGCAGGAAGAGCGTAGGTTCCAGGCTGTTTTGATTTGCTCTCTATTGCTATGGTGAAACACCATGACCAAAAACAACTCGGGGAGGAAAGAGTTTATTTGATTTATACATTCTAGTCAGTCTGTCATGAAGGGGAGTCAGGACGGGAACTCAAGGCAGGAACCCAAGGCAGGAACCTGGAAGCAAAAACTAACGCAGAGGCCATGGAGGAGTGCTGCTCACTGGCTTACTTCCCAGTGGCCTCATCAGCCAGCCGGAATCACCTCTGCAGGGATGGCAATACCCACAGTGGGATGGGCCTTCACACATCAGTCATTAGTCAAGAAAATGCCCCGCAGGGCTGCCTCTGGTAGGTTGATCTGATGGAGGCATTTCTCAGTTGAGATTTCCTCTTCCCAGATGACTCTAGCTTGTGTCAAACTGACAGAAATAACTAATCACGCAGGCTAACCTGGGCTGTCCTCAAAAAAAATCACAATGAAACAAACAACTGTTGAAAGATTATGTTATAGTCACTCAAACTTAAGGATATATGATTATTTATAAATGCATATTAAAATGTAAAAAAAATCTAAATGAATTTATATAAATGCACACACACGTGCAAGTGTGTGTGTGTGTGTGTGTGTGTGTGTGTGTGTGTGTGTACCCTTTCTTGGTCGGGTGGCCTAGGATTACTTGAGAAAGTTACAGTTACATGGATAGATGGTGATGAAAGGAAGTGGGGAAGATGTCACACCATTATAGTACAATAGTGAGAATTTAGATCGTTATTCCTAATATTAAACTAGCCTTGCTGCTGTAGCACAGAAGGTTTCTTCTGGAAGGATGATGTTTGTTCTTAGAGGTACATCTTGTCTGTTTCCTGACTCACCCTCTCTCCAGTGAGAAGATGAGCAGGTTATAGCTGGTGTAGAGTTTAAGGAGCCACTGAACTCTCAGAGTTGTGCAGGTGTCAGCCCAGCCTCCGCCCACCTGGAGAGTGAATGCCTTCCTGTGGGTCTCTCTGTGGTGTCTCACTAGCCTNGGTCTCTCTGTNGTGTCTCACTGGCCTCACTGTCATCCCAGCTTTGTGTTCACACGACTAAGAGACCTTCCATACAGCCATCTTGAGAGCTGAGAAGTCCACCTTTCCAGTCCTAGCCAGTCTGCTTACCTAAAGTTCTCACTGTTTTAACTTCTGATGGTTGCATCTTTGTCCACTCTAATTTGAGGAAGCTATGTTGTTGTCGTGTCTTATTCATTACCAGCAGATGATTTTGGTTACAGGGATGATTGAGTCAGATGCATACTCATGGGAGTGTCCTGATGGTTTCAGTTTTTATTGCACATTTCTACTGTACCCTGCNGGGGTTGGCTCTTATAACGACCTTGGTATATCCCCCACATTTTTGTGCAGTTTGTACAGTTTCCTACAAGATTTTCACATGTAGCAGTATGAAGANCCAAGATGCCATCGTTTGTTTGGCATCTAGCCTTCTAAAGGTAGTGGGATTTTGCTAATATGTGCATAAGCAAAGAATGGATGGAAAGAGTCAGAGAAGTGGAATGACTTGAGGTACTAGGTATAGATCAGGAGCCCAAAGGCTGGGTTCAGGATGAGTTATTCCAAAGCCATATGGGCTAATTAATGCAGGTCTAGCTAGAAAGCTCAGCTGATAAAGGAATTGTAGAAAGGAATTCTTACAGTCAGTTGCTGGAGGACTTTGTCCTGGTGTCATTTGAAGATACAGTCTTGTGTCTCTTCCTGTGTTTAGATATACGTGGCACTCCTCCTTCATCTGCTTGAGAGCAGTTCCAGTTCATTTTCCATGGTCTGTTATTCCTTTCTGTCATTACAGAGCATGTGTAACCAAGCTTAGGCAACACTTTGAATGCCTTTATTTTAAAAGTGTTTGCTCTTGAAAGACTTTAAAATGGTTGAAGTTCACTCTTTAGCTTTGAGGTTTAGTTTTGTCTTGTTTTAAGTTAAGAGTCTCTTGTGCCTGGCAGTGGTGGTGCATGTCTTTAATCCCAGCACTCAGGAAGCAGAGGTAGGCGGATCTCTGAATTCAAGGCCAGCCTGATCCTATGGAGCAAGTTCCAGGACAGGGAAGGCTATACAGAGAAACCCTGTCT
>LZPO01044193.1:1070830-1086236 GCA_001675575.1 Neotoma lepida
AAAACTAAGGAATTCAAGATAACAATATGCACTTTGTTTTTAGCTTACATCACGAGAAAAAGCAGCAAATGATTATAACCAGAAGTTAAAGGAAAAATTTCAATATCATCCACACGTAAAACGGATTGCTCGCCATCGCCATCTACCAAAGTCTATCTACAGCCAGATTCAGGAGCAGCGCATCATGAAAGAGGCCCGTCGTCGAAAGTACGTCTTAGAACATTTGACTCTTTCCTCAGTGCTTTCACCTGCCTCCCTCTCTCATCTCTGTCATCACCATAATCAAACAAAAACTTTCTTAAAAGGAGTGTTCTGTGTACTAATGTACAACACATGCCTCGATCAACTCCTCTGGGCTTTCTTCCTCTTTTACCAGAAGCGGGAAATATCATCTAAGAATATGAGAATTTCCATTATTTACTTTTGAGAATATGTTTAAAGTTCAAATGAAGAAAATGAGTTCTCAAAATAAGAAAACTCTTCTCAGTTGGGAATAGTGCGGTTGTTGAGTGAGTACCTGGGGCATAAGACCCTGGGTCAGTTGCCAACATGGAGGAAGGAAAGGGGGAGAAGAGGGAAGGACTCACATTTTAAACTCTTTTAAGTGATAATAAAGTTGATTTCTTGTGCTTGTTTTGGCAGTGGGTGTTGTAGCATTGGAACACACAGGGAACATTAGCATAGCTCCTTTGCGAGGGTGGTGCACGTTTCATGAAATGTCCACCCAAACAAATTCTCTCTCTCTCTTTCTTGTGTGTGTGCTCTGTGCACGCGTGTGAGTGAGTGAATGTGCACGTGTCTGTGAGGACGTGCAGCCAGAGGCCCGTGACAAGTGTTCCACCATATCCCCTTCATCTGACTGCTGTAGACGGTGAGCTCCGGTGATCCTCCTGCCTCCGCCTTTCCAGTGCTAAAATTGCAGACACAAAATGCTTTTAAAAATCAGTTCTAATGTAGCTATCATTATGAAATCCTATCTATTTTCTAAATATTCTATTTCAAGTACCTACAGTCCCAGTACTTGGGATCATGAGTTCAAAGCCAGCCTGGACTGTAAAGAATTTGAAAAACTCATATTTAGCAATCATTTCTTTAAAACATTCTAATAGGTTTTGTCATAACATCTGAGATCTAATTAATGTCTTGTTTCTTGAGGTAAGGAACTAACTGTGATTCCTAAACTGTCTTCAACTCCTGGGCTCAGGTGGTCCAAAGCAGAACTTCCCCAGCCCCCATCCTTCTGTATAATACATTCTTGGAGCCCATAGATTAATGGACAGTGTTGAAGTTCTTAGAGCTTTGGGGTTTGTTTTTTATTAAACTGTATAGGTTTCTGTTATTCTGCTCTGTGGGTACCTGTTAGGATTTAGTCGTATTTATATCTCAGTAACTAACTGCTACATTTTTAAACTTAGTAAAGGATGCTGGGTTTGTTTGTTTTTGTTTTTGTTTTGTGGTTGTTGTTTTGGAACCAATCTCACAATGTGGTAGCCTGGCAGGTCTGGAACTCATTCTGTAGACCAGACTGGCCTTAAACTCAGAGATCTGCTATCTCTGCCTCCTGAGTGCTGGGATTAAAGGCGTATATCACCACGCCTGGCTTAAAAGCCTACAACACCATGTATTCCCAGGTGGTCTCCCATCCAAGTACTAGCCAGTCCTGACCCTGCTTAGCTTCCAAGATCAGACAAGATCGGGTACATTCAGGATGGTATGTCCTTAGACACTGATCATTAATAAAATACAGAGCAATTAAATAACAGAAGTTGAATTTAACTTTTTACCTTACTCTAATTGGGAAATTCTTTTTTTCAGTAGTTTTTCTAGTGAAAGAAAATGCTTTACGGTTTAAAATTTCTTCCATTGGCTGAAATGATTCCTTATGTACTTGCTCATATTTTATGTATTTTGTTTATTTCTAGGGAAATGAATCGTCGTAAACATAGCAAGCCTGGATCTGTGCCAGTTGTGTCAGAGAGGAAGAAACACGTAGTGGCAGTTGTGAAATAATGTTTTGTCTTTCTACCAAGCTTGATCTATAATTATTTGCTACTTCTGATTTGGGAACTCTGTAAATAAAAGTCCTGGCTCTGGTTTAATAGTAAACATTGCAGTTGTGTGTTTTTCTTTCCTTTCCACTGCCTGACTCAGCTTTCTCTGCTTTTCGTACTCATATTCTGGCTGATGTAAAGGCTGGGTGCACAACACGAAATCGACTGTCAGTTCATTGCCATGTAGTGAATGAAACCACCGTGATGTGTTTTGTCAGAGTGTTGGGTGCTCCAGCCAGGAAGAGAAGTGCCACCTGCTGAGTCACTGGCACTACCTCCTGCCACAACCTGGTCTCCATGGTGATATTTCAGTGTCCCACACTTTACAGAGCCTGACTAGTCAGAGATGTGAACAATTTCCTGTAATTTGAGCCTAGACTAATCCAGACACAGCATGATTCTGACCATTTTGAAATGTCACTTTTGGGGTTCACAGTCTCTTGTAAGAAGATGCACAGATAGCATTTCGTTCAGTGAGGTTGTCAGGGTAGAACTTGAAGGAAGTGAGGGTGGTGGTAATGAGAACCTGCTTAAGAGACAAGGACATTAAGTAAATAAGGCCTAGAGGAGCCCTAGGAAGAAAAGGTGTGTATCAAATGTCTTGCCACGTGGCCACTGTGACCTTTTTGATGAAAACAAAGCAGGTTGCTCTGGAGCTTGTTTCTAATGCCCATTGTCTTGCTGTGTCATGGGCAAGAAAGGCTAAGTAATGGCATGTCTAGAGAGCAGTCCTGTCCTGGTCAGCGTGGGTCTTTGAGTAGTGAACTCAAAATGAATTGCAGCCCAGGGAACACTGTTGATTCATTCCCAGGAGACCTTAAAGCCACATATAAAGTACTAAGGTATTTGATGGCAGGGACTTTGAAGCATGATGAATCAGTGTTTGCCAGTATTTGGGTGTTATAAATGGATGGATTATTTATTGAATGAGTAATCTTGGATTTCATCAACCTATATTGAATTGAGCCCTAGCAGGCAGGGGCTCACTGTGCACGTGCTCTTGTACCCCCAACCGTGTGTGTGTGTGTGTGTGTGTGTGTGTGTGCGCGCGCGCGCGCGCGCGCACTCCCACACATGAACCTTTTAAGTCAAGGGCAGTACCAGCTCTGTGACTGTTTTTCTTCATGAGCACTTAAGCCAGTGTCAGGAAATGAACCCATTCTTTTGTTCTAAAACCCTCAGTGTCATCTCCTGCATTCTGTTTGAATAGCATACCCACCACCTACAGAGATTCTCAGGAAAAAGTTTTCTGTAAGACCACAGACTTTATTGATAATTGTAACAGTAGTAGCTGCTGACCTGCTGTTTACTAAACTGTGCCTTGCATGTACTTAATTGAAATTCATTTTCCTTGAATTCTCATAAGAACTCCCAAAGGGAGGCCTTACTACAATTCGTGGTCTGTACTTAATCTGCACAATCTGAAGGGGTCAGTCTCAAAGGAAATAGGTGATTGCACAGCATTATGATGTCTCAGTGGGATAATACAGTAGCACAATAGAAAAGCCTGCCTGCTGGGGAAGGAAAGCCCTCCAGAGAAGAGCAGTATCTGTATTTGTTTCTCAAATGCCGGCTCCTTCTGATCTGTTGCAGGGAGGAGTAGAAGTGGAGGAGGGATGTTTTTGAAGTAAACTCAAGACCTCTCCATGTGTTACTGTTCATTAAAAAAAAGACACGTGTTCCAACAATGTTGTATTATTAGACACTTTCTGTTCCAGGCCAGTGTATAAAGCTAGTGTTAATATTCTTTCTTCGAGAGAGAAGGGAGTTGGAAGATATATAAGTGATTTGTTAGGTAGTAGAGATTAATGGCTCACAAAGCTCAACTTACACATCCAGGAGCCTAGAGCAGAGGGCAGAAAGCATAGGTGATGGTGAAGAAGTGGAGACAGCCTCCAGTGTGTATACACCCACGTTCATGCTTTGCGAAGGAGCAGAGAAGTCTAGCCACAGAAACAGAGGGAGGGAGACATGCCTTTGGATCTTTATCCTATAGTGCACCCCACTAAAGGAGAAGTTTAGTTTTAGGGCCAGCTTTCAGAGTATGCTGGAGATGTGGCTCAGTTGGTAGAATTCTGGCCTGCATATGAGGCCCTAGGTTTGATCTCCACCACATAAACTAAGTGTGATGGTGCATGCCTGTGTTCCAGCACTAGAAAGGTGGATACAGGAGAATCAGAAGACGCTTGACAGAAGATGGGTATGGTGGCACATACTTCAAATACCAGCTCACCTTGCTGCAAGGAAGCCCAGATAAGAATCAGATGGTCAAGGACAATTAGGGTTACATAGTCTCACACACATACACAGAGAGAGGGGGACTGAACTAAAACATGTATAACAACATAAAATTTCTAGTTAGTATATGGAGATCTTTTTGTTACAATGAGTATTTGCTGCAAGGCAGTTCAAGAAGTCTGTGGAGGGGAGTGGCAGAAGCCTGGGGACAGGATTTCAGTACACTGGAGCAGATGTCCCCGACTGAGCTGAGTCTTGTGTACCCTGTGATCTCCATACACTGACTTACGGTCTTTTGTAAGTTCAGCTCTCCATGTCTCAAAGCAGTTTGACTTGATGTCACTTTCTAGCTCTAGTGACTCATTGGCTCTCTGTCTTCCATTTGAGTTCCTTGGGGAAGGAACTCCTCCCCTTTGGAATGCGGTCCTTAAAGCAGAGCAACCTCAGTTACCAGCTGAGATGTCTAGTTTTGGCCACTGGCTTAGCGTGATCTAGAGGTGAGGACCTTGAGAACAAGCTGTATCTGGGTGAACAAGCCCAGTACATTTTAGCTAATCATCAAAATAAATAGCAACATCATTAAATCATGAAGGAAAAATGTAAGGGTTTTTGGAATGACTTGGGACAGGTCATTGCTAAGTTGGTGAAAAGTCAAGGGAAAAGGAGACCGAATGTCAACCTTAATTCATTTTGATTGCCTAGCTCATTTCTAGCTCATTACCTGAGGTCTCTGGGTGTGCACCCTTAAATGCTCTCCTGGGTGCATTCTGGTCTGTGTTCTTCCTAATAGATGGGGCAGATATGAGGGTCTGGCATTCAGGTAAGTTCCCAGATGCTCAGTGTCTTCCACTCAAGGAGTAGACCTCTATTTCCATCCTTTGTCCATTTGACACCGCCTGAGCCCCTCCTTCCTAAGTCAGCTTCATCATGGCAGTTGGCCATACACTGGTCACTTGAATAATGACCACACTGACACCCTCCCTTGTGCCATCTATCTTTCCACTGATGAGCCCTGGAATTCTGCCCAAGTCTGTGAAGCCACTGAATACTGACTGCACTGTAGTCTTCTGAACCACCAAAGCCCATTTTACCAGACCCAAACTGAGTCTGACATTCTATACACCCAATAAGGACACAAATTTTGCAGACTTCATAATTATCTGAAAGAGAATTTCATCTTTGCCTTCACAGGAATAAAATGGAAGTGCTAGAGAATTGAGAATATTAGGTAATATTCCTTTAAATAATTAGAAATGTCAGGGAGTATACACTCAAACACTGAGTTTGACATAATGTTAAGGATGTTCTTCTAAAATTATTGTTCTTAAAATTTATAATATTAATTTAAAAATGCATTTGNATTTAAAAGTATTATCAAAGTATGTGCAGAAGCCCAGATATAAAAATATCAAGCTCAGATATAACTGTCAGAATAAATATCTGTGAGTCTACTCTCAATTCCGTAAAGAAATAGACCAGAAGACAAATTTGTAAGAAGCAATCTTAATAATTAGTTTTCTTTCCAAGTGAAATGTAAAGCTTTGAATAGCATTATGCAACCTGGTTTATTATGAATGAATTCAGTTTCATTTGTAGTAAATCTTCTAGTCAGCCATCTGTGCCTTTCAAATTGCTATCACTCATAAAAATAAGTGTCAAGGATTTCCTACAGGAAATCATATCTTTGAATAATTTTTACTTAAGTTTTGATTAAATAGAGTAAGTAAGACAGAAGAAACTAATTGTTCCAAATCTGTTTGTACTCCATAATAACTAAGTTGCTCTAGTACCTCTTCTGAGACTGACATGTCATATGTAAAGTGGGTGTGTCAATGTGGTCATTCCTACACCTTTACATAGATGAAGGTTTCTGATAAAAAGTGAAATTCTCCCAGTAAGTAGAAATCTTGATGAAGATGCTTGCTTCAGGATATAAGAAACAAATGAAGGATGTCTAGGGCAGTGTAGGAATTGGCCAATGAAGATACTTCTTTTTTAAATTAAAAATCATTTCCCTCATTTCCTCCCTCCCTCCCTCTGACTCTTCCCATGGACCTCCCCCACCTTGCTCTCTTTCAAATTCATGGCATCTTTTTCTTTAATTGTTGTCACACACACACACACACTTGGTATTCCATAACCTATTGGTGTGCTCTTCCATAGGGAAGACTATTTCTCCCACTCTTAGTTGCCTATGGTTCTTTGTCTGAAGTTGAAGCACTTGAGCTTCCCCTCTTCCAAATCTGGATGTCCAATGGTTTTGTCTTTGTTCAGATGTTGTTTAGGCAGCCATGCTGATGAAACTTCGTGGGTGTGGGTACATTTCTAGGAGACTCAGTCTCATAGCAAACTTCGATTCCTCCGGTTCTTCCATTCATTCCACCACCCCTCTTCCTCAATGACCCCTGAGCCTTCAGTGCAGGAGGTGTTATAAATATAACTGGGACTGGGAACCACACAGTCACTTGTTCCAAAGGAGATAATTCTTGAACAGACTTTCTCTGTTGTCCCTACAAACAGTTCTGAAATCTTTCATTGAAACTCTGTCTTCATTACAATAATACTTTGATAAACTGTCACAGCAGTGTACAGTAAACATTTGTACTTGTCTTGACAGCCCAGAATCTAATTTGATGGAATCCATGCTGTGTGATTCTTAGGAATGATAGAGCTTAAAGACTTCCTCTGGACAAAAGCAGTTGGATGTTCCTGCCGAAGAATTTGAATCTAAGCTTAGTAAAGCTTTTGTATAGGGCCAGTTTTCAAACACTTCATGGAAGAGCTTCTAGTTGGAGCTAAGTGTGGGCAGTCATGCTCACTGAGACATTCCAGCCACCATTGCTGCAAGGAGACTTTGGCCTGACTCCTAGTCCCTCATTTTCCTTATGCGTCTCCTATGCAGTGACCAGCCTTGGAATCCAGTACCAGTCAGTCTAAGTTATTGTATACCTTTCGAACAAATCCCTTTCTTCTGAAGTTAGAAAGGGTCAGTTTCTGTGGTGTAACCAAGCATCTAGCCTTATAATTTATTAGTTACATCAGAAAGGGTTCTAATTATGAGCATTTTTTGTTCTGTTTCTTTTTTTTCAGTGCCAGAGATCCAGTCCAGGGCCTTGTACATGCTCACAGGTGTGGGCGGATTTTTCTGTCCTGCCAGCCAGCTCCCAAATCATGACATGGAGACTTATTATTAATTATAAAAGCTCAGCTGATAGGCTTGTTACTAACTAGCTCTTACAACTTAAATTAACCCATTTTAATCAATCTACTTTTTGTCTTGTGGCTTTATTACCTTTACTCTGTACTGTCCATACTGCTTCCTCTCCATCTGTCTAGCGACTCCAATCAGAGTGACACATCTTCACTGTGTACAAAAAGACTATTCCACAACAGAAAACTAAAAAAAGAAATAATAAAAATAAGATTAGAAAATTAAAATAAGAATATTAATTAAAAACGACAAACAAAAAGCACACAAAGACAATGCTTCCCTCCTCTGTATTCAGAAGCCTTTTTTGTCCCAGTCAGTGCCACAACCACTTTTAAAATAACCACTCAGAGGCTTATATTGATTATAGATGTTTGGCTGATGGCTCAGGGTTATTACCAGCTAGCTCTTACATTTAAGTTAATCCATTTCTATTAATCTATGCATTGTCACATGGCCCATGGCGTACCAGTTCTTTTACATCTTGCATCTTGGGCAGCTAGCAGCATCTGCTCTGACTCCACCCTTCTTCATCTCCATCTTCAGTTTGAATGTACTGTCTAACCTTATCCTGCCTTGTCATTGGCCAAACAGCTTTATTTATCAACCAATGAAAGCAACACATATTCACAGTGTACAGAAAGACATCCCTTTCTGTCTGATCAAAAAAGGAAGGTTTTAACTTTAACATAGTAAAATTACATATAACAAAACAGTTATCAAGCAAAAATTAGAGTTACAATATTTTATTTGTATTTGGCAGAATTAAAGAAAAGACTCTATCATCTATCCTATCTTTTTGAGTATAAAGTTTCATATTTAATTTACCTTTTATCATAACTAAGGAAAACTATAATTATAACTATCTAGTCTTCAACTCCATCAAAGACCCTAGAAGAATATAATATTACCTGTGTAAACAGGAAGTTCATTCAAGCAACTTCCAAAACTCTAGAAATGACAGAGACATTTGGCTTCCTGGATTGTCACCCAAAGTTCTTCTGTAACGTTGAGGCATCCATCTTCAGCCTATAGGCCTAGAGTGTCTGGCAGACTTTTTAGTGAAGCAGGAAATTAAAAGGACTGCCCCACCTTGGCACTGTTGGCAAAGTTCGTCAGTCACTTTCCTCTGTGTCCTGCTGAATGTCTGACAGTTTCTTTTGTGAAGCAGGAATCTCAAAGGAGTGTCCTGCCTTGTTTTGGCAAAGTTCAACAGTCTTTTTCCCATGTGTCCTGCATGTCTAATCTGCACAGCACATTGCTAGCAATCAAAAGCAAGAGCAGTTTCTTTCCCAAATGGCTAGTCTTGCCATAATGAAAGCAAACTCCAATGGAGTTTCTCAATGCCCATCATTCTTTTATGAAGTAAATTAGTGCTGCCAGGAGCAGATGTGTCTCATTGTCATAAAAATCTCCAACAAAATGTTTTAAATGCCATATTCTATAGGTCTTTGAAGCGTTTGAAGACCATTTATCTATCTAAAATATATCTCTGTATGATCTAGAAAACATGCCTAACATCTACAAATTTGATGGTTATAGATGACTTAATTACTAACCTGTGTTTCTTGATTATCCTAAATAGTTCATAATAATAGCCTTCAAGAACCAGAATTTTACCTTACATTTTAAAATGTACTGCATAGATACAATACCTTAAACAAGAGTAAAAACATACACACACACACACACACACACACACACACATATACAGTATAACAAAAATAACTTTAAATTTTTATTGATATGCTCTACTCCCCTAAATGATAACAAACATCCATAGCCCACCAAATAAACAAAAGCCTCCCACACCCCTCTTGCGAATGTGGGTGTTGTGTTCTCCAAACTGCTTCCTGCTGTTGGGATGAAGCATCTTCAGGGTCCCAGAGAGAAAATTTGAGATAATGGCCAAGTCCTGGGAGGACCAGCTATAACCTTGGTTGATAGATATCACCTGTCAAGGTTCAGGAGGTCTTGCCTGATCAAACCTGATCCATATTAACCTGGAATGAATCCACAGCCTCTTGTTTCCTGTGGAAACAAAAGCAGAACCTCTTTTCCTAAGTAACACATCTTCTGACTTAAATTTTGAAGTCAAGACATTTTAAAAATATGTAAGTTGGATTAATCCAGCAACATTTATAATCAAACGTTTCTTAGCATCTATTGTTCCTTCCTCAACAGTGAAACAATTCAGACAACACAATAGCATACAGTATCCAGACTCTCTGTGTGTTTTCCATCTTTATGTGTTTCTTTTTATAGTACTTTACTCCCTTTTTAAGGACTTTATTTTTTAAACTATATATTTCTTTTTTTATGACAGTCTATACTTCCTCTTTTCTCTCTCAAGTCTATGTATATTTTAAACACACTGTAGCCCATTTAGAGGTTTTTTGCTGTCTGAATCTGTCTTTATTGTATATCTGTAATCCTTTTTTGTCTGCATGAGCAAAATTCCAAACCCACCCTGCAGTGTGCTGGTGGAACTTGTGCTGGCAGTTTAAGCCCAAGGGCAGCAGATGGGAGAAGCCTCGCTGTACCGAGGCCCATGTGAGAGACTACTGAAACCCACCAAGTGGCTTACCTCATGGTGGTTAGCAGCCAGATCCATTTTGCAGGCAGCTGTCGGGAGACATGTCTCTGCGCTGCTGCTGGCATAAGACTGTGAGACTAGGAAACCCAGTGAGGCTCCGTTTCTGTGCGTTCAGAAACCTTTTCTAAGCTTTCTCAGGTCTATGTGGATCCACGCCAGACAGTGGGTACCATATGTAATCAGAGGCTTTTTTTGTTCCACCTGGTCCCACAGCTGCTTTTAAAATAATCACTCAGAGGCTTATACTGATTATAAATATTTGGCCAATGGCTCAGGCTTATTACTAGCTAGGCAAGGCAGGCGCTGAGCCTCTTCTTCCCACCCAGGGTGAATGGCCCTGGGCTGACATGTGTGTCCGTCTCTGCCCGTTAGGTCATAGTGGTGCTGAGCTCAACATTTATCTTTTCCTGCTTCCTAACTACAGATACAGCACAACAAATGCTTCACTCTCCTGCCAGCACGATGGACTTTAAACTGTAAAAATAAATCCCTTCTTCAGGTTGCTTTTGTCAAGGATCTTGATGTTCCAGTGAGAAAATTAATTAATATACTACGGAGCCCTATGTGGAAGGGTAGGGAAGCCCTGTGTCATTTATTGGTCTGAATATCTTACGTAGCAACTGCCTCGCTCCTGTTATGGCTGTGCACACTCTTTCTTTTATAGCTTCTCCTGCTCTTCTCAAGACCTTTCCCCCTCATGTTCTAAGCCCCTGCTGTACCCCTACATTCCTATTATTGATATACTACTAGTTAGCCTTAGTTGATTAAGGATGAGGGTGTGTAGGGAGAAAGAGAGCAAAGGGAGGGGGATCTTTGTACAAGCAGGAAGCAAAGAAGAGAGAGAAGGAAAGCCTATAACATTTCTATTTTATTTTTTAATTTTCATAGTATTGGGTATGGAACCCAGGGTCCCAGAAACCTTAAAAATATGCTGGACCCCACTCTTCCCCAACCTTTCTGTCTTAGTAAACTTCACTCTCTTCTATCCTGGAGCTTGCTGTGTAGACCAGGCTGGCCTNGAACTCACAGAGATCCACCTGCCTCCCAAGTGCTGGGATTAAAGACGTGCACCACCACCCCCAGCAGAAGATCTTTCGTTACAACCTCCTATCCTCAACCTCTTCTTTCCAAACAGACTGCAAGGGACTTTTCACTCTTATGGCTGATTTCTCAGTACATATGCGACGTCTGCTATATTGTAGGTGCTCAGGTGAGTTTGTCTAAGAATTATGATGGATCTGTTCAAGATGATTTGTATAAATTCCTATTCTAGCAGCACTGAAGTTTAAAATAAGTTCTTACAAGCTACTCTGGGAATTTATCCATTATTTATAATTTGGTTTTCCATTAGAAAAAGATTCCAAAAGTGAAATGGTAATCTTACAAATAATATCTCTCTCTCTCTTTCTCTCCCCTCTCGTATGTGTGTGTGTGTGTGTGTGTGTGTATGTTATGTATGTGATATTTCTGTGTGCAAATAGGTTCATATGTGTGTGTGCATTTGTGTACTCATGCTTGTGGAGGCTAGAAGTTCACATCAACTATTTTCCTCACTCACTGTCCACATTATTTTTTAATTAATTAATTTAATTTAATCATGTGTGTTATTGTNTGTGCTTGTGCAGGCACAGTGCGTGTGTGGAGATCGGGGAACAATTTGGGGGGCAGGAGTTGAGTCTCTCCTTCCATTAGTTTTGAAGCAAATTTTCCTGTTTCTGCTGCTGCACTGTGTACTGAAGGCGGGCTTGCCCTTGAGCTCCCAGATGATTCTCGGGACTCCACCATCTCACCATTGGAGTGCTGGGATTTCAGATGGGGGCCTCCATATCCTGCTGTTCATATGGGCTCTGGGATCCAGCTGAGGCTGTTAACCTCATGTGGCAAGTACTTCTACCACTGACCATCTTCATGGCCTGTTTTAGTTTTTGAGACATGGTCTCTCAGTAAGCCCCAGAGACAACCCCCCACCCTACCCCCGTTTCTGTCTCTGTCTCTACAACACTGAGATTACAGGTGTGTATGTGACCCCTGGCTTTTACATGGATCCTGGGACTCAAGTTTGGGTCCTCAATGCTTGCATAGCAAGCACTTTAACCACTGAACCATCCCCCCAGTCCCACAAATGACCTTTTGTCAGACAATGTCAGGGGTGCTGTGAACTGCTTGCAAAGATGGTTCAAGTAAAAGAGATTTCATCTCAAACTTGAGTTATTAAAGAAAGCATTAACTTAATATATTTTTAATATATAAATTTAACAATTACTGTTCTCTTTTAAAACACAGTAACACTTTATTATCCAATTTATTATTCATTCCCCATCAATTCCAAACTCCATGAATGCTCATGATCTCTGTAATAAATGGTGTAGGATTTGCACTTGACCTACATGCATCTTCTCATATGCTTTAATTCATCGATAGAATTACTTACAATACTTATCGCAATGTAAGTCCTGTGTGAATATTTACTGTGTTGTATTGTTTAGGGAATGACATAAAAAACGTCTNTACACAGTCTGTAGAGATACCTTTAAAAAAACATTTTCAATCCACGGTTGGTTGAACCCATTGACGGGAAGGCCATGGATATGGGGGCCAACTATATTTCCTCAAATTTTGTTCTGAGCAGTAAGTCCCAGATAGTTGTGATGAAATTTAGTAAAATGGTCAAGAACTATTTTTGAAAGTACCAAAGGTGCTCCAGAGAGCTCCTCTTCTTGCAGACTTCACTCATGCACATGGTGCCTCCTCTGGACGTAATCCCAGCCATCCACCCCTGCCTTCCCCTCCAGCCGCCATTCCTTCATCCCGAATCCTGCTGGTCCAGCAACAGGATGACGTCACTCCACCAATTCATTCTGACATTAGACTTCTGCCTTTACATGCCATTGGCTTGGTCTTTATATTAGTCATAAAGTCCTGAATATCTTTAAGTTTTCTCTTTTCCTTTTAAAGATTTTATTCTTGTTGTTGTGGTGGTATGGTGTGTGTGTGTGTGTGTGTGTGTGTGTGTGTGTGTGTGTGAGTGAGTGCAGGTGTGAGTGGATGTCAGAGGACAACTTTTGGGTGTCAGTTCTATCCTTCCACCAAGGGTTTCAAGGATCAAACTTAAGTCTTCTCTATGTGCTCAGCCGTCTTGCTGCCGCCCTCCACATTCTTTTGAAACAGGTCTTCCTATGTAGTAAATTCTCGGCATTTAGCCATGATTTAGTTTTCTCATGTTATAATGGTGGTGCCTACCTTCTAGAGGTCTTGGGCAAGTTACATGATACCTTCATATGTCAACAGTCAGGACCGCCTTTGCATACAACTCACTGCATGGAAGTATTGGGTGCTGTCATTCCCTGAACACAGGCCCTGTGCTACAGGGTGCTGCTTAATTTTGCCTTGTGACCAAAATACCTGGGAGAAACAACTGTGTATGGCAGAGAAAAGCTGATCCTATCACTGTAGGCCAAGAAGGAGTCAGGGGTAGATTATAATCTTTAAAGGCTCTCTAGCTGGGCCTTTACTTCTCCACATTTTTAGAACCTCCCAAAACAGCACCACCAGCCAGGGACCAAGCATTCAAAATGAGTCTGGGGGGAACTTGCAAAGTCAAACCATAGCACAGAGACAGTTTGGTAAGGCGAGGGTTTAGTATTTCACATGACTTTCTCTCAATGAATTCCCACAATAGTCCTACAAAGAAAATATAATTACTCCCTTTTCCAAATTAAAACGAGATTATGCCAATAAAGGTCAATACCAATAGTAGATACTGTCTCTGCTACTCCCTGCTGTGACAATATTCAGTGAAAGAGCACCATTTACTCAGTCATTTTTAGATTCATGTTGCACATATTTAATGGAGATAATTATATTTTCTCCATTGGACTGTTGCAAAGTATGGTCAACTACCATCCCAGTGCCCAGACACCACACTCACCAAAGTGTAGGCTGGTAGGACTTGGGTCTAACGCTTTCCTTGGGTTCTAATTCTAGGTTCTCAAGTCTGCCTGGCATTTGCAACAGGATAACTTGTTGTCTCTGCCTTGGACTGTTGTGGACTCTCTACAAGAGGGCAGCAGATTCCTCTGCCTTCCATGTTAGCCATCACTTAACCTGTCTAGAGGTAATTCCATCCACAGCGGATGTTGAGAAGATAAGTAGAAGTGATCAGAATGCACTTTCCAAACACAACACATTGTGCTGGAGGAGCCTGCCAAAGGGGGTTGATAGAACCAGATATCTGTGGAAGAACTTTCTAAGACCCGGTGTGTCTTGTAACCTTCATGAGTAAGACTGTAGATGTGATGGCAATCTGTAAAACAGCACATAAGAGAAAATTTATTAATGTTTAGAACAACTGCCTTATGCAGTCATACACAGCATGCTCCTTCTCCAGATGCTGCAATAAATGAAAAAGATGGTTGCCATAGAGATAGTTAAACTATGCCCTTTGGATGGCAGATTAGAAGTCCATTTCAATCAAATAGAAGAGTCTGCATATCACAGTTGTAACTGAGTTATTAAAGCTCAAAACCTAAAAACATTATACTTTATGAAGACTTTTGTTCTTTTGGCAAATGAATTTTAATATTTGTAAGTAAATGTCAAAAGATGCCCTTTACACCTTGGAAAATGTACTATAAACTTCTTCCCCACAGGATACGTC
Organism: Neotoma lepida; assembly: GCA_001675575.1. Classification (NCBI taxonomy): domain Eukaryota; kingdom Metazoa; phylum Chordata; class Mammalia; order Rodentia; family Cricetidae; genus Neotoma; species Neotoma lepida. The sequence goes on from LZPO01044193.1 coordinate 1,085,581, forward strand.
TGCATCTTTCTTGAAATCTTTTCTACCACATCCTTGGCTTCATTTTGTTTGAAGCTCATAATTTATTTTTTGAATTATTTGTCAGAGGCAATATGCACTCTCCCAAAGGGTGTGCTAGCACAGGAAATCTTTTGGAACATGGGAAACTCATTTAATAACTCATGGTAATCAGTTAGCAGAAAGATTTGTAGATGGTGATATGCAGGTCTGTACATAGCCATTTAATCTGTTCTTAGAAATTCAGGAAGTAATTACAGATCTGTGGCTGGGAATCTCTGCTGGCTGACAGAGCGTTTGCTGCAGGGGGAGAATTGGTCAGGGTTCGACTTACTTCGCCTGGTTGGCTGAGATAGGTTTGGTGAGTAACAAAGAGGAAGCTGGATTTGTTCGTAAACTGACTTTTTTTGTCATCATAAATCTGACCACTCTTCCCTGAAATAGTGCTGCATAAATCAATTTTTCAGGTGTAATAAGTTAAAGTAGATTTGTGTTCCCTAGGAAAATAATAATTTCCTGGCATTTAGACATTCAGTTATGACCTTCTTTACCCAGGTCAAGGTTTAAATAATGGCTTCCTTCCCCTCTGCTCATCTGACTCTATGTGTGTGAGTGTGAGTGTGTGTGTGCGCGTGCGTGCGTGTGTGTGTGCGTGCGTG
>LZPO01044193.1:1086266-1100366 GCA_001675575.1 Neotoma lepida
GTGCGTGCGTGCGTGTGTGAGTGTGTGTGTGTGTGTGTGCGTGTGTGTGTGTGTGTGTGTGTGTGTGTCTATATAAGAACTTGTGACTAATTGGGCGTTTAAAGAAAAGGAGGATAGTAGAGGAAATATAATTTTCAAATTAAAAGTTATTGTCATGTACCCTGAGCTCCAAGCCAGACTCCTTGAATTACTACATCAGGGTAAACAGAGGATTTTGTAGCTTGTTTTATGTCTTTTACATCCACAGCCCTCAAGGTCTTTCCTTTAAATGAACTAAAATCAAATGAGTCAATATATGTTAAGATCTTTTAAACAGAAATGACTCAAGTCATGAAAGATAAAGTAACAGGTTTTTTTCCTGTGATTGTTGTGGAAATTTCTGTGTAAAGGTGTGTTACATTTGTTTGTGCTGTGGAATATTACTTTAGCTGTGTAAAGGTGTGTTACATTTGTTTGTACTTCGAAATATTACTTTAGCTGTGTAAAGGTATGTTACATTTGTTTATGCTATGGAATATTACTATAACTGTGTAAAGGTGTGTTACATTTGTTTGTGCTGCATTTGTTTAATTATGTAAAGATGTGTTGTATTTGTTTACCTTGCCTGCCTAAGGCACCTGATTGGACTAATAAAAAGCTCAATGGCCAACAGCTAGGCAGTAGAGGGATAGGTGGGGCCGGCAGAGAGAGAGAATAAGTAGGAGAGGAAATCTGGGCTTGAGAAAGAAGAGGAAGGAAAGAATGAGGGAGAAAGAGAGGGACACGCCCAGGGCTAGAAGCCAGCCAGTTGCCAGACAGACAGACATGAGAAATAGGAAAGTAAGACAAACAGAAAGAAAGGTAAAAACCCCTGAGGCAAAATGTAAATAAAGAGAAACAGATTAAAATAAGAACTAATATAAGGCCAAGCATTCATAACTAATAAGTCTCCGTGTCATGATTTGGGAGCTGGTTGGTGGCCCAAGAGAAAACCTGGTACATGTGATGGTATGAAAATTAAGCAATTATATACTTCCTAGGTTACGACATTGACATAGAACTGACATATTTCTAGTGTTCTTGTTTATCAGGCAAAAACTCAGTTATGCCTAATAACTGAGAATATCTCACCTGGGGCTGGAGAGATGACTCACAGGTTAAGAGAGATTGTGCTTCCAGAGGACCTGAATTTGATTCCCAGAACCCACAGCTAGTGACGCACAACGATGTGTAACTCAGGCTTCAGGCTGTCTGACACCTTCTTCTGGTCTCTGAGGGCATGTGCAGTCACCTGCAAGCATGCACACACACACACACACACACACACACACACACACACACACACACACGCACAATTAAAATTTCATACAAATAAAATCTTTAAAAAGAGAATCTCATCTAAGAGTACCTTTAACATTTTACAAGAGAAAGTGGCAAACAGCTCAAATTTACAGTTGACTAACCTAAAACTCCATTCCTAGTCCTTCCCTCTGTTCCCAGCCTTCTACTTGCTAGAGGACGGAAATGCTAAAAGTTTTCTTTCTGCCTCCCTTGCATCCTGAGGTGGGCATGCAAATCTGTTCTTGCAGAGGCAGAGGCAAATGTCTATTGTGACNTTAGCTTTCCATGCCTGATGGAAGAACAGCATACTTGGTGTTTCCTCACTCTCTCCTGTAGGAGAATGTTTTGTCCCAGTTCCTCTAGGCCCCACGTTCCCCTGGCCTGGCGGTCCCACAGCCTGCTTATAAAATAATCACTCAGAAGCTTATATTAATTATAACTGCTTGGCCATTAGCTCAGGCTTATTACTGACTAGCTCTTACACTTAAATTAACCCATTTCTATAAATCTATGTTTTGTCACGTGTTCCGTGGCTTTACCAGTCTACAGGCATGTTGTTCCTTCAGCTGCGGCTGGCGTCTCCTCACTCAGCCTTCCTCTTCCCAGAATTCTCTTTGTCTGCTTATCCCGCCTATAGTTCCTGCCTGGCTACTGGCCAATCAGCATTTTATTTATCAACCAATCAGAGCAACACGTATTCACAGCATACAGAAAGACATCCCCATCACTCTCCTCCACTACTCTTTGTCTTAAATGTATGCAGGCTATCTGTCACCCTGGTGGCATATTGTGACCATGCATCCAAAAGTATGAGGCTTTATAATACCCTTATTTTAAATTATATTTATATTATTTATGTATTATCACATAATATATTAGTATAATATATTATCATTATTATGCTATAATAATATACTATCAATTATATGTTATATAATATACTATTATATGTTGTATAATACTAATACATTATAATTTCATATTATATTAATAATATGTGTTATATCATATATTATCTATAAAATGTATTATATTACATATAGTAATAAATAATATATTATATTATTGTTAATATCCTTATTCTAATGTCTTATATCTTCTAATATCCTTTTGTTAGAAAGGAGATATAGAAAATGCCAGGGGAGTTTTGGCATTGTTAAGCAAGAGAGATAACCTCTTCAAATTATATATTAAACAAACCTGCACATCTGATCTGCTGTTAGTTTGACTTTTCTGTGCACTTACAGCCAAGAAAACATCCTAATGGAAGACTTGTTGGATTTTTCAGTCTGAGAACCCCCACTCCCAAGGATATGTGAATGTTTTTCATTTTATTTTTTGTCCATACTAGATGGAACTGTTCCATACATAATCATTATTAATCATTATTAAACATTTCCTTTTTTCCCATTTAAAATAAGCTAGGGGCTGAAGAGATGGCTCAGTCTTTAAAGGCTAGGCTCACAACCAAAATTAAAAATAAGCTAGACTTTTCTAATAAGTGGAAGAGAAACCCTAGTTTGATCTTATGTAATTAGTATTATGTAATTATGTATTAGTAATATATCAAAATGCATGTGTACTCAAGTTCAAGAGTCATCCTTAGGGTGATGATAGCTTTGAACCAGTTTGGAAATGAGGTGAGGAAGCAAGGAAGTTTAAAGCAAATCCCTTTAATTAGGGGTCTGGGTAGTTCATGCCCACGTCATGCATCAAGGCATCCTCTGTAGAAGTTAATGAAATTGACTTTCATAAAATGGAAAGTATACCCCTCGGGGATGCTTCCTAAGTCTCCTACCCTCATTCTGTATCTCCAAAATAGAACTCATTCTCTTGACAGACACATCTGGCTTTTAGCAGAAAGATGTTGAAGTCTTCTCCAGCACCTCTCCTGTGGACTCCCCCTGATTTGTATCCCACAGGACAGATGTATTTCTGTAGTTTCTAGTTTGTCCTATGCACTGCATCTATCAACTTCAACAACTAACACTATCGTGTGTCCTGTAGTCATTTCAGATAGCCAGATAACTTCAAGTTAATGTCACCTTGTCTGAACTAATTTTTCATCAATTCTCCAATAAGTCTAATTTCAAAGATGCATGTCAGTTCATTCAATAACAATTATCTATTTTTTAAATGGAGTTAAATTTGAGCACAGTTAATCAATTAAGCATACAATTCAGTGGCATCAAGTACGTCCACACTGATTTACAACTGTTAGTTTCTTAAGTTCCAAGGCATGTTCGTCACCCTAACCCTACTAAGCAATTGCTTGCCAGTCTCCATTCCTGAAAATCGAGGAAACCACTCACCTGTTTTCTATCCACATGGGTTTGTCATCCCTTCTGATATCCCGTGTAAATGGGGTCATCACAATGTGGGAGCTTTGGCATCAAGCTTCTTGACTTACTATAATGGCTTTGAGGTTGCTTTACATCATAGAATGGGTCAATACTTAATTTATTTTTCAAATTTCTTAAAAATAAATTTATTTTTATTTTATGTGTATGAGTGTTTTGCCTGCATGTATGGCTGTGCACCACATGCATGCCTGGTGCCCATGCAGGCTAGACAAGGGTGTAAGATCCCCTGGAATTGAAGTTATGGATGGTTTTGAGCCACGATGTGAGTGCTGGGAATTGAACCTGGGTCCTCTGAAAGAACAAAAAGTGTTCTAGACTGCTGTCTTAGTTAGGGTTACTGTTGCTCTGATGAAACACCATAACTAAAGCAACTTGAGGAGGAAAGGGTTTATTTGTCTTACACTTCCATATCACTGTTCATCACTGAAGGATGTCAAGACAGGAACTCAAACAGGGCAGGAACCCGGAGACAGGAGCTGACAGAGAGGGATGGAGGGGTGCTGCTTACTGGCTTGCTCCCCATGGCTTGCTCAGGCTGCTTATAGAACCCAGGGCCACCAGCCCATAATGGGCTGGGCCCTCCTCCGTCAACCACTAAGAAAATGCCTTACAAGCCTTCATACAAACCAATCTTATGGGATAATTTTCTTAAGTGAGGTTCTTTCTTCTCAGATGACTTTAGCTTGTGTCAAGTTGACATAAGACTATCCAGACAACTGCTGAGCTATCCGTTCCTCCCCTTTGTATAAATTTTATTTCCTGTACCTCTCAAGACAGTTGTAAGTTACAGACAATTGTAAATGTAAGCTATCATGTAGGTGTTAGGAGTCAAACTCTGGGTCCTCTGGAAGAGCAGTCAGTGCTCTTAACTGCTGAGCCCCTCTCCAGCCCCACTTCATTTCTTCTTACGGCAAATAATATTCCATTGTCTTCAAATGCTACATTTTGTTTACCCATTTATAACATTCACTTGGGAACAGTGCTGTTATAGACATTCATGTGCAAGCATTTGTTTTCTTACCTGTTTTAAATTCTTTCAGCTGTGTTCCGAAGAGTGGAATTGTTGGATCATATAGTAATTTATATTGAGCTTTTGAGGAACTACCACACTGCCTTCCATAGCAGCTGTACTACTCTACACACACGAGCAATACACAAGGATTCCCATTTGTTTATATACTTATGAACACTTGCTTCTTTGATGAAGAATGAGAACCATTATAGTGGGTATAAACTAGTGTCACAGTGGGATCTTGACTTGTACTTTCCTAGTGGTTGATGACAGTAAGCATCTTATCATGTGCTTGCTGACCACTCATGAATCTTCCTTAAGAAATGTCTACACAGATTCTTTGCTCATTATTTAAAGTTGGGTTGTTTAAAAATTCTTTTCCTAGGACTTGGGTCCAAGTCCTTTATTGGATGCAGCTTTGCAAGCCTGCTGTGCCTTTTCAGCTTCTTGATAATGTCTTTTGATATATAAAAGCTTTAAATTTGGAGGAAATCCAATGTATCTATTTTTTGCTCTTGTTCATACATTTGGTGCCATTTAAGAATGCATTGCCAAATTCAAGGTCATGAAGGCTAATTACTGCTTCCCTCTAAGATTTCATAACATAAAATAATTTTTATGAAGTTAGCACAACACGACAGACTTAGAAAAGTAAACAAGGAGCTGGAACAAGTGACAGCAGGTGAAGGACCTTGTCCCCAAACCTGACTATCCCACTTCAAAACCTGGGCCTCATGTGGTGTAAGAAGATCACCAGTCCCTGCAAGCAGTCCTCTGTGTGCATGCATGTGTGTGTGTGTGTGTGTGTGTGTGTGTGTGTGTGTGTATGTATGTGTGTGTGTACATGCATGCACACAAACATGCAGACATAAACATACAGGTGCACACACACAAATATGCGCACACACATATACACACAGTAAATAAGTAAAGAAGTATTATCTTTTAAAAAGAAGAATAAAAAGGAATACAATTTATGTACTGATGTTCTCTAGAGATCATCTGACACAGAACCTTTCTGTTTCCAGTAGTGTATAATTAGAACTTGGTCCTGGATTCGGCTTCCTAGACATCACGTTGCTCTCTTAACAGCTAATTAACAGAAATGATTAACTGATGATCTAAGTGAGAAAAAGACAAAATAATAAGGGCAGCAAAGCACTTGTAAGGCAGGCAGGTGGTATAGTGACAAGGTCCCCCATTTCTCAGATGAAGGCCTATAACCACATCACCCTTTGCTGTGTCTCAATATATTGTAATACTTTTCATATAGTTTAGATCTCAAATGTGCCCCCAAAGATTCGTGTATTGAAGGCTTGGTCCTTAGGGTAACACTGTAAGGACACCATAGAACCAATAGAGTTGGTACCTAATGGGGGCTTGTTAAGTCATTGTGAATGNACCTTCACTGGGGATCGTGGGACTGTGGTCACTGCTGTTCCTGTTTTCTTTGTTTCCTGCCTAAGATGTGAATGGTTTTTCTCTGTCAAATGCTCCTACCATGAACTGCCATTTTACCACAAACTCTAAAAGAGTGATGCCAACTGATTAAGGACTGGAATGTCTGAAATGAGCCAACATAAGCCCTTTCTCTTCATAAGCTGATATATCAGATAGTTTTATAGGAACAGAAAGCTAATACATTACCACATCAATGGGTTTAGTTTCTTCTCTGTTTAAGTATGTATCTTTCACTGGCAGAGTCTTTATTAGTAAGATGTAAGATAAAACTTCGAAATGAGCAGTGGGGCCCTCTCGAAGTTCTATCTAATAAATAAAGCCAGGACTTGGGAATATAGAGATTCAGTTGCGTTTAGTATCTGATGAACCCACTAAGGTTTCAAAGAAATGAAAGTCTTTTGTCTAAACTGAGTCCCACATGTAAGTAATTTTCTCAGTAGAGTATCTTTGTGAGTTGAGAAATATTTTTTTTTTACTTCTTACAAAATTGTTCCAGTTTAGTTGACACTTTTCCATTACTAACATAAGTCACAAATGGCTACTTTGTAAGTTAGGAGGCCAAGCTCAGAATGTGTATTCCCAGATGTCAACACGCTATTTGCTTCAACTTCTCTCTTGGTGGCACAATTACTCAAAAGGAGAAATTGTTGCTGCAGCATGGTAGGAACTCAGTAGACATGTCTGTCTGATGGGACCAGATAGTAAGGGTCATCATATGCTTTTCTCTGCCAATTTTATGAAAATACTCCCATAAATATTAGTTAATTTCCTGATTTCCACATAGAGGTTCTGCACATTGATCATTCATATGTATATATATATGAGTATATATATATATATATAATTTTTCTCTTTTCTAATCTGGATAAAAGTATATTCCAAATATCCAAGAGTATCTGTCTTGCAGGAGAGCTGTAGTTCCATGTCTGAAAAGATCTTGTTCTTCTGTTAATGCAGAGCTCCCTTACTGAATGGCTACACCTTGGGCTTGTTACACCTCTAGTTGTCCAGAAGGTTCAATGACTCACATTAAGACCTTGAGCTACCCAAGGCATTAAGCAACTTATTTTCCCCTATTTCTTTTTTCTTAAAAAGCAAAGGACGTTGGTAATTTAGCTCTGTCAGTAAAGAGCTTGTCCTGTAATCATAAGGACCCTAGTTTTATCCTTAGCACCCATATGAAAACAGCATGAGCATAGTGACACGTGCTTGTAATCCTAGTGCTGGGAAGACAGAGCAGGCAGATTTCTAGGGCTTGCTGGCCTGCTAGCCAAGCCAAAATGGCTAGTTCCAGGCCTATGAGAGATCCTGTCTTAAACCAAGGTGAACAACAACTGTAGAATGACACCCGAGGTTGTTGTATACTAGTGTGCTTGTGTGCTTGCTCTCTCTTACACACACACACACACACACACACACACACACGCACACACACAGCAAGCTCATACCTGGTAATGAGCCCAAAAACTCATGCTATTACACAAAAGCCCTCATCCTTTGTATCCAAGGGTCATTAGAGTTACTGAAGTCTATCTTGATGCTCTCTCCTTCTCCCTTCTTTGGATTTAATATTTCTGAATAAGTTGCTGCAGTTTCTAATGCAATCTGTCTCCACTCAATTCCTTGCTNCACATTTTTAAAAAAAAAAATCAAGCAAGAGCCTAAAAGAAAGCAAGTCACAAATACGTGTTGCAGTTCTCAACAAGGCATATATGCATCTCCAGTAACACACAAATTGATTTCAGCTGTTACACAGATCAAATGCTTTTATTGTGAAAGTCATGCACTTCTGTTAGTGGATGTTAGCAAAAGATCTATGACTAAGTAATTCATGGTATCACAGGCACTTAGGATGAAGCTCAATGTGAAGGCTTTTCTTTTTTTTCTTTTTTGGTTTTTGTGAGACAGGGTTGCTCTGTGTAACAGCTCTGGCTGTTCTAGAACTCTCTCTGTAGACCACGCTGGCCTCAAACTCCTAGAGATCCCCTGCCTCTGCCTCGTGAATGCTGGGATTAAAGGCGTGTCCCAACCACCGCCGGGCGGTGAAGGTTTTTCTTAATGCTTGAAAGGATTGCATTAAGCAGATTATGTTTGTATGAGGATGTAGTAACAATGATCAAAGTATCACCCAAAGACTAAAATTTCGTAACTACTGAACTTGTTACTCATAAGTAGCAGGGGTGTGGCAGCATTTCTGCAATGTGTTATCATAGCTGATTTGATGCANTCACCCAATCACATCCAGTTCCCACTCTTCTACTGTATCTATGACCAATCACAAATGCTTATCCCAGTCACCTGACATTGCAAGCTATCAACTGCTTTTGGAAAAATACTTAGTATGGCAGCCTCTACCGGGATGTTTGCTTCCAGCTCCCCTCTTCATCCAAGTGTTTAGATTCAGCATTTATCTATAAATGACTCCCTTGTGACTCTGCCTCATCCTAAGTCTCTTATCAGAGGTCAGCCTTGCCTTTCTCCTAACATTGCTTTCTGTTCTCCTGCTCCTGAACAATATCTCTTGAAACTCCATCTGGCAATTTCTTTTCCTGTCTGGCACTAAATGTACATTCTTTGTCTCACCCGTGACATTCCTAGCCACACTTCTCCCCAGTTCTTTCTGCTCCTACAACGCTTCATAGGTAATCACAACAAAAAGAGTTAGATGTAATTACTGGCTATTTTTACAAAATTAAGTGTAGCTTGCCCCTGCTCTATTCTAGGTATTTTCCAACTGCGTAATTGATGGTGATCTTCCTCAGTGAAAATGTCTTTCCATCTTGAGAGGCTGGATCCAACTAATATGAGCTTTCTCTCTTCCCCACCTTTGTATGACAAGTCAGCTGTAATAGCAGGCATTTGACAATAGCAGTGAATTAGGCTAAAGTCTTTTGAGAGATGCAGTGACTTTCTTAACGGTACTAAGAAACAGTGGCTCCATTTTGAATGAGGCTATAAATGATTGAATGTGAGTCACTGCTGTAGGTGCCATCTTATTCTATTTTTATTAGTTTCAGTTGCAGAAGCCAAACCTTCCTTTATTTTATCCTCAAATTTTGTAGCTACATCCTCTTTGGAGCTTTAATTAATTATTGCTCTATTTCATGAAACTCCTCAGCATCATATATAATCTGGTACTGAGTTGTAAAGTGAATTTTGTTAACTAGGCTTTAGTTGCTTAAAATATGTACTTAAAAATGATGATCTCTTCCAGTGCTCAGGAGGCACAGGAAGGTGGGTCTCTTTGTTTGAGGCCAATCTGCTTTATCTAGTGAGTTTCAGGCCAGGCAGGGTTTATATATTATATGATTATCTATATTCTTAAAACAGAGTTGGTAACTCAAGCTTGGAAAGTTTGAGGCTAGTCTGGACTAAAATTCTGTCTCAATAGACAATTAAAATGTATAGATAAACCTTCACCTTTAATAATTGCAGTACCTTGATATCATGAAAAAATTCAGTGGAGAAAAATCCTGTTTGGGAGAATTGTGGGAAAGCCTTTCATTCTAGTTCTATTTGAAGATGTGAAATGACTCACACTAGAGATAAACCCTGTGTATACATGTATATAGGTATGCACATAGGTATGTGTATAATGTATATGTTGGGTATGTATATCTGTATATAGGTATGTATATATATATATAAGTATGCATATATGTTGGGTATGTATATCTGTATATAGGTATGTATNGGTATGTATATCTGTATATAGGTATGTATATATATAAGTATGCATATATGTTGGGTATGTATATATGTATATAGTATGTATATATGTATATGTTGGGTATGTATATATGTATATATTGGGATACCTTCTTTCAGCCTGCTTCCCATAAAGTAATTCACTCTGAAGAATTTTCCTGAAAACCTTATGTGGGAAGACCTCAAGATTCTGTACTTTTAAAAGAGAGAGTTCACTGTTTTGATCAATTTATAGAATAACACATGTTATTTCTCTCAGTTACTGATACAGCATCTGAAAAAATATATAATTACAAGCGTAATTATATTAAGATCACATATTGCCAAAACTTTAAATTTCATTTTGAGAGTTATTATCATCATGTGCTTACAACCAATGGCATTTTTTCCTCATATAAATGTCAGATTTCTTGCTCATGTTATAACCTTTATTTTGATCATAATTTGCCCTTTACTACTCATATCAAAGGATTATGAAGGTGTGAGTTGCCTCTTACAAGAGGTTATCAGGACTAAAACTTTTTTCAAATAAGATGCAATGAATTTTACTAATAAGTCTATCCATATAACATTAAAAATACTCATTTTCCAGGGGCTGGGGACTTAAGGGCATAGGACTGTCTTCCATGTGAAAGGATGAATAATTGAATATAAATTGACTATAAGTTGTACTCAGAGGGATAGGTAGGGTAAAATTTCTNAAACTGTTAGAAGGCCAGAGTATGACTGTGAGAGAAAATGGACAAAATTAAACATAGGAATTACCTAGGGAAACACTCGGGGAAAGTTCAGGAACATGGAAAACTGTGAGGAGCAATAAATAGTCAGTTGTGAAGCTGCTGAGAGGGTCAGTGACAGGAGAGTCTCAACTGTACACAGGTAAGTTAGGGAAGAAACTGACCCGCGGGGTGTCAATAAAACAAATTAAATCAGACTTAGGATACTTAAGATAGAATACAAACACGAATGCTTCAATATTATTTGAACATTGCGGAGTGAAAACTGCGCAGTTGGGACCACAGACAGAGTTTAAGACTGAACTTAATTACCAGCTGGCTTGGCAGTGAATTGGGAGTAACAACCTGTTAAAATTGACTTTAATAAATCAAGAAGAATCAAACTGGTTCAAGTAACTAAGACTGCATTCTGGTCACTATGGAGAATTTGTACTTTGAAGCATCATTACTGCAGAATAGTGTTATCCTGACACCCGCGGGATGACCTGGCTGAGTTAACAGCACCTACAAAGGTATCGCACTACGGTAAGAGGAACAGGGGCCCACACGCAAGGGACAGAGGAGCCCCCGAGTTAACAGCACCTATAAAGGCATCGCACTACGGTAAGAGGAACAGGGGCCCACACGCAAGGGACAGAGGAGCCCCCGAGTCACAGAATTACAGAAAGACTCTGGGGCTTATTCTGGTCGTTTTTGTCCCAAGGGTTAGGAGAGCTATTTGGGGGCTTTGGGATGTTCTTGCTACTCTTCAAATCATGTTAGGTCTAGTCTTGAGAATGAACTGATAGAGGCAAGACATTTTTTAATTGCTCATAGAAACCTAATGAATAAATAAAACATAAGGCAGATTGTTTATATACTTTTTTCTTTCAATGGAATTTCCCTTCCCTCCCTGAACACTTCCAGAACACATGATTAAAATACATGCATTTTTCCATCACAATTGGTCCACTCTTCCCTGCAGGCAAAGGCTTGTGTTACATTNCAGATTTGACGCTCAATGCTACAATTCTGACTGCTTCTGATTGAAGCCATTATTAACATCTTTTGTTTAGAATCTGATAAAACTCCAAATACTTTTCTGAGAACCTTTTCCTTCTAGAAACCAAGTTTATTGTAAAATAAGATGTGTTTTGTTCTATTTTTGATATGGTTAGGATTTTTTTTTTCCTTCTTGATTTTGAAACAAAGATGCTCATTAGCTCCAGTGATGAATGGATGTAGTAAAAATGATTTTGGATTGTGGACAATATTTGGCGGTTTATAAAAATAAACTGATGGGTGGCCGAATACNATTGCTAAGTGAACATAGCGTATGACACAGTGCTATCTCAGAATGGAAAACTCTTGTCAGATGTCAGTCAGAGTTGGCATTTGGCTCAGAAAAAAGCTAATAAGGAGAACGTGGCAATACTCTTCTGGCTCGTTATTCAGTGCCTAGCCCCGTGCACTGCTGTGGGATAATCCTCTTATACACTGCAAAGATTTGTCACTCAAATTGGTTTAATAAAATGCTGATTGGCCAGTAGCCAGGCAGGAAGTGTAGGTGGGGTGACCAAACTAAGGATGATGGGAAGGAGATGGGTGGAGTCAGGAGTCTCCAGTCTGACACAGAGGGAGCAGAAGATGAATGTACTAAGCTAATAAAGATACCACCACTTGGCAAAGCATGGTAGAAATATGGGTTAATTTAAGTGTAAGAGTTAGCTATTAACAAGCCTGAGCTATTGACCAAGTATTTATAATTAATATAAGCCACTGTGCAGTAATTTGGGAAGTGGCTGCTGGGTATTTGGGAGTTGCTGGCTGGACAGAAACTTCCATCTACATATGGTGCCCAATGTTGGGTGCCAGATGATGAGTGAACCTAATTAGTCTTATCAATAAAAATCAGGAGCCAGATATTGGGGTTAAAACCTGGAAGATCAGAAAAAGCAAGGGAGCAGCCACAGTCGCTTCTTACCTCTCCAGTTCCTCAGATGGAAAGGGGCAAGTTCCTGTCTCCATCCCATGTTATCACTTCCTGTCTCCACCTCCCAAGTGCTGGGATTAAAGGTGTGTGCCACCATCATCCAGCCTCTATGGTTAACTATCGGCTAGCTCCACCCTCTGATCTGCAGAATACAAACAAAATATCACACAACAGTGCACTGCAGTGGGATAAAAAAAATCATGGGACAGACAAAAGAAAAAGAGATGGCTTGTGGGCTGGGAAGATGGGTCAGTGGTTAAGAGCACTGGCTGCTCTTCCAGACAACCCAGGTTCAATTCCCAGCACCCACATGGCAGCTCACACCTGTCTGTAACTCCGGTACCAAGGGATCGAACACCCTCATACAGACATACNTGCAGGCAAAACCACCAATGCACATAAAATAAAAATAAATAAATTTTAAAAAAAGATGGCTTGTAATATAGGTAATAAGATGAGAATTTCGTAAGTGTTCATGTGGTGCTGAAACTATAGGCGGAATTTGACATTTGCACCATCTGCAGGGAGAAGGAAGACTGGATGGCCATATATGGCTTTTAGTTGAGAAGGGAACAGCCATTTTAAAAATGGCCACATTCCGTCCTGATTTCACATTGCTTCCTCTACAACTTCCCATCACAGTGTTAGTAACAGCCCATCTCATGTTCAAAATTGTTGAAGAGTCACAGTGTGTTGGCTAGTTTTATGTCAACTTGATAAAATGACAGTTATCTGAAAGGAAGGAACCTTAATTTTAAAAATACCTCCAGGAGATTGAGCTGTAAACAGACATGCCTTCAGAGCATTTGCTTGATTTGTGATTGATGGGGGAGGGCCCAGCCCATTGTGCGTGGTGCCATCCCTGGGCTGGTGGTCCTAGGTTCTATAAGAAAGCAGGCTGAGCAAGCCATGAGGAGCAAGCCAGTAAGGAGCACCCACTCATGGCCTCTGCATCAGCTTCTGTCTCCAGGTTCCTGCCCTGTTTGAGTTCCTGTCCTGACTTCTTCAGTGAAAAACAGTGATGTGGAAGTGTAAACCAAGTAAACCCTTTTCTCCCAAGTTCCTTTGGTCAAGGTGTTTCATTGCAGCACAGGAACTCCATCTATGACACAGTGCTGCTCAAATCCCCTCATCTTCAATGGAAAATGAGTGAGAATTCACATCTCCCTCCTTCATCCTGTGTCCCAAACACAGGTGCCTATATGTTTGGGATTTACACAGTCCATGGAGATGCCCCATTTCCACCTCACTAAGATGTCCTGGCTGTTCATCTGTAAATGATCCCTGTCCTGTGGAATGGATCTGTTTAGAGACCCTGTTCTCTCCACTCTACATATTTTGAGCACCTTGTGTCTGCAACTTCTAAGGATAATAAATTCCCTATTTGTGTTTAAGTAATTAAAAAAAAACCAGTTATTCTTCATATTTGAGTGTACGGCACCTGCCAGAAATTGAGAATTTCATAAATGTTGATAGAAGTGGAAGCATGATTTTAGGCAGGATGGATGAGCATAATGGATACTGGTT
>LZPO01044193.1:1110882-1138365 GCA_001675575.1 Neotoma lepida
CGGGAATCATGACTCTTGTTTGCAACCAGGGACCCGCCGAGGGCTTAGCCCCGCAGGGCACAAACCCTCCTTCCTCATGCAACCACAGAACTGATGGCATTTGTCACACTGGCGACACCGTCGTGGGTGTGGCATACTAACATGGTTAAGCTGAAGCTAATTTGGTCAACTAAGTCATACAGAAAACTGTTGTGTTCTATGTTGGTGTATGATAAAAGGACCAGGAAAGATCCCAGTCTCTTTGCAGACTGTGTTTATGAGTTAAAAGCCTTATCTTAATATTAAAAGAGCTTTCCATTCAGAAATTGTTATTTTTTAAGGCTAACCTTAACAGGGATAAAGCTATAAAATCCTAATATTATAAGACGTTCAAATCAATCATCAATCACCTCATTAAGGATCAACTTCTTTGATATGTTCAGATTTAGCTTATGTATATGTTCTCAAAGTTAAGCCTAAAACAAGTAACTAAAAAATAAACAAGATTTGTCTAGTTTAGATATACCTAACAAATAATGATCCTCAAACACTTCAGAGATCTGAGAATATGGCATTTAATGAAAAAGCTTTTCATAATAGAGACATGCCAGATCCTGGCAGCATCCTTATATCCTCCAAAGAAGATGGATGAGCACAGAAGAACTTCCACCTGGAGCTTGTTTTAAATGTAGCAAAGCCAGTCACAGAGCAGGAAAAAAAGTGCCTTTCACCTCAACTACTGCCAAGACCCTATCCAGCTGCCAAGACCCTATCCAGACTGTGGACAACAGACACTGGGGAGTTGATTGCCTGGCTTTGTCAAGACAAGGTAGGTTGGTCTCCCCAAATTTCTACTCCACAAGAAAGTCTGTCAGATCTTCTAGCCCTGGCAGCTGAAGACTGATGCTGCCCAGGGACCTCTGTCCTCAGTGACCACAGAGGAACCTGGGGTAGCTGTCTGGGCAGCCAGTAAGTCTCTGTCTTTTTTAATAGATTTGAAAGCTACTTCACTTCTGCTTACTCAGATGAAATTTATCCTCAGATCTGATGGTGTTCGATGACTAGGGTATTGATAGCTTTGCCAGTTTAACAGCTCTCCTCCCAACCCTCCAAGGCTACAACCACCTTGGTAGTTCATTAGTTAATTCATTAATGAAATTTCTTGTTAATAATACAGACAGATTTGCCCTGTTCACAGGCTTCATAGTAAAGGATAAACAGGTTTCAGATGTAACTTTCCATTAAGATATGCAAAGATGTTTCAGACTTTCTATGCTATTATTATACTGGAATTTTGGAGGTTTAGAGTTTTAGCATTGATAAATGGAGTTCTGATAAACTGATAGAGCACTGACTACATTTACTGTTCAGTCACAAGCCCAAGATTTTAAATTTCCTCTGGTTGTCTTCTAAGTATAAACTTAGAGGTGTGTTTCATCAGGCTAAAACCAGGCTCTCTAGGCATAGGAAAAATGCCTTTTAACATAAAGCCAATGCATTTGCTAAGACACCAAGGTGTAAATCTGTTCCAGCTGTTTACAGACACTTGCATGTTCCTGGGGAAAGAGTGCAGCTACTGTATCAAGGAACCTGGCATGGTGGAAACTAATATCAAGCCACTCCACGACCTCTCTGAAGAACTCTGTCAATACAACCAGGGCACATCTCCATTCCATTCTTTCTGGCAATCTCCACTCTTCCCATGGATAGCCCAGTTCATAGGGCTGGTGGTAATAATCTATTTTTTTCCCTAGCAATTCACTTCCTCAAGGAACAGATCCCTGATGTCCCCAGGATGGTGGTTAACCAAATGCTTCTTCATCCATACCTCCTGCTAAGCTTGAGCTCATTGACTCCCGACTTTCCCTCTTCACATCGGTCTGTGCCAACAAGAAGTAGACAGACTTGAACCAGCCCTCATATATCCAAGAAGGTTGGGATGTTTGGCTGGAATCTCCAGCTTGGCCCCCATTGTCCCTCTCCAAACCCCACGCTCTCAGAGAACCACCCAAAAAGCCCAGTTCTGCTTTCTCAGTGATAGCGGTGGCTTCTCCTTCAAGGCCGCTACTGCTCAAGACCCCACCTACCAACCCAGCTTGTGGAGGATGCATCATTGTCCCACCCTGTGCCTACAGGATATTTAAGCCCCCTCCTTCAGAGCAACCATGTGATATCTTTCCTGCCCACCCACTCCCCATTTCTGGGGCTGGAAGGTCACTCAGGAGTGCTTTGCCAATAAACCTGGTCTTTTACTTTTTAACTGGGCTTGATTTAGCTTGCTGTGTCAGCAGAGAAACCTACTATTGGGGTACAGAAAACTTGCAGGCATCTTTAAGGGACTCTGAGAAAATTGGGATAATGGTCAAGTCCTGCGAGAGCAAGCTGTATTATTTTTTGTTTAGTCTCTATGTTATGGGAAAGTGTAGATTTATCTGAAACCTTGGCTGGATAGCTTGTGAGGCTGAACCATCTCAGCTAGGAACAGTGAAGCTATTCTGGATGTAGAATTTTGAGGAAATTGCAACAGAGGCTTTCTGAGAGGCTGGATCATCCGGGCTACTTATCTTTATTGGTGTCTTGTCCTTTTTTTCTGAAAACACATAAACTTTTAAAGGTAACATATGTATCTGCATTAACACAAATATGGAACGTGCAGTGTGCATGTCAGTTAAAGATGATTTTTTGTTTTATGTTTGAGCAGGTAAAAGGTATCTGTTAACTTTATAAGTTTGTTTGGGCTGTGCTGAGAGCCACAGAAATATAAAGTAGGAATTCAGCTGACAATGGCAAAAGCTATTACCTGGAAGAGCCAAGAACTCTTCCAGAGGATAAAGCCAAAACTCAAGGAGTCTTGGTTATATTGGCTTTTGAATGTATTAGCTGTATCCTGCGGTGAATTTCTTGTGTGCTACTGTAGCTTTCACATTTGATTCTTTCCCCAAGAACTTCTAGCAGTGTGGTTGGTCATTCATTGGACACAATTTCCCCTATACATTTGGGGTATTTGGATAACATCCCCCAACTGTGTTGACAACAGTCATACAGTCAAGACCCCTGGTTTCGGGCCTTTGTTCTCCCTTCACAGCATTAGACTCAGAAGTCTGCCTTTCTGTAATTATCTTCACTAGCAAACTTCTGGCCAGGGCCATCTCCAGACAAAAGTATTTTATCTGAGATACTTCTCAAACATCCAAGCACAGACTGCAGATAGATAAGTATTCTATCTAGTTTCCTGAGATAAGGTAAATATCAACACTGAGACAACCAGGCAGAAGTTCGATACAAAGTTTTGTTTCTTGTGCAAATGAAGCTTAAATTCCTCCTCTTTCCCATTAGCCCAAATGTTATCACTAATTCTAAAGATTCCCCCCTTTAACCATTAACTCAGAAGGAAAGAGGTGAGGGTTTTTACAAACCAGGTGCTACATACTGTGATGCAGGTTGCCTAGCAACCCAGAACACTTCCCCTGCCAGCAGATAGGAAAGTGCTGCCCCAAGCTGACTTTGAATTAACAAATTCTTAACTCCTTTTACTTTCATCTTGGTTTACTAATCAGCTTATTATCTAATAACACTTAGGAATGCAGTATTACATACAGATCCTCCTTTCCCTTCTTGGATTTTCCCTAATTGATTCTAGGTCCTTCTCCCTCTGATTTGACCTTTTTCTTTTAAGGGTTCATCCTTGAGTCATAAAGAAAGCCTGACAGTCACTGCCTGGTGTAAACTCTTATCTGCTTTTATGACCCTGATAGAATTCAAGCCTTGTGACCTTGCTTTGGCCAGAGAATTGCTGATTGGATGGGTATATATACTGGAAACTTCAGAGACTGGGGGGACGAAGGTGGAAAGAACTAAGATAGAACAATGAGAGAACAGTAGAAGAAGGGACAGAGAAGAGCTAAGTATATGAGAACAGAAATGAAGCTGTGTAGATAGAATTGACCTAGAAGAATAAAGAGAATGGACTAAAGAGCTCAGAGTGCTTAGATTTNTTTGATATAGCTAAGATTAGATCCTCAGCTGGTTGTTAGATTCTTCCAAGGACCCTGGGAAAAGGCTATTTAGGGGCTGGACCCCAAAAGTCTTTGTTACAACTGTTCAACCAAACCTCTATCCATGCCGTATAAAAGGATGGCATGGAACAATAAGTCATGAGGACTCTGTAGCCAACAAGATTTATCATGTCTCATCCAGTCTCAGAGCTGTTCCCATGTAGAGGGATCAGCATACACATCATCTGTCCTGTAGTCTTCCTTGGTTTCTTTTTTCATGTCTATAGTCAAGATTTTCAGGAGGTCTCCCCAATCGAATCTGATCTTCATTAAGTTTGAAGAGAACCATAACTTGTTTCCTGTGGAAAAAAGGCACAACCTCTCTCCCAGTGTAACATATTTTATGACTTCCATTTTGAAGTTGAGACATTTTAAAAATATATAGGTTGGTTTAATTTAGCAGTTTCCATAACCCAATGTTTCTTAGGAGCTATTATTTTCTGTTTATTAGCATTTAAAAATTTTAAGTCAACTATACCATACAGGATACAGACACCCTGTGTATTCTCCATCTTTATATGGCTTATTTTTTTATATTACTTTACTCTCTCTTTAAAGACTTTATTATTTTTAAACTGTTAATTTTTTCTATGACCATCTATATCCCTAATAGCCCCTCCCCTCTTTTTTTACTCTATCTGTTTAAAGGTTCTCTTGGTCTAGACTGTTTACTGCATGCTTACAGCCTTCTCTGACTGTGAGACAAACCTTAAGTGACTTCACAGCTCTGGTGGCTGGCTCTTCTCCCTTGGTTCTCTGAGAGCCTAGCCTCATGCCAGCAAATTTACTGCCCCAGCTCTGGGAAGCTGCAGTGTCTATGATGCAGCAGGCATTTTTACCTAGCACACTGTGCTTTGCTGCACAGCAGGGCCTCTTAAAAGAGCCACACTTCTGTATGCCAAGCCTACTGAAGAGGCCACTTCCTCAGGCCCTATGTGGATACTTGAGCCCCATGTTGGGCACCATATATAATGGATTTTTCTTTGGGCGGCCAGCTCACAAATAAGAAGGAGTCTCACACAGAGACTTATTAGTTGTGAAATCTCAGCCTATAGCTTAGGCTTGTTCCTAACTAGCTCTTATAACTTAAATTAACCCATTTATATTAATCTACATTCTATTACAAGGCATTGCCTCTCTTCTATCTTGTACCTCTTATTTCCTCTCCCTGTCTCCTGGGGTCTCCTGTGTACATATATTCTCCTCTTCTTCCTTTCTCTCCCCAGAAATCCTACCTATTCCTCCTGTCTTGCTATTGGCTGCTCAGCTCTTTATTACACCAATCACAGCAAATACACCTTCACACAGGGTGCAAATATCCCACAGTACTATGTTGTTAGGAAATTAATGCATTTTCTTAATTTATGTTCAGTTTGAAATATTTTGTGGATACCTTATAATATGACCTATACATTTAAAATTTTGAACAGATCCTAATTTTGCTAGCAAAATCCAAAACATCATAATCAAGAGCCAGTTGCATGCCTTTTCCTCTCCATCAGACATTGATTACTTCAACATCATAGAGTTTCTTCACAGCCTGTTTGATCTGGTGCTTGTTGGCTTTGACATCCGCAATGAACACAGTGTGTTGTTGCCTTCTATCTTCTTCATGGCTGATTTAGTGGTCAAGGGAAACTTGATGATGACAAAGTGGTCAAGCTTGTTTCTATTGGGAGTAGTCTTGTGAGACTATTTGGGCTGCCTAGTAGAGTGAGGGTCTGGTAGATACCTCTCTAGTATCTGTGAATAACCAAATGATTAAATTAATGGTTAGTATCAACACCATGGGAGTTCTCAATGAATTTTAAAGTATAAACAACTAAATAAAACCTTTTAACTAGTTTTGGTGTGAAACATTCTAATGGAACCTGGGCTATGCAATAAGCATGACTGTGGATATAAGAAAATGATATTAGTAACAAGAACTAGAATATATGAGGAATTAGCAAGAAAGCATGTGATTTGCATGCTTATATTACATATATTAACAAAATATTAAGATGAAGAGAAAGGGGAGGAGGGAAGGAGGAAGAAAGGAGGAAGGGAAAGGAGAAGGACAAAGCCATAGGTAACAGTGAGAGAAATAAATACAAAGAAATGGAAATTCTGTGTATCGTTTCATCACTAAGTGCGAGCCTCAGAATTTGCATGTGAGATAAGGCATGAATCTATCCCTCTTAGACCACTTTGGTTTCCATATGTCCATATGCTTCTGAAAGGTATGAGTCTATATTTGGTGTTTGAAGAGGCTTTTTTCCCCCTGTACAAATGATCCTTGCCCAAAGAAACAATGGGAAACTGGTAGTATTGTTCTGATTGAGAGCAGAGGTACTTGTTTCTGTTTTGATTTGGTTAGATCCAGCTGGAAGAGAGAAAAGTTGAGTAACAATGGCTGAGATAAGACACTTTTCTTCCCTCCCAGTGAAAGTACATTGTCTCAGTCAGCAGGCCACTTCTCTGTGAAATCTTAGATACCAAATCTCCTCAAAGGTCACTTAGCCTCCAGCATGATGGGATTATAGGTTCTATCATCTCTCTCTCTCTCTCTCTCTCTCTCTCTCTCTCTCTCTCACACACACACACACACACACACACACACACACACACACACACACGGGGGGAGGGGAGTTAGGCAGGGCATTATGGAGATCTATAATTCTGCTCAAGATTGTGGCAACAGTTAAAGTGTCCCCATGTTTTTCTGTATATTTACTCACTATTTCTGCATCTCAGAGAAATCACAAGCTAACATGCTCAAGAATAATCATGTATGCTGAAGATATATAATATTCTTTTCTCACAAAAACTAAAGCACAAAAGCTTCCAAGGTTCATTCAGTGGAAAGTCTAGAGGGAAACCTGTAGGGGAAAAGGCTAATTCTTTTATTTCCCTTTGTCTTCCCTCGGGAAGATTTGTACTCAACTCTGACCCTAATCAGAGGGAGCAGAAGAAATAGGTGTTATTTTGAAATCATTATGAATATTAAGATAATACAGAAAATTAAAACAAGCATGACAGATACAAGCTTCTTAATTTTGGAAAAATTACTTATTAATATTATGACTGAGTGTGCACCCATGCAAGTGCTGTGCTGCATGTGTGTCAGTCAGAGGACAATGTTCAAGTCAGTTCTCTTCTACCATGGGATCCAAAGATTAAACTCAGGTTATCAGGCTTGCATGGCAAGTGTTTTTAGCCACTTGAGCCATCTCATCTGCTCCACCTACAAGTTTTTGATGATGAGATACAGTAACCCTTAGAGACTTAGGCCAATTTTACAGGCATTGTTTCCTTACCTTTCATTTCACTGCCCCCATGTAAGAGAGCAACCTGTTTACTCTCAGAAAGAGCTGTTTTCTAGCCATACTCACTCATACTTGGACCATGTTTTAGGCACTGGTTTAAACTACTCAGGTTAATTAGTGTGGTGGTTTGAATGTAATTGGTCCCCATAAATTCATAAGAAGAGGCTCTGTTAGGAGATGTGGTTTTGTTCGAGTAGGTATGGCCTTGTTGGAGGAAGTGTGTCAATGTGGGGGTGGGCTTTGAGATCTCTTATATGCTCAAGCCATGCCCAAAGTCTCAGACCACTTCCTGTAGCCTGAGGGATCAAGATGTAGCTCCTTTTCCACTCTCAGCACCTTCTCCAGCACCATGTCTGCCTGCATGCTGCCATGTCCACCATAATGATAACGGACTGAACCTCTGAAACTGTAAGCCACCCTAATTAGACGTTTTTGCTTTATAAGATTTGCTGTGGTCATGGTGTCTCTTCACAGCAATAGAAACCCTAACTAAGACAGAAGTTACTACCAGGAGTGGGGTATTGCTGTGCTGGGCCTGACCATGCTTTTGTTTGAAGGAATCTGGACCTTGGGACTGTGGATTAGAAAAGTGGTTGAATGCTTTAAGTGCTGCTTAATGGGCCATAGTAGTAGGAGCAGGGAAGACAGTGGTGCTAGGTATGATTTGATGAACTGAGGGAGCCTGGCTCAAGAGGTTTCAGAGGAGAAGAATATTAATATGTGGCCTAGAGATTTTGGTGAAGAATGTGGCTACCTTTTGTCCTTGTCCAAAGAGTCTGCCTGAGGCTAAAGTGAAGAGTTTTGGATTAATTACATTGGCAGAGTAAACCTCAAAATAGCCTAGTATAGACTCTGTCACATGGTTAGTAGTGGTAGATTTATAATGAAAAGGAGCAAGCTAAGCAGGGTAAATTACAAAATGTAAAATTTGAGGAGAAAAAGAGCACCAGGAAGTGGAATGGAGCTAAATTCTGTGTTCAAGGAGATAAACAGATTAAGAAATGGAATAAAGGGAGTGGTGACCTCAGGGCATGATCCCACCCAGCTAAGTTTCCAGCTTGTGAAAAGGAATTAAAGAAAAGATTAGAGCTGGGTGTGGTGGTGCATACCTTTAATCCTAGAAACCCAGAGGCAGAGGCTAGCAGATTTCTGAGTTTGAGGGCAGCCTGATCCAGCAAGTTCCAGAACAGCCAAGCTTAGTCAGTGAAGGAAACCATGGAAAACAGAAAGCTGATAAAGATGTACTTGAACTAGGGGTCCATGTTCTAGGCCCAGCAAGCAGCAGAACTTGGCAGCTTTGGCCACATGGTCTGGCTTTTTTTTTTTTTTTTTTTTTTTTTTTTGGTGTTTTGAGACAGGGTTTCTCTGTGTAGCTTTGGCACCTTTCCTGGAACTCACGCGGTAGCCCAGGCTGGCCTCAAACTCACAGAGATCCGCCTGCCTCTGCCTCTCCAGTGCTGGGATTAAAGGCGTGCCCGACCACCACCCGGCCACACGGTCTGGCTTTAATGGTAGAAGAAAGAGGTTATGGAATATTCCTCCATGACTAAGGAAAGCTGCTGAGGCCAGGCATGTGTCAGGGGTGTCCTTGAATGGAGACCTAGAGAGACCATTGTGTGAAGCTGTGAAGGTGAAGCCTGGATGGCCTTGGAGAACTTAAGATGTTGGAGATGCTAAAGCTGTGGGATACCTGCTAAGGAAAGCTGCTAACAGGAAGTGGAATCAGCCCAAGAGAAAGAACTCTGTTACAGTCAACAAAGCTGAAAGGAGTTGGAGATCTGAGGAGCATTTTAACATCAGACATGGAGATGCAGAGTTTGGAGTTTGCCCAGCTGGTTTTTTGTCTTGCTTTGGTCCAGTATTTCCTCACTATGCTCACTTCCCTACCTTTCGGAACAGTATGTATATCCTATGCCATTATATGTTGGAAGTATGTGATCTGTTTTTTTTTTTATTTTGATTTTATAGGGTATTACAGTTAAGAGATTACATGAATCTCAGAAGAGACTTTTTGGACTTTTTTAAATGTTGTTGAGACTGTGGTAGACTATGGGGACTTTTGAAGTTGGACTAAATGCATTTTGCATTATGATATGGTTACAAGCTTATGGGACCAGAAAGTGGAATATGGTTCTTTGAATGTAATTGTTCCCCATAAATTGACAGGAAGTGGCACTATAAGAGGTGTGGCTTTGTTGGAGTAGGTTTGGCCTTGTTGGAGGAAGTGTGTCACTGTGCAGGTTTTTTGAGGTCTTATTTATGCTCAAGCCACTCCCAGTGTCTCAGACCACATCCTGAGGGATTAAGATGTAACTCCTTCTCCACTCTCAGCCCCTTCTCCAGCACCATGTCTGCCTGCATGCTGCCATGTTCTGTCATGATGATGATGGACTAAACCTCTGAACTTGTAAGCTGCTCCAATGAAATGTTTTTCCTTTATAAGAGTTGCCATGGTCATGGTGTCTCTTCACAACAATAAAACCTCAACTAAGGCAACTAGCCTCTTTTTATTCAGTTTAGGTTTCTAGCTCATGTACATAGTATTGTAGAATATTATTTTAAGATGTGTTACATTTGTTTATGCTGTGGAATATTTGTTTAATGATGCAAAGACGTGTTGCCTTCTTTTATGTTGTATTTGTTTAACTTTATGGAGCTAAAACACCTGATTGGTCTAAAAAGAGCTGAACAACCAATAGCGAGGCAGGAGAAAGGATAGGCTGGGCTGGCAGGCAGAGAGAATAAAGAAGGGGAAAAGTCTGGGTAGAGGAGAGCAAGAAGCGAGAAAGGAGGAGAGGAGGACTTCAGGGGCAGTTCTCCAGCTACACAGCAAGACACAGAGTAAGAAGTAAAGAAAGGTATACAGAAATAGAGAGAGGTAAAAGCCTAGAGGCCAATGATAGACAGGATCATTTAAGAAAAGCTGGCAAGAAACAAGCCAAGATAATGCCAGGCATTTATAAGTAAGAAAAAGTCTCCATGCATGATTTATTTGAGAGCTGGGTGGTGGGCCCCACAAAGACTAAAGAGTAAAAACAACCAGCAACAATATACCTTCTCCTAAGCAGATTACTGTAATTATGCTAACTTAAATGAGTTATCCAAACTTCCTTGCTGAATTTGAGATATCAGTCAACTTCTTGAGCATTCTGTGAAGTAAGCGATCACCATTATCATCATCATCACCATCATTGTCATCATCATCACCATCATCACCATCAGCAGCAGCAGCAGCTGACTTTAATCATGCTATCCATAACACAGTTTAACAACAGAATAATTCTCTCACAGATACATAAAGGGAATGAAGTAAAATATGATCAGCAAGTACAAGATTATGATCTCCTACAATATGAATTAGAAGTACATAATCATTTTTCTAAGTTAAATTTATGTATCCATTTAAAAAAAGCAAGGTAAACTTTATAAATGTGAAATTATGTTTCATTAATTTGCCTAACAGGATTTAATAAAACATTTTCAACATTCCTACTAACAACAACAATAAAAGCTAAAAGCCAAAGGGGGGAAAATCAACAGGTGAAGAAAATCCTATTTCTATGCTTACATGTTTTTCTTCAAGTGTAAATATGTTAGAGTTAAAACATTACTGACAAGGGTTTATTAGTGGGCTCACTGACTAACTTAAGTTCATGAAACATTCAGTGGTTTGGAACACATAATGCTAAAGAGTATGAGAATATAAAGGAGAATAAAGCATTTTTCCTACTTTCAAAGATTTTTTAATACAGTGGAATGATGGTGATGTTGTTTTGTATGCTGTGAATATGTGTTACTCTGATTGGTTGATAAATAAAGCTGTTGGCCAATGGTGAGGCAGAATAAGGGTAGGCGGGACATTCTAACTAGGGAGAGAGGAAAAGAAAGCAGAGCTGAGCAGAGGCCATGCAGCTGTCCAGAGAGCAACATGTAACGGCACACAGGTAAAGCCACGGAACACAGGGCAACATAGATTTATAGAAATGGGTTAATTAAAGATGTAAGAGCTAGCTAGTGAGAAACCTGCCACGGCCATAGTTTAAAAATAATATAAGCCTCTGTGTGTTTGCTTGGGTCTGAGTGGCCTTGGGAGCCGGGTGGGAACTGGACAAAACTTTCACCTACAGTGGAAAAAGACAGAAACTATTAGAACTATGTTCTAAGAATGCATTTTCTTTTTGAGATGTGAGGAGAAACTGCAGTGGTTATTTGTATTCTTATTGTTTATTTAACCTCTTCTTTAGAAGTAAGTCCCATCCTCCTCAACTTAGCGTGGTCATTCACAACTCCACTTTGCTGTATTGCTCTGCTGAATGCAATTTTATTAGCAGCTCTTTTCATTTAGCATTGTTAGGAGTATGTTCACTTAGAAGAGAGAAAAAATGTTATATGAGCTATAATGATGTCAATTTATAAACAAGACATTATGTCATAGGTAGATAAATGCCTTTATTGTTTTCTTTTGTGGCAAAAAAGTAGAATCTCAAGTGGAATTTGTAAATGTTTCTGGCCAATCATATGTGAATTAAAAAATGAAAATGCCAGTTGCACAGTGAAGCCTGTATTATTAAATACTCATCAGATATCCACATGTCAAGTCATAACCTCTTAGTAAAATGTTTAATTGGCAATTGTCACTAATAAAATATTTATATAGAAATAGCAAAATATTTGTATACAAAGTATTGAATCTGTCATCATTTTCATTTGCAAATAATTGTCAATAATAAGTCCTGTTGGAAGAGCACTTCAGGTTGTAAGAATTAGAAAACCACAAAGAGTTCAAAGGGGCAGTTATGATTCCATGAATGGGATAGGTTTATACCATGTGAAGAAAATCACTTTAAGAGATAGAAGGGTTAATGCTTAAATTAAGGCTGATGAAGAAAAATACAGATCTGGGCTATAGATTTGGGGCTTTGTGTAAGTAAGGTCAATTAATGGGTTTTGGTTGGGGAATTTCAGAATAAAAATGTACTTATGTTGAGCACTCATGTGTTGGGCATTATGTGTATGTCATCGCACTGAATTATTGAAGTCTTTAATGAAGTACAACAATTTCCTTGTTTTGACAGAAGAAGATTAGCTTGTAAGTGGCATTATTACCTCAGAGCTGGCACTTTCCAGTAATATTTTCTTCTCTTGCAAGAGTAGTGCTTTATATATTTTATTTTTATTTATTTTATTTGTTTATTCATATATTTATACATGTGTTATGCACGTGAGTGTACATGTATGTTGTGTAGAAAGCCAGCTGTCAACATACACCTGGTGTTCTCTATCTCTCTACCTTATTTTTTGAGGCAGGCTCTCTCACTGAACCTGGAGCTCATCGTTTCTGCTAGACTGCTTGGCCAACAAGCCCCCAGTAGCCACTGTGGCCACTGAGCCATGCTTCCAGCCCAAGAAGCATTGTTCTAAAGGGGTGATTTGGTATCTGTGTACAGAATGATTTAGGAGAAACTGAAGCCAGGGGAATTAATTCTGGCATGAAATGTGAAAACTGAAGAGAACATAGTAACAGATCCTGGTTAAATCTCTTCACTTATAATGGAATTTGGTGCCAAAAATTGTGGTAACCTAAGTAACGTGACCAATTAATTGTTTCTTTTTGGTCTGCTTCCCCCATTTTGTGTGTGTGTGTGTGTGTGTGTGTGTGTGTGTGTGTGTGTGTGACTACACCAAAAATATAAAATCTACCACTTTCATGCCACTATTTTCTCCCTTCTGCAACCTTCATGTGGTTTCCATCTGTGAGTCTGAAACCAATGTCATTTTCCCACTTATGGATTTCACTGTATATTTTATTATTGAATAAAAATCACCTGAAATGTAAAGATGTTTTGATTGATATTAGTGAAAACTAAGTAATAGTCAACATTGTTTTGCTGGTGACAGAGTAAATGGTATGGTTTTCCCAACATCTTATAATGTTCTGGTAGCCCAGATAACTTCACTTCCTTGTTGTGGTTCAGATAGTCACACCTACGTCATCCAAGCATGACCTGCTCTGGTCATGGGAGAGGTACTCCATATGCAAGGAGACTAGCTTAGGCATGGACAGGCCATTCATAGTTTTTCATCTCTTTTATAGCATGAAAAAGTGATTGCTCAAGTCAACACCATAAACTGGGCGGTGGTGGTGCACACCTTTAATCCCAGCACTTGGGAGGCAGAGGCAGGAGGACCTCTGTGAGTTCAAGGCCAGCCTAGTCTACAGAGCAAGTTCTAGGACAGCCAGGGCTGTCACACAGAGAAACTTTGTCTTGAAACCACCCCACCAAAAAAAGTCAACAGCATGGACAGCAAAGTGTAGATCAAGACTGAAGTTGAGCCTCTGGAGAGTGTGTGTGTGTGCGTGCACATGTGTGTGTATGTGTAGATGCTTCTATGATACATGTATAGACTATGTGTGTATGTAGATATATGCATCCTGTTTCAACCCATTCTGAAACTTTAGCTACTTCTGTATTTTCTNGTTACATCAGCCAGTAAATTGCCTTTGGTGTGTTGGTTTTTCCTTTAGCATTACTGAAGGCACTAGAAGATTCTTCTCTACTGATATCAGGAAAAACCCTGGGACAGACTCCACAGAACTTTGTGGTTCTATACTCTGTTCTTCTTCTTGACTAAACTATTAGTGGCAATTGCACACAGCTTTGGAAGGGAGCCTATTTACCTATTGCTTGCATGTGAGGAGTATATCTGTCATCATTCTCACAGACTAACTTACAAATGAGCTCATTCCCTCAAGGGTGTTATGATCTTCTGAGATTTCCAAACCTTGGTGTTGTTTCTCAAAGAAAAATGATGTGGTTGAGCCTGCTAAGATTCTCACCTTCATTAGAGTTTACTAATTTCTAAATTCATAGGTGGTTGTATTTTTTAGGTCTTAAAATCCCTCACAAGAATAAATATATACACTTTAAAATTAAAAAGAAATAAAGGCAATGGGATATTTTTCATAGTGTGGACTCCTTGTTATGTAGATGGTTAGATGATCTTTCATCAGTGATGTACAGGAAACATTTTGCTCAAGGGTGGAGATGTTTATAGTGGTGATGTACAAAATGAAAGCTCCTAGCTACAGACAGCAATGAATATTTAAAATGAGCTAGTATAACTGAGGAACTAAAGTTTTTAATATTTAACTTTGAGTAATATAGTAATGAATAAATAGAAATTTAAATTTAGCTATTCATGTTATTGTAGCTTTGACTAGAGCTATTATTTCAGACAATTTAGCAGTATATTAATCTCAGACTATTATGAGTTTAAATAGAATAATTAGCAAGAGGAAAAAAACCAATAGACTGGTGAATGTCCTTTTGTTATTATTGAGATAAGGTTCAATAACAAAGATAAGGTCTTTGTTATTATTAAGATAAGTAGCCCAAAGTGGCTTTGAACTCACTGTCTTCCTGGCTTTGCCTCCTGAGTGCTGGGATTGCAAGTTGGAGTCACCATGCCTGGCTACCAGCTATATTTTAATGTGATCTAAAGAGGCAGTTTTAATGCACCTCTTGCAGGATGATGTCTAAATTTCTTACTACACGTTAGAAGATATAGATTTGCCCAGCTTAGTTTCCAGCCCTATTAGCAGCAACTTCTTAATCTCCTAAAAATCTACACCCTAAGTCAGACACGATAATTTGCAACCTCCTATGTTCATTTTGTTTCTCTATTTAATACCTTTTCTTCTTGATTATAAAGATCCAATTGAGGGGGACAGAGAGGTGGCTCAGCAGTCAAGAGCAGCTTACCCAGTTTTGGGTCCTAGAACCCACATGGTGGTTTACAACTCTCCATAACTCCAGTTCCAGGATCTGATGCTCTCTTCTGACCTCCTGAGGCAGCGTGTACACATGGTGCACATATGTCATGCAGGCAAAACACTCATACACATAAAATAAACAAATCTGAAATTAAAAAAAGATCCATCTGAAAAGCTCCCTTGCTTCCTCATAACAGAGATAGCCTCTTTGTACTCTCAGCAACATTTATGGATACCTCTCCTGCTGCATGTGCTATGATGAAGTAGAAGCCTTTACATTGACTTCTATACTTGACTGAGAACTTTCTGAGGGTGAGCATGTATTTTGCATATGTTATTTTCACCAGTTGCCAATATGTGCTTGATGAATGAATAGATCATTTCAAATGAATGAAAAGCATATTTCAAATGCATCAACTAATAATTGTATTTGACTTATTATGTTTGAATAGTGAGAGAATCTTGCTGATTCTGTGGAGGTTTTTTATTTTATAAGAGAAAAACAGAAACCCTTAAAATTCAATGGCTTTCTCAAAATGATTGACATAGAGATCATTTTCTCCATATATACTAGGCAAATAAAATATGCAACTTATAAACATAATAAACTTATTTTTTTCCTTTTGGCATTGCGATGAACTAAATTTCCCTTGATCAGCAAGATAAAGACCAATAAACCAGGTTATTCTTAGTTCTTTTTCTGCTGGTCCTTTCCCTTGTGGGAAATGACAGGGCTTTTTCTATCTCCCTTCCAGTTTAGGGTTATATGACGCTAATCAGAGAGATAGTGCAGTAATTAGGAATGCACTTCCCTCAGTACAGGCTGATAGTAAGCTCTGCGTCTCTTTTCATCAGATCGAGGGTGTGGTTTCTTGAATTTCATGGTGTCTGGCAGAATAAAGGACATGGACGAAAGCAGTTGGATCAGGCACCATCTAGATAAGACTAATTTGATCCTCGTAGGCAGAAGGAGACATTTGAAGCAGCAGCCAGTCACATAGTGGAAGATGAATCCCTTAGCCCTGGTCTGTTTTATGTTGCTAACAACACAGTACCACATTCTGGATGAGTTAGAAAGCAAGCAGGTTTCTTTTTTACTTGTAATTCTGGCCCAAAGTAAAGAGGGGCCATACCTGGTGGTTGATTTCTTGCTGGCAAAGTAACAAAGTGGTGCAGAGTATCACCTGGTAAGAGACAGACAGACAGTCTGTGAGTCCTAGACAAAGTGGCAGACCCACTCTTGAGATAATCCATTTATCAACTCGTGCATCAGCCCATTAATCAAATGAGTAGATCAGTCCATTCATGAGGGCAGCTGTAATCACCCTGTACAGGCCCCACCTGTTGCTAGCTTATACAGGGAATTAAATTGCAACAGTAATTTCCACGGAGACAGACCTATAGTGTCTGTCTCTGAAAGCCACCCTCGCCTGGGATGTCTGGGTTGCAGCTCACTCTAAATTCCTAAATTTTGCTCAAAGCATCTATAGTTACTTTGGACATGCTTTAATACAAAGGGCAGTATTTTTCCTCAGTTGCAAAGCTTGTTACAAATGTCTCTTTGTTAGTATGTGTCAGGTTTATGCTGATAACTTCTCTATGAATTGAGGTTTATCTTTAAACACACACTCCCAGCAGTGGCAGTTTGATACTTTTATTTATTTATTTATTTATTTATTTATTTATTTATTTATTTAGGCATGAATCTTCATTGCCAGTTAAGTTCAATATTTCTAGTACTCTTATTTCTGTATTCCAGCGGGTGTAAAAAAAATTGCCCTGTGGGAGACCATAAGCCAGTTAGTCATTAATTCTTTTCTAATGAGGAATTAATTAACTTTATTTTAAATATCTAGCATGTATTATATTTACTGGATAGTTAGGACATTGACCTTTATTTTAGGAATATACTGAATTTTAAGGATTTCTATAACCATTTGTATTATGCATCATGTTCTGACAAATTTCATATGACCATATAATATGAAGTANATACAGGGATGCTTTGGGGATGGAAGTAGTTACAATCATAACTGAGCAACAAATTAAACCAGGACTGTCCTTGGAAAAGTGGGATAGTATCAGGCATTTAATTTTTGATTACCTTAACTACACATTTGTTTCTCTTAAAAAAATTGTTTTTTTAACATTTTAAATGTTAGTGATCAGGGAGTGGATTATGTTAAATGCAACTATTTTATGCTGTTTGCTAGGTTCCAGGAGTTAAAAAGAAAGTGTGCCTGGATTTTAGTTAGGGAAAAAGAACATATATATATCCCACATATCATATTAAGTAACAGACGGTAGTGGTTCACATCCTAGACAGGTAGCCTAGAGGTCTAGTCTTGAAAAATAACCTTTGAACATAGTTTCCTTGGGCTAAATCACTCAAGCTCTCTCCAGCTCAGTCTCCTTTGCTTTTTAAAGAAAAAAAAATATATATATACATATATATATGACCTTTGAAAGGTGTTTTTAAATTTTTATTTTTAAAATTTGTTATTTATTTATTTACTTATTTATTTATTTATAATTTTATGTAAATGGGTGTTTCGCTGTATGTGTGCCACTTGCATGCCTGGTGTCTTGGAGACCAGAAGAGGGCAATGGATCCTCTGGAACTAGAGTTAACAGACGGTTGTGAGCTGCTATATGGGCGCCGGGATCGAACTGAGGTCTTTTGAAAGAGTAGCTCATGCTCTCTCTCCAGTCCACTTTATTATTTCTAACTATGCATATGTGTGGTTGTCTGTGGGTTTATATGTATATCTGAATGAGTTCAGGTGCCCAAGGATGCCCAAAGAGGGCATTGGATCCTCTGGAGCTGGACTTCTAGGCAGTTGTGAACTTCTCCAGTGGGGACTGGGAACAGAATTCAGATTCTCTGTGAAAGCANGATGTCCTTTTGACCACTGAGCTGACTCTCCAGTCCACGCTTAGTTTTCTAACCTGTAAAGTAGAATGATACAAGTTTTTCCTAGAAGGTTGAAGAAAGTGGTTAAAACTGTTAAAATCTTAAATATAATTTATTCACCAACTAATGAATGCTTAATCAAGGGTTTTCTGAAACCATTGGTTTCCTTGTTTAATAAATGACATCCAATGCAAGTTAGAGACTCTGATTTTCTTTGTTTACAATGTTAAGAACATTGTTTTTAGGCAGGTATGGTGGCATATTCCTGTGATTCCAGCATGTAGGTAGCTAAGGCAGGTAGCCCATGATTTCAAGGCTAGCCTGAGCTACATAAGATACTGTCAATAAATAATAAATAAATAAAATAAAAAGAATGAAAGAAAAGAAAAATACATATCCTTTGATCTTCCATGGCCAATCCCGTATTCATATATTCTGAAGAAATCCTAGATATTACAGTTTCTCCAAAGGTATTCTAACAAATAGCACTAAGTAATCTTTTTCCCCCTAATTTTTATATATTTATTTTATTTGTGTGGATTTTTGTCTGAATGTATGCCTCTGCACCATGTGCATGCATGCAGTGCTCTCAAGGAAGGCAGACAAGGACATCAGATCTCCTGGAACTGGAGTTACTGATGGTTTCAAGCCACCACGCTGGGAATCTAACTTGAGTAGTCTGGAAAAAGAGTCAGTGGTCTTAACCACTGAGCCACTTCTCCAGCCCCCGAAGTCTTTGGTTAAAAGAATATACCATTGTCACCCTAAAATACTTCCTTATTGTCATCAAATTTCTAGTTCTGTTCATAAAGGTCCCCACCCTCAGTCTTTATCCTCCTCTGACTGTGTCTAAATGAGGTTAAACAACCACCTGCTTGTTGTTGATCTCTTAAATCTTAACTAAAATACCCAAACTATAGATCCCTTCCTCTCCATCTCTGCAGTTTTTCTTGCCACATATTTATTGAATACAAAAACTGGATTTTTTTGTCTTGTAGAATGTTCCCTAGTGTCCCACAGATTGCATTCCCATGGTGTTGTATGCTTCTCTGTCTTCTCGATTCCCCACAAATTGGTAGGTACAGCTAAAAGATTTTTAAACTTGTTTGATTGTTTTGGTTTTTATTTGTTACAGCAAACTCATAAGTAGTATTGGGTTTCCTTCCACCAAGAAATACATAATAGAACTGGAGTTTTAGGACAAAGTCAATACTTTGGCATCCACAGAGGGCTAGGCTTGATTACCCTTCCCAAACACCAAAGAGTGTGTAAGTTGAAAAGGATGGGAAAGACTTACATGTGCTGAAAAGAGGAATGATTTCTTCCAGTGACTCCAAGTTCGTTTTGGAGTATAAGCATGAGCTTTAGGTTTAAATAGTGGAAGAATTGGGGCTGGGGGCAAGGAGCAGTAGACATAATTAAGCAGTGTTAGTCAATCATAATTAAGCAGATGTGGTCTCAGAAGGTGACAGGCTGGTTTTCAGGAGGCCAGTACTTCTGTCCTAGGTTGTACCCATGGCAATGTGAATAGCTGCCCTCAATTGGAGGGTGGTTTATCCTGGTAAACTGTGTTTAGGACAGTAACTGGAGCCCTCCAGATACCNTTTAGGGTCCGGAGGACATGTACAATGTTGCTGTAGGAAGCCCCAGTTACTCTTATGTTTTTGGATTTCAGTTTTGAAGGGGAGTGAAAGAGGTTAGGTGGCATCAGTTTTTAGATAGGCACTCCCTGAGAGATTATCTGGCCTACATGCAGAGGTAGGCAGGTGACTCAAGGTAGGGAGACAGATGCAAAATGAAGACAGAGATGTTAGGCTTTCATCCTGCTTTTCTTTACTTTGTGGGCCCAAGTGAATTGTCAATTTATTATTATTATTATTACTATNATTATAGCTGTTGTTGTTTGGATTTTTAAGATAGTCTCTCTATGCAGTCATGCTGTCCTAGAACTCACTATATAGACCAGGCTGGCCTCAAACTCACAGGGATTTGCCTGCATCTGCTTCCCAAGTGCTGGGATTAAAGATGTGTGCCATCATGCAGAGTTGAGTTGTCGATATTTTATAGCAAGGAAGGTTTTTTTTTAATTGAAAAACATTTTCCTTATACAATATATTGTGATCACACTTTTTCATCCTCCAGTTCCTCCCGTATTTCCCCCACCTCCCTACCCAACTCTATGCCCTTTTTTCTCTTGCTTTAAAAAAACAAACAAAAAAAAATCAACACACACACACACACACAAACACAAAATTGGAAACCAATAGATGAAAAGATCAATAAGACAAAAACTACCCAAACAAAGCATTATGAGACAAAAAGTCCACAAAAATATCAGAGTTTGTTTTGTATTGGCCATCTACTCCCAGGCATGGGGTCTAGGCTGAGGTGTGGTTAATATACCCAATAAGCCACCATTGAAGAAGACTAATATTTTCTTTGCAAGTGGGTACCAATTGCAGATAGTTTCTTGAGTAAAGATAGGGACTAATTGCTCACTTCCCCTTCTCAGTGCTGGGACCCGAGCAGGCCCTGTGTATTCAGTGCTGGGACCCGTGCAGGCCCTGTGTATTCAGTGCTGGGACCCGTGCAGGCCCTGTGTATTCAGTGCTGGGACCCGTGCAGGCCCTGTGTATGCTGCCACAGTCTCTGTGATTTCATAACACAAAACAGTCCTGTTGTGCCTGGAAGACACTGTTTCCTTAGAGTCATCCATCCCCTCTGACTCTCACAGTCTTTCCACTGCCTCTTCTACATAGGTCTCTGAGACCTGAGGGTTTGATGAAAAGGCATCCCATTTAGGACTGAATGTTCCGAAATGCAAGTGCAGTTTTGAAGTGTCTGTCATAATGAATGCTGGCTTGACTGGTTTTGAAGGTCAGCAGATGTTGGTCCTTAGTTGACATTGAATGCCCAGATCCTTTTGTAAATTAATAGTTTTAAAATTATTTGATATAAAAGTCAATTTGGTTTTCCATTTCTGTGTTCAAAGTTTTACTTAAGATAAATATTCAGTTAAGAAAACAGTTATAAGTACCAACCTCTAACATTGTCTTTAAGTTTACAAATATGCTTACTGATTATTAGGCAGGAATACAAATAGAGATAGCTTTATAAAAGTATAAATGAAAAATGATTGGAATATTATTGTCCCAAGACCTTTTAATATAATAGCTTTATGATTTTTACAATGTTAATTGTGAAATAACCTTATGCATTGCTGAATACACAATTATTAATAAAACTTATTTACACTAAGATGTTGATCACACTGTGAAAATGTGTCACCGTTTTATTCTGATTGGTTTAACAAAGAGTTGNATGATCAATAGCTAGGCAAGAGAGGTTAGGCAGGACTTCTGGGCAGAGAGAGGAACTCAGGATCAATCTAGGTGCATGAGCGAAATACCAGTGAGACACTGAGGAAGTCAGATGTACAGAACGGGGGAGAGGTAAAAAGCCATGTGTAGAATGGAGATTAATAGAAATGGGGTAATTTAAGTTATAAGATCTGGTGGGATACGCCTAAGCTAAGGCCAAACTTTCATAATTAAAATAAGTCTCTGTGTCATGATTTGGGGGCTGGTGGTCATGGAAAGCTTGACAAGAAAGTCCAACTGCACTAAGATCCACTAACGTTTTTATTATTTCTTGGTCGTGAATCTCAATAATGAAACTATACTAGTCTTCAGTTTCTTTTCTAGAAACAAACCATGCATTTTTCCCCCCTGTGCTCTTTGGTCACCACTACTAATGTACCGTTGTTTTAATTTAGAAAGACACTATGGTCTTATAAGAGCTAGACACTTTGAGCTGCTTTTAGCTTTGGACGCACTGGTCATATTCTCTCACTCAATTTCTGGTCAAAAATAGTATTTGTTGTCATTTGACAACTGGCAAAGATTAATAGTCAGCTGTGGCTATTGCACTGTCTGACTCACACAGGGATTTAAACCATGACCTTGGCCTCATTATCATGCTGTTATAATCTACTGAGAAAAATAGCTACACAAATAAATTCTGAAACTAAGAAGTAAAAAAAAAAATTCTATTTGTGTCTCCAAGTGCAAATCAGAATGCATCTGTGTCCTTTGAGTAATTCTATTGGCAGGTGTTTTAGATATGAATAAAGAAATGGATGCAGGATTTGCTTCTGAAAATCAAAATGTATGTCAGTTTTCTGCCTAAAAACTTCCACTGTATAATGATTATAAGACAAGTACAAATTCTTCAGCAAGGCATATAAGCTAGAACATAATCTTACCATCACCTATTTCTATACTACTTTTTGCTAAAATTCTGTGCTCTTCATACTCCAGTAATTCTTTCCTATTTTGTAGCTGTTCATGTATTTGTTCAGCATACATTTGCTGAGCTGCTGTCATGAAACAGGCACTTTAATAGGCCTTGGGTAAACTGGACAAAAGAGCATTCCCTATTGTTAAAAGAGTTCATGGTTCAGTTGAGGAT
The DNA here is from genome assembly GCA_001675575.1 of Neotoma lepida. Classification (NCBI taxonomy): domain Eukaryota; kingdom Metazoa; phylum Chordata; class Mammalia; order Rodentia; family Cricetidae; genus Neotoma; species Neotoma lepida. Next base: position 1,133,383 of record LZPO01044193.1, read on the forward strand.
ATAGACAAGGAAATGGTTAAGGCACATTGTGACATATGATATGTATGAGCAGGTAAGAGAGCCTGGGGCAAATAGAAAGGAGAAAAAGCTGAGAATATGGCAGACATATGACTGAAAAGGTAAGCCAAACTAAGGGAAAACCATTTGAAAGTTGCAGATGTTAGTGGGCAAGATGATTGTCATTGCAGAACAGGAGATGTGTCTATAGGCAGTAGCTAAGGATAGAGATGCTGCCAGGATCTGAATCAAAAGTAAATAGTTTCTTTGCATCCACTTCCCCTTCTTTTCAGAATGCCTTTTCCTGTTCTTCTGTCCAATTTAAGGCAGTAATAATGATCAATCTTCACATCGGAAAGCAATTAAGCAAATACTTGTTGAGGCATCCACTATGAGCCATGTATTATTCTAGGTGCTTGCGAAACATTAATAAAATTCCTGCTGTTCAGGTGCTTATAGTTTAGTAGGTAGAAGTACACAAACAATAAACTGCAGTAAAAACACTTCAATTTATAGTGAAAATACAGTCATCAGAGGGAAGCAAAGTACAGTAGAAAAGGAGGAGGTTGGAGTGATGGGGGTGAGGGTCTGAAAGATAAGATGGACCATTAAGTAGAAGAGAAAAATAAACAAAAATCTGAAAAGGGAGTTAGCTGAGTAAATAGAACAGTGAAAGGAATAGTTCAAGGGAAGTATGGTAGTACTAAGTAGGCGATGAGGTTAGGGTTCAAATGGCACTTGCAGACCAGTTAAGTTCAATTGGTACTGAATAGAGCAGGGAGTCATCTCAATATTTTGACCTGTGTGGGGCTGAGTGGTCTTAGGATGCTTGCTCATTTTCTGCCCATGTGGTACTTGGGATTGAATCCAGGGCCTCACACATTCTGGCTGTTTTAGTTACTTTTCTGTTGCTGTGATAAAACACCATGACCAAGGCAACATAAGAAAGTTTATTTGGGCTTATGGTTGCAGAGAGAGATAGCAGTCAATAATAATGGGGAAATACAATGGGAGCAGCAGGCATGGTGTCAGGAGCAGGAAGCTGAGATTACATCTTTTACAGAATACACAAAGGGGGTGTGTCAGGCAAGCCAGCAGGCAAACTGAAAGTACAGTGAGACTATGGCCTCAAAGCTGCTCCTAGGGACATACTTCCTCCAGCAAGGCTGCACATATTAAGCCTCCACCAACTGGGGACCAAGCATTCAAATGCCTAAGCTTATGCCTCTTCAACACCACAAACCCACTTCTGGTACCAATTCTGTTTGTTTGTGTCCCTGTTAATGAGATAAAAGTAACTGACCAAAAGCAACTTTTGGAAAAAAAGGTTTATTTGGCTTACGGGTTACAGGTTATAGTCAATCATCAGGAGAGGCCAAGGCAGGAACTCATGGAAGCAGATATCATGGAGGACTGCTGTTTATTGGTTTTCTCTGCTTGCTTCTTATGAGTCCCAGGACTACCTGTCCAGGGATAGCATTGTCCATAATGTGCTGGGTCCTCCTACATCAATCACAAATCGAGAAAATGCCCCACTACAGTCTACTCTGATGGAAGGGAGTCCTTAGCTGAGCTTCTCTACTCAGGTGACTCTGGTTTGTGTCTAGTTGACAAAAACCAACCAGAACACCAGCTAAGTGCCCCACCAAGCCACATATATAGCCCAGGGTGCTTGCTCACTATGCAGAACTGCAAGGACCGAAGAAGCTCTACCTGCTAGGACAAACTGTAGAATGACAGCCATGTCTCTGGATGCAGCAGAGAGTACAAATGGTTCTTTGTCTTGTAAGTATCCAGAATTTGTAGCACAATACAAAGGCCTCGATACATTTTAAGAATGTGATTACTTTATAGTTCTATACTTCAGGTGTATCTCCCAATACTTACCTATAGATTATAAAGTCCTTTTAATTATGTAAAAGGAAAGTTCACAGGGGTCATAAGCCTACAAAAACCCAAATTCAGTAATAAAGGACACTTACTTCTCAAGTTAAGCAAGAACATTGTATTTTGAGTCTACTACATGTGTTCATGTACTGAAGGACATGTCCAAGTAAAACAGAATTCCATACATGACACAGTAAGAAATGACTAACATTTCAAGTAACACAAAACCTGAACAAAACAAATATTTCTAAGATCCATATTTTGGAAAACCAAAGCCTTGTAAGGATACTTTATTTCATTATGAGCATAGCAATCCTATNTTAAATTGGGTGAATATTTTTAAAGTACATCACCTAGGCTACAGCCCATTTTAAAGTTCTATATGATATATATATGCACATATATATATAGTCTATCTGTGTGATACAAAAAGAGCGACAAATTTTTACTTTGTAAAGGTACATGACTAATGACAGATGATTTTATGTACTTCCACTTCTAAGAAAAATTCAGTTGTAGTAAGTAAAAGACAACACACCAAAAAATACAGCAGCAACAACAAACCGCCCAAACAGAAAATCCTAGGCAGCCCACTCATACTCCTGAAGATGTGAGCTGTGGTAGAGACTCAGGTTCATGCCCACTATATGTCAAGTGCTGGTACTGGCTCCTCCAGGGAGGTGAGGCAGTGGTCAGGGAGACATAGACCTCAGAAAGCTTTATGACAGGCAGAAAATAATGTAGGTCCCAGAAGGTGACCCTCTGCTGTGAAGGAACCCACATTTTCCCCAGTCTGAATAACTGCTTTCAAGTTCACATTTTATGTATTTGAAATAAGTAAGCTATTTTAACCTCAAAATCTTCGGACTCAGCAGTGTGTGCATATTCTGTGTGATGATGCTGGCTGGGGTTTGGAGGATGGTATTTTTAAAAATGGAATCAGAAATAAGGTGGAACATTATTATTTATAGTGCTATCATCACGTTTAAAGGAAAATTTACCGTGGTTTTGGTGGCTGGTGTTTCCTAGGTTAAAGCTGTAAGAATGTATACCAACTGACTGGGACCTGTCATTGCATGACAGCAAAGGAGTGTGTGCATAGTAAAATTTAACACTTGAATTTTAGGTAAGTGATTCCATTTTCTTCACAAGTGTTTCCTTTTGCTTGCTTTCTTCTTTGTTGTCTTGTTTTCTTTCTTCACCATTATCTTAGAATGTATAGCTCTCACCCTTTGCTAGATATTAGTCAGCTGGGGTACTTTCAAAACATACCCACGACTCAGGTCTCAGCTCTAGAAATGGATTCATTTGCTCCAGGGTTGGGCTCAGGGGTTTTTAAAAGCAACTCATGGAATCTTCATGAGGTAAGGTTGAAAACCACCCTAGTTTTACACTGGACTAAATTTATCTAGATTCTGGTTCCAGCTCTATTATTTACCATATTTATAAATCTCCTGATCTTGGTCTTCAATATCCTTTATGATGAGCTTAAAAATTCTTTAACTGTAAAACATTTAAATCAATCAGGATACATATCTCATCTGGTTTGCTCAGCTACAAAGCAGTGAAAACTAAATATGAATCTGGTTGAAGACAGGTGAGTGGTAGGAGTAATCAGCAGTAATAATAATAATAATTAATAATAATATGAAACAAAACATAAGCAAACTTTTCCATTTCTTCTTTCCAGTTACAAAGCACGGAGAAAAACAATATAGAAATNTCAGCTTAGAAATCACAAGAGACATCTAGTGCCGCTTTGTCTGTTCCCAGTTCTCTTAAATTGAGACTAGTCAGATGGTACCTGGGGAACAAAGGGAGGAGGGAGAGAGAGCTTACTACATATAAATATAATACAAACCCCGAAGGCTTTACTCACCAGCCCATAATCTGGCCTGGTACTAAGCAGTGCGAGTGTGGAAGGCGTGGTAGAGGTGTGTACGTACGCACGCACGCACACTCTAACCTTGCTATCCAAAGCACTTGTCTGGAGCGCCAAGAAGAGGAAGATGGGGTGATCCGGCTCACCCCCATCTGGCTCGCTCCGCCCCCAGGGAGCTGTCTGGGCAGCTCTCGGCTTCTCCTTGAGCCCGCGCCTGTGGCCGCCACCTCCTTTCTCCCGGAGCCCGTTTTTCTTCTTTCACAGAGCTCATCTCCAAGCTTCTAAAATCAGGCTCAGGCTCTCATCTCGCTTCTCTAGAGTGAACGGCAGGAAAGGGCCAAACAGCCCGAATCCTTGGTCCAAGCTCATCCTCTGGGGAGCAGATCTGACCCCCCCGCCCCCCCGCACACCTTCCAGTCGCCTCCTCAGCCCAAGCTTCAGGCAAGCCCTGACTGTCACCTCCGTCTCCAGCGTCCTCCCTCCAAGTGCCTCTCGGAGCTGGCCAGCTCAGTTTTCCAGAACTTCCGCACTCCTCCCGCCCTGGTCCCAGCCCGAGACCCCACCAGGGCTCCCCGTTCTCTCCTACCTCCCTCGGGTCACTCCTCAGGCTCTTCCCCTTTCCGGGTCCCCGACCCCGCAGGGACACCCACCTGCTCGGGTCCTCCCGATTTCAGGACCCCCGCCCGGGACAGCTCGGGAGCGCACGGTCCCCGAGGCTGCGGCTCCAGCCACCTGGGAAGCTCCCCGCCCCCACGGCCCCTGCATCCACAGACCCGCACCTCGGGGCGCTCACCCGCGTCCCCACCCCTCACAGCTCCGCGCCCCACGCCCGGCCGTGGGCAGGGGGGCCGAGGACGAGCGCCGGCCGAGTCCCGGCCTGGGCGGTCGGGAGGCGACGCGGGCCCCGCGGGGAGAGCCTGCGAGCCGAGGGAGGGCGGAGGGCGGAGGCGGCCGCACCGGGCGGCGGCGGCGCAGTGAGCGGGCGGACCCCGGGGGCGGCGGCGGGACCCCGGGCGGGCGCGTGCAGAGGCGCGGCCGAGCCCGCCGCGAGGGCGAGCTCACCGGGGTCCGGGCGTTGGCAGCGGCGGGGCGCGCGGGCCGGGTGGGGGCGGGGGTCCCCTGCGGCAGCCCGCGCCTNGTGCTTCCCGGAGGGCTTCTCCCTTCGCCCGGGGACGCGCCGGCCGCCGGGACCCGCCGCCGCCGCCACTTCCTCACTC
>LZPO01044193.1:1138750-1166793 GCA_001675575.1 Neotoma lepida
CCCTCCCCTCCCCTCCCCTCCCCCTGCTTCCTTTCTTGGGGGAGGGGGGCTGTCGCCTCGGATTGAAGGCCATTGATTTGTATGTGTTTGTCCCAGCGCCGGAGGCTGCCCCAGCCGCCCGCGCCGGAGCCGCCGCTGCCCGTGGAGTTGCCTCCCTGCTTCCCTAGGGTGGTTCGGCTCCACCAAACATGTCGGCTCCGGTCGGGCCCCGGGGCCGCCCGGCTCCCACCCCGGCGGCCTCGCAGCCTCCTCCGCAGCCCGAGATGCCGGACCTCAGCCACCTCACGGAGGAGGAGAGGAAGATCATCCTGGCTGTCATGGATCGCCAGAAGAAAGAAGAGGAGAAGGAGCAGTCCGTGCTCAAGTAAGGACCGGGCTCCATCTTCCCGCCTCTCTCCCTGCCCTCCGCCCCCTCCCTCGGCCGCTCCCCTGCGCGCCCGGGATCGCCGCCTTCCCTCCCGCCGCTGGCGCCGGGGCCACGCGGGCTGCGGCCCCGCGGCCGCCGGGGTCGCTTTCTAGTTGTCGGAGCCGCGGGGGTGTGTGTCGCGGAGGGAGGGCGCCGAGGCCGGCCGGGGTGACGGTGGCCAGCCTGGGGAGGCGTCCTCTTCCCCCGGCGCCCTCCGGCTTTCCCCACCCCGCCGGGCCGCTTGGGCTCCGGGGAGGAGGCTGAAGCCCCGGTCCTCGCGTCCCCTTCCCTTTCCCGCCGCCCCCGCGCGGAGGCAGTGACTGGGGCACGGAATCCAATATGGCCGTGCACAGGTGCTCCCGGGCCGGACCCGGGGGAAGGCGCCCAGGCCCGGGGTGCGGGCGCCGCCGGGGTCCCCGGTCCCGCGCCCGCGCCGGCCGCCCCTGTGCCCGGCCCGGGGGAGAAGCGCGCTGCGCACGGCCGCGGCGGGCAGCAAGGCGGCGGCGGCGNGGGCCAGGGGCCTAAGCGCGGTCGCGTCTCGGGTGGGTGTGCGGCCGCCGCCATCTTCCAGCCCCTCCCCCTCGGCGGGTGCTAACACCCTGCACTCGGCTCTCCTTCCTGTTTGCAACTGGTAAATGTGTGTGAGCCCGGGGAGGCTGCGGGGCCCACCCTCGGTGCAGTCTGGGCTGCTCCCCAGCTTGGGAAGTTCTACTATGTTTGCCCACAGTCCAGCCAGCCGGGATTTTGCCGAGGGTGGGAGGCGTGAAAGTAGCAGCCNGACGTGGGTTTAGCGGCGGTGTAACTTCAGCACCAGGGAACTGTCCAGACCGAGTTTTCCTTTGCTTTGGGATTCCTTGTCACTGTAGCAGTGGAGCTGAGATTTGTTCCTACAGGTTTGCTTTTAAATGTTTTATGATTTTTGGTATCTCAGTTACTTCGGGAAAGTCATTGCTNGATAGATGTGTAACCTTTTAATGTTTATCCAAGTCATTTTTTTTTCATTTTTTTGCTTGAAACGAGTTACTCACTATAAATTTAACTGAATGTGCCTGAAGAGGGACAGTTCTTTCGCAAGTCACCAAATACACTTTCCCATAATCTCTATAGAAACATACAATTAAAAGTGTAGACTTCCTCTGTGAAAAGAAATAGCATTCTGACCTCCAGCCACCTAGTTTGAAAACAGGTTGTTGAATTTAGTATTCTTTCACATATGAAAACACACTTTGTCTACATGTACATATTTTCATATTTAATTGAAATAGATTTTACATAGCCTATGGTAACAAAACTTATATCAAGTAGGTATGTCTTAAGAAAATACGCAGTTTCTCACAAAATAATGAAGGGAAAAGAGAGCAAATGTAGTCCTGACATATTAATTGAAACTGAGAATTGCTTCTTCAAAACTAACTTTTAGATTTGAATAATTGCTAGGGAATTTGACTTATTAATGGACATAGGATATGAACAAAACGTTAAGCAATTTAATAAGCTTAAACTACGAAATAATACAGATATTTTTAAAAAGCTTCTTGAACATATAACTTAGCTCAACTTTAATGTATATACTAATAGTGCTAAACTTTTGATCATTATAATTTTATATTCAGATATATGAATTTATATTTCTTAATATAGTTGTTAAAAATTAGTGTAGCCAAAATGATGCTCAAATAAAATATNTCTTTATTTCTTTGACCCACATATTTAAGTGGAAATGGGTTTTTATTTATAGTAAATTAAATCATAGTGTTTATTGGCTAGTTAATTTTATATAGTTCTATGTTTACTGTTTGAATATATGGACATTTAATAGAATGCTTGATCGCTGAATTAAAAATTGCTCAAAATGAACATTGTACTTTATTGGATAGATGTCATTAAGTAGTTTTTCAGGTCAACTATATGTGTGTATACCTCCAAGTAAACCTACATACTTTGCAAATACATGTTTGTTCATTTATTTCACATTATTTAGATAGACGTATTCTCTAAACATATCCATATAATATGTGAAATCACATCAATGAAAAATACAGATTCAGATTTAAGTACTTATTTACCTAGTTTTAAATGTTCTTTAAAATACTTTCGAAATAAGATTAGACAAGGAAACTGAGAGTAAACTTTATAATAGAATTACAGTAACAAAAGGCAAATCATTTTGAAGAATTGTACCATTTATTAAATAATATGTTCCTGGTCTTCGGTGTTAAATAACAATATGCTATGTAGGAAAAAAATAGTGCTGGTAGTTGTAAGTGACTACTCTTTCTCTTAAAATTTTAGGGCTGTTTATCAGCTCATGGATAAAGAGTCTTTTATTTCTTGGTAGTGCTATCATTTAATTGCATGCTAGCAGCATCTTNCCTGAGAGAAGGTCATAGGCACACAGAAGTAAANCAAAATTCAAATTTATGTCTAATACTTTAAAACTAATACGTTAAAAATGAATTTGATGTGTGAAGCAATTGAAAAGTAGATAAAAATACTTTGTGTCATCTGTGAGTTTCAGTATTCATACTAAGTATTATGCAAAGTAAGATGTTTGTACCCAAGGGCATCACAAGATGATGGGCTGGAATACAAGAGGAGCATATTAAAACTTATAGTCCTATCTTTGTTTGAAAAAAAAAAATAGACTATGCCCCATTAGTACTTAGTATAAAATAGCTAGTACTAAGATGCATATAATTTATGAATAAANACATACATTAAAAGTTCATGCCTGAGATGTTTTCAATAAGAAAGGTGAGCCATCAAAACAGGTGGAGGCCACCACAGTAAATTCTCTTTTTAGGAGCCTGAATAATTAAAAATGGTTCATACTTCATTACTAGTGATGTTCTTCAAGNCCCAGCTATGCATGCACATACTGAGGAAGCCGTCTGTCAATCAAACAATGCTATCTTACATGTGAGTGAGCTACTGTAATTTTTAAAGCATTTTTACATCTCACTAGCCCCCTGGTTAATTACTAAACCCAAACTAAGCAAAAGCCCTTACACGAATCCCTGCGGCAGTTTCAGTTTTGAGTCTTGAGAAGTCACTGTTTTGTTCTTTTGCTCTATAGCATCCTTAACACATAATGGGTACCTAGTAAGTAATGTTGAGCTGAATTACAGTGCAAATGGTTCATTCATTCTGTGGGAAAATGAGGCATCATTGTTTTGAAAGAAAAACTTATTTAATGAATGTTGTATTTCTATTGTCTTTTTTGTTTTTGTTTTCATATGCTTTAATTTTTTTTGAAAAAACGTATCAAGGAGTCAGAGCCACTAAAATCAAATAGAAAGGTATTCAGTAAATATCTTTTGAGGTTTATTATACACCNAGCATAGTCTTTTATACAAATTGTTTTGAATGCAGGAATAATTTTCTCCTTCTTTCCCTTTCTCCCTACTTTTTCTTCCCCCTCCTCCTTTTTCCCCCCATTGGATAGTATCTTTCTGTGTAACCTGGGTTGGCCTTAAACTCACAAGCCTCTGCCCCTGCCTTCCCAATCCCAAGTGCTAGGATTTTAGCTATTTATGTGTTTCAGAAGGTGTGTATTATGTCTTCATTTTCAGCTTTGATTTCCTATTAATGTTAAAAGGACAACTTGCCCCCCAAATAAACAGAATAAAGCACATTCNTGATAGATTAAATTAAGAAGTACATATTGTATACATGTGTGANTAGTTCTAAATGTTTTTATTGTATTTAGTTTATATATCTATATTTGGGACAGAGTGTCGCTTTGCAGCCCTGGCTTGCTTGGAACTTTCTATGTAGACCAGGCTGGCCTCAAACTCACAAGAGACCCACCTGTCTGTGCCACTCAAGTGCTGAGATTAAAGGTGTGTGCCACCATGCCTGGCTAAATTTTTTATTTTATTTTATTTTGGGACAGAGTCTCTTTACATAGCCCCAGCTGTCCTGGAACTCACCATGTAGACCAGGATGGCCTCAAACTNACACAGATCTGCCTGCCTCTGCCTCTTGAGGGCTGGTATCATAGGTGTGTGTGCCACTACACTTAGCTAAAGTTTTTAATGATGCAATTCTATAATGAGTTTCTAAAGTTAATTTATAAAATTGTTTATTTAATAGATAATATATACTTTCGCTACAAAATATATTTACCTATTTATTTACCCATGTGCAATTATTGTTACTAGCATATTTATTCTATGCACAATAAAATCTAGGCGCCAAGAGATGTATGTGTATATAAGCACGTGTATTTATATGTGTGCGTGCATGTTTTTTTTTGTGTGTGTATTGTTGTTTGTTTGTTTTTCAAGACAGGGTTTCCCTGTGTATCCCTGGCTGTCCTGGAACTCACTACCAGGTTGGTCTTGAACTCACAGAGATCCTCCTGTCTCTGCCTTCTGAGTGCTAGGATTAAAGGCGCATGCCACCACCACCCATATATGTATGCTTGTATGTAAACATAAAAGTACAAGTATGTCCTGCATTTTGCTTTTTAGGAAATAATTTCTACATTTGGTTCAGTGCCAGTATCTGTCCCATTTTCTGAATGTTTTATAATTTCCTTAACTAATGTTATACTTTTAGGTATTTAAGTTGTTTCTGTTTTGCCACTAGACACAGTACTTGGATACATTGTTTTTAATGTATTGGACTGTATCTCCGTGATAAATTCTTAGAAATAAAATTGTTCTTCCAAAGAGTCAGTAAACTTCAATAAATACTACCAAATTTATTTTTGTAGAGGAAGTATGTATAAATCACATACACTGAGGAGATTTTCCTACTTCCTTGCCAAATCAGTGTGTGGTAAGCTTGGTCAGAGTTTCAGTAATGACTATGCCACTGTAGATTTAACTTGCACTTGTCTTATTACCAATGAGAGTGAGANCTTTTCCCGTTTGTTCAGGATCATTTATATTTCCTTTACTGTTGGTGATTTTTAGTGTATTGTTGAAGCTCTTCATACACTTGTGTTAGGACCTTATTCATCCTCCCATCCCTTTTTACTGGTCAGGATTTTAAAAATGTGTTCAAATTTATGGCTTCTAGATTTGTGATCAGCTTAGAATGGTCTTCTTTATTCTAATATTTATCTGTCTGTCTGTCTGTCTACCTATCTGTCTATCTATGTCTCTCTCTACACAGCATGTCACATAAATGATAGTGAATCATAAAACTTTTAGATAAAGATGATCACTGCACTATGTGAATATTCACTGCCTTTGCCTAAAATGGAAACTTTTAGTTTTTAAGGATTCAAATGTATTCTAACAATAGTTTGGCATTTTTATAAAAAAATGTATAAATAAATTTTAATATATATTCTGTGTTTTAAAGTAAGAGAACAATTAGTAATATTTTCCAGTTGACAGTATGTTTTAATAAAGGGACAGTTAAACTGTGTAAATAAAGAGGTAGTGGAGACAAGTGTGGTGGACCAACTTAGTTGTTTCTTAAAACTTTACTGATTAATAAGCTCTTGCTTNAATTATTAAAGTCTCTGAGTTTTCGAGCCTATGCTAGTTGTGTACTAGGATTGATCATTATAGACTGAGTTTCCTGAGTGTGCAGGTATGCAACAAGTAATCATTCTTGTTTACTCATTATAGACAACACTCTTTAAGACTTAAAATGTTTTAATAACATATCTAGGTGAAGGATTGAGAGATTTATTTCATTGTTTAGTAGGAAGCCAAAATATTTAGAGGGACTTTTATTTATTTATTTATTTATTTGTTTGTTTGTTTATTTTTTAAGAGACAGGGTTTCTTTGTGTAACCTTGGCTGTCTCAGAACTAGCTCTGTAGACCAGGCTGGCTCCATCTCACATCTGCCTCTGCCTCCTGAATACTGAGATTAAAGTTGTATGCCACCAATGCCTGGTTCCGAGGGACTTTTAAGAAACTTACAAGCGTAGGATTGAAGTGAGGGAGTATGAGGACTTGGAAGCAGTTTTCTCATCAATGAGAACTAAGGGATAGTAGTGGAAATAATATGAATACCAAATACTGCTTGCCAGAGGGGATGTAAGTGACTAATTGTGGAGGCTACTTTGTGATTATCCTTTGTGATTACTTTTTCATTATATTATTGAACCAAATATGTACTTATTTGTATTATTCCTATTATAAACAAGAGTCTTATCAGAATAAGCTAATTCTGAAGCCTGGTTACTAGAACTTAGAACGCTCGTCTTCAAATAGTTGCTCAGAAAGCTCAATGTGTGTATGAGTGCGTCTTTCTTATCCTTCCGACCTTCCCTGCAAACATACATGTTTAGAGACCCTTCTCTGACTATGCTTTTAACCAGGTTTCTTCTTTCTTCTTTATTATAGCATCTTCTATGTTTCTCAATTTATGGTCTGTCTACTCTGCTAGATTATTAACTTTCATAGACTAAACACTTTTATTTAGAGAATACTTGAAGTTAAATCTAATAGTTAAAAGAAAAAAGATTGCTTTGTAATAGTTTGCCTATTTCTGAAATAAAATTTAGTTTTAAAATTTATGCCTAATTTACTTGGAAGTTGACATATATAATGCAGCTTGTATATTTTTATAATTATTTATTTGTACAATTATAATTGTTTTTAAACTTAGCTAGTCCATTTTCACCAGAAAATAAAAGATTGTAATTATGTATCATTTTAAAATGAAAGGAACCTAGGAATTAAGGAATATTTTGCTTTCAGAATTTTTTTTTGATCATTAATAAATTTTCATTGTGTGTAGCAGAGCTGAATAATATGGACTGTACAGAATGCCTTTTTTTTTTTTTCTTCCAAGAGTTGAACCTAGAGTATTGTGTGTGCTAGGCAAACACTCTATAACTGAGAGATAGTTGTATCCCCCGGCCTTTAAAAATATTAAATAATTAATTCATATATTGTCTGTGCATGTATGTCTGAGTACAGGTACACATATGCTATGGTACACATGTGGNGGTCAGAGAACTACCTTTGGGAGTTATTTTCTACCACCTTAGGGGTTTTGGGGAACAAACTTAGGTCATCAGATCTTCAGTATTGATATATAACCCAGGCTAGCCTTGAACTCATGACCTTTGTTTTTCAGCTTCATGAGTGCTGGGAGTGCTGGCAAACAGGTGTGTACCACCATACTGGTACACACCACTCACACAAAATGCATTGAATAGAAATAGTTTATGCCTTTCATAGGCAAAGAGTCTAAGACTAACCATTTCATATGAAGACAAAATAATGTAAAATGTCATCAAAAATACAGTAAAGGTGTTTTCAGTACATAATAACCATAGTAAAAAAATTCAGACTAATCTTGTAAGTAGTTTGTTGTTTCTTGGGTGTTGTTTCAAAGTACTAGTTTATCCTGTTAAAATAGATTGAAGTTTCACTCCTAGACTTNAGTGTTCTCTGGTGACCAATGAAATGCAGCGAANATCTTTGGGTATCTAGATACTTTTCACCACTATCAGCTAACCCTTAGGGAATTCATTGTAAGAAAAATGATGAACTACAACTAAAATATTGTATAGTAAGTTCTAGGCAACCACTGTGTACAGTGCCTCATGGACATATGCAGATGAAGAAGTTTCCGAACTAGTACTAGGTAGATGACTTCTCTTGTGTCCCAAAGGATGAGTAGATGTTATCCAGGCAAGTGGAGCTATTCCAAGCAAAAACCCTCTCAAGTCTCTCTGACCCGAAGAATTCTTCAATTGTAAAAGATGCATAGCATATAGGGCATGGTTAAAGAATGGTTCAGCAGAGCACACGCTTTAAGTGGAGATGAGTTATTAGAGGAGACGAGAGAGGCCAAGAGTCAGTTCTTAAAAGACCTTGGATGGCGTTCTTAGGATTTGAGTTTTATTGTGATAGCGATAGGAAGGGATTTTAACCAATGACACAATATAATTAGACTTTTGTTGGGAAATACTCTTACAGTGATGATTAATGAGAAGGTGTAGAACTAGAGGCAAGGGCACCAGTTAGACTTTCAGTAATCCAAGTGATAAATGATGAAAATATAAAATTAGACAGTAGAGAGTTAAGGTAAAGTTTTCAAAGAGTTAGAGTCCAGAAGATTTCCAGGATTTGACAACTGTGTGTGAGAGTCAGGTAAGCCGCCTCTTAAGACGCTGGGTTTGTTCACTGACTGCCNTATAAACCTGCTCATCTCAGTGCTGCTTAGTGCTCTAAACCTCACTAGCCCCAGGACTAGTGTTCTTCTGATGGAGCAGCCGCACAGTAGCTTCCTTTTTTGCTTTAGTTTTTCTAAGTTTTATTGAATGAATATGAGTTAGAGAAGTAACTCTTTATGGGATAGAAAACAGAGAAGTAGAAAAACTGACCAAAAGTGAGGAAGAAGAGGAGACAAGGAAAAAATTGGAGAGAGAGGAGAGAGAGAGAGAGAGAGAGAGAGAGAGAGAGAGAGAGAGAGAGAGAGAGAGAGAGAGAGAGAGAGAGGTCAATTAGGGCTCTTTGAAGCTGTTCTTAATATTCTTAATCAGAAAGAACCCTGCTATATCTTAGCGGGGAAAACATCTCTGCTGGAGAGCTTCTCTCCCTTCCCCTCCCTTTTCCCCTCTCCTGTCCTCNGGCTCAAATTATTTTTAAATCATTTTTATAATTCTCCTAAAAGGATCTCTGTTGCTATTTTTGTTCTCTCTCTCTCTCTCTCTCTCTCTCTCTCTGGGTCTCTCTGTGTAGCCCTGGCTGTCCTGGAACTCACTCTGTAGCCCAGGCTGGCCTCCAACTCAGAGATGCACCTGCCTCTGCCTCCAGAGTGCTGGGGTAAAAGGCGTGTGCCACCAAGTCTGGCTGCTATGTGATCTTTCAAAGCTCCTGCTCTTTTCTTTAGGAAACATTCCCTATCCCCATTGATAAGATAGTCTCACTTATCCCCATTGATAAGACAGTCTCAGGAATTCCTCACCCTTTTCTTTAGGAAACATTCCTTATCCCCATTGATAAGATAGTCTCAGGAATTCCTCACCCTCTGGCCTTGTTTCAATTCTTGGGCATTTTAAACTATGACACTGTCTTTGTTTTATGTTAGGTTTAACTAGAATAAATTTCTGTCAGGTATATATTCATACTTCTGAGAGAATTTTGAAGATATGAATGAATTTTAGAAAAATAGACGAAATTAGCTATGGAACTGAAATGTTGGAGTTAATGAAGTTTGTTTCTCTTTTTACTAGATCGCTGAATTATTGCAGAATTATAGAATGTGTATTAGGAAAGGAAGAGGAAGCTCATTAGATTTTATGGTGTAAGTTTCAGAAACAGGATCGGAAGTAGGGTTGTCAAGGGGGCCAGTTAGGGAGCTGGAGAAATGGCTCAGCGTTAGGATTACTTGCTGCTCCTGCAGAGGACTCAGCCTTGATTCTTGGCACCCACACGGCTACTCACACCTGCCTGGTACTAGTTACAGCGGACTCCACACCCTCTTCTGGCCTGTACCAGGTGCTTATGTGGTGAACTTAAATGCATGCAAACAGACACTAAAACACATAAAAAATCATTTTTAAAAAAGGAAGACAGTTAAGTTTAGTCCCAGGTGTGATGCGATAGTTCATTGGTGTTATCTGTAGTTCAAAGTATAATGAATGAACAAATTGACTAAAAGTTATCAACTATTATGCAGTTTGTACTTTATGAATATTTTTACATGTATGTTATATAAATATTGAAAGCATTATTTCTATTTTCATGGAACATAGTACTACCTAAATACTTTTAAAAGGTGTTTGGGATTAATAACTTTCACCTAGTTTATAAATCATAAACATTTAATATTTCTTATGTAACACCATTTGGTAGGTTCTTAAACAGAGCTGGACACGTACTCCTTGTAGTAAGGCATACGAAGCCTTTAACAGTTTTTCCTTCCAAGTAAGCTTATATTTATCTGGAAGGGAAGAAGAGCACGGCAGTGTCATGCATTCTCTGACTAGGCTTCTGGGCTTGTAAGGCTGGGGAAAAAACATACAGTAAGCAATGTAGTTAGGGAGCAGAATAATCGGAGTGGTGTTTGGCACTTTGGTGTTTAGTTGACAGGTGGAGATGATGCTCACATCCATCTTGTTTTGTTGGCATATGAGAAGTCTAGTATAATTTTTCTAATAGTTTGTTTCCCAGGAGCATAGATGAAAAGCCTGTTTTATCACACTTAATTTCTGTTACCCAAAAGCTGTCCTTAGCCTGAAAGAATGAATTAATGCTTTTTCTGTGAAAAAGGAATTTTGTTATGGAGATGGCAAGGTGTTCATGTTCATCAAAGATCTATATTTTTCTTTCAGAAAGTTATTGCTGTACATCATGGCCCCTAGCTCTGGCCTCCCTTTATGAACTCTTCTTGCATCTGGATAGGTTCATGTGACACTGAGTGTTAGTGGATGACTATACCATTCTGTTCGTTCCCATTAGCTTTTAATGAGTAAGAAATAGGCTTTGGGGTGTTAAATCATTGCAATTTTGGGGGCTGTAACTAATGTTTTGAGTAATAGCACCTTGTTTTGTTGGAATGTCTATTATCATTTTTCTAAATTTGGCTAGTATAAATTTTCTTAATTTTTTTGTTTTTTGTTTTTGTTGAGTCAAGGTTTTACTGTGTAACTCTGGCCAGCCTGGAGTTAATTTTGAAGACCAGGCTGGCCTTGAATTTATAGAGATCCATCTGCCTCTGCCTCCCAAATGCTGGGATTAAAAGTGTGTGCCACAATATGCAGCTAAGTTTTTGTTATTTAACTTTGAAAAAGCTTGCATTTCATAGCTGTACAATAATTAGCTACAGAAGTACTTCCATATATATATATATATATTTATATATTTATTTATTTATTTACTGAAGGGTCTTATGTATCCTAGGCTGGCCTTGGACTTGGTGTGTAGCTGAGATTAACCTTGAGTTTCTGGTCCTTCTGCCTCTACTTCCTGAGTGCTAGGATTGTTGATGTGTGCTCCTGCACTGGAAGTCTTAAGAAAGGAGCTACCTTCCCAGTTTCCTGATACCAAACTCTATTACTGTAGGCTGATAGCTCTTCACTAATTGCCTGGTCTAAGTCAAGGCTTAACTCAGTCATAGAATTAGTGAACAAAATTCCTAAGGAAGGATCTGTTCCACGTACCTGGTAACTACCATGCTGAACCCTATCCTTGTTTGTTTGGGTAGGTATAATCATAATAAACTGGGTGGCTTATAATCAACAGAAATGTATGAAAAATAAATACATTTCAGTTTAGTTTTTGACAGGTTTCTGCAAAAGTCTAAAACCAAGGCAGTGATATGGTCATTGTTTGGCCCAAGTCTTACTTTCTGGTTTGTATGTGTGTGACTTTCCTCCTGATATGATCTCATATGGCTTGAGGGCACAGGAGCTCTGTATGCCTTTTCTTTTCCAAATAGGGGCACTGGTCTTAGTGGAGGCTCTACCCATAAAATCTTGTCACGTGCGCCACCTTCTATTAGCATGACATCGAGGAAATAGACTTTAAGATACGAATTTGTGAAACATAAGCATTTGATCTATAATTTAATNTAACCGAAAATTATAGTTGATAGTCCATGTATTATGTCTTGACGGGTATTTTGCTTTAGAAGCATATACAACACAGAGACTTAATGGAAGTCAAAAATATATACCTCTAAAGATTGATTTTAGAATGTATTGAAACTTCATATTGAAAGTTCCCCAGGTTTAATGCTAATGGTTGAATTCTGTTTCCAAACTGAAGGTAAGAACTCTTGATAGGAACTGCAAGTTAATCTNANCAGANATTAAGGGCATACAGTTGAATGTTATTGGAATCAGTATTTGTTACATATTTCTTCCATCTCTTCCACTTTCCCTCACTATGTAGCATACTTTTGGAGACTAATTTATGTGGTTTATATCAAATGGCTCCCTTATCTCAAACTTCATTTAGGTTTTGTCAATGTGAAATGCTGGCAGATTAAAATGATGAAAGAGGATGCGGGCAAAATATTTGTTCATAGTCTTCTTCCGCACCACGTGTTTGTAGGTGGCTTTGTCTTTGTACTCAGTTCACAGGTGGTCTGTTCTTTTTCTTCTTTTGTTTTGAAAATGCTTTCCAGTATTGCTAGTCCAGGCTCACTTCCACCCCTTGTTGGTTTCCTTAATCCCTGCCCCCACATCTGTAAACTATCCTTACACAGAACTCCCAGTTTCTTAGTTTCAGTATTGGATTTCTGTTCTGGTAGAACCTGGATTGACATCCCATTGTTTACTAACAAGTTAATAAATGTGAATAATGGGTCACAATTGTAGGTATTTAGGGTCTCCTTCATTCCATGTACCACTTGACATAACCGTGGTAATCTTCTTGGTCTCTTTAGTCATTATATTCTTGACTCTTGTGTATAAAGCCTTACTCTTTAACTGATGAAGTGTCATGTGTGCAGCTCCATTGCTGTGATGAGAATTTTTTAATAATTTTGCCAATTACGGAGTCTTTCCTTTCAATTTACATATCATTTTGTATATTTTTATGTTTTTGATATTCAATAGTAGTTACTAACTTTTGCTTTCCTTAGAACATTCAAGTTATTTGAATTTGTGGACTAAATTTTAAAATTTTTAATCAATTTATNTTTATGTTCAGGGAAGTACCAGGCATATTTAAACATTTTTAAAGTAAGACTTGGTGGTGGGAGAATCATCCTGATTTCCTTCTACTCTTTCAGCCATTAATATAACCAGT
The DNA here is from genome assembly GCA_001675575.1 of Neotoma lepida. Classification (NCBI taxonomy): domain Eukaryota; kingdom Metazoa; phylum Chordata; class Mammalia; order Rodentia; family Cricetidae; genus Neotoma; species Neotoma lepida. The sequence continues at coordinate 1,151,840 of LZPO01044193.1, forward strand.
TACTAAGTAGTTTTTAGTCATATTTCTCAAATATCTTTGAAATCTGTCTTTTCATCACATTCATGGTCCCTGTCTTGAACCTTTAACGTGATTTGCTTATTTATTTCTAAATTATTATTCATGTCTAAATAGATTTATTTTTCATGTTTACCTCTTCTGACCCAACCTCTAATAATGCTTTAGCTCTCTAAGACACAGATTTTAAAATCCTTAGCATTCTTCTGTGTCTCTATTTCACTTGAAAATTATTTTATTTTTACATGGGTGTTTTGCCTGTATGTACGTCTGTGCATAACATGAGCACCTGGTGACTGAAGAGGTCAGAAGAGTATGCCTGAGCCTCTGGAACTGGAGTTACAGATGGTTTTGAGCCACCAGGTGGGTGCTGGGAATTGAACTTGGATTCTGTTGAAGACTAGCCAATCCCTTATTCATGGAGTCATCTCTGCAGCCCCAGGTGTTCATTTTTTATTTTGAATTTGTCTTCCATTAAGTTTTGTTTGNGTTTGACTATATTGGTGGGCTTGTAGGAGTTGAATTATATTCATTCAGTATTTATTATACACTAGGTTTCAGACCACAGAACCTTGTAAGTATAGAACATAGGTTTGTATCTAGATACTTTAACAAACATTTGTTTATTTACTACTGTGTGTCTGTCAAAGACTGTGAGAGTGTTTGCACATGAATCTGTGTCTGTACATACTCATAGAGACCCAGAGAGGGCAGCAGGTGTTTCTTCTGTCCTTCTCTGCCTGTTGGAGGCAAGGTCTCTCCTTGAATCTGAGGTTCACACTTTGGCTAGGCTTGGAAGCCAGCAGGCCCCAGTGACCCTTCTCTCTACTGTCCTCAGGGTTGGGGTTTGAGACATTTGCTGGGATGCCTGGCTTGTTATCTAGGTGCCAGGATTAGAATGCCAGTCCTCATGATTCTGGAGGAAGTCCTCCTTAACTGCTGAGTCAACTTACCATCCCCTGTATCTAGATCTTTTTGACTGAAATGTATTTTCCTCCCCCCCCACATTGTCATTTAAAAAACAGAGCAGAAGTGCTTGGACTCTGGAATCAGACAGCCTGGGTCTAAAGCCATTGTTACTTGGTTTACCTCAATGTGTTTATTTGTAAAATGGGAATAATATGCACTTCAGAAGCTGTTTTGGAATTGAGTTTATACTTGCAAAGCTCTAAAAAATTATCTAAAATATCATATACACCATGTTTTTTAAATAAATATATTAGTTATGAAGAAAACATTGACAACTATAGAGATTGTTATCAGCAAATACTTTCAACAACTATTGCAAGGATGGTGTTACATTCATGATTCAAGTCCTCGATCTTCTAAAGTTATATAATATTCCTCCCTAGTGGTTTGAAGGAGCACAAATTTATTATTGTACAGTTCTGCAGGTCAGAAACCTCACACAGTCTTACTGGGTTAAAGTCAAGATGAAGGCAGTGGTGCATTTTCTCTGGAAGCTCTATTTGCTTGCTCATTTCAGTTGCCCAAACAGGTTTTGTGTGTGTGTGTGTGTGTGTGTGTGTGTGTGTGTGTGTGTGTGTGCGCTCACACACATACCTTTGTGTTTTGTTTATAGAATTAAGATTCCCACTTCCTCACTGGCAGTTGTCTAAAGAATATCCTTGCCTTTTAGAGGTCTCTTGCATGTTGTCCTCTGTTTCAGAACCAGCAATGGGTACTGTATCCTTCTTAAGATGTCATGACTCTCACAATTCTTTTATNGTCTCATCTCTTTCTGCTCAGGTGAGTAAGACTTTTCTTGTCCAAGGATTATTGTGATTAGATTGTGCTTGCCTATATCAGATATTCCAGAATATTATCTTCTCCTTTTAACCACATCTTTAAATTTCCTTTTGCCACAAAAGGAACCATGTTCACATATTCCTGTATAGAACACTTTTTATTAGTTGGGAGTCATTCTCCTTATTTCCCTATTGAGCACCAGTGGAAATAAATTTGGACATTTATTTATTTATTTATTTATTTATTTATTTATTTATTTATTTTTATTTTATGAGTATTTTGCCTGCCTGTGTGTATATGCACCATGGTTGTGCATTGATATTCATGAAAGCCAAAAGAGGGCATTGATCCCCTGGAACTGAAGTTACAGTTGGCTGTGAGCTGCCCTGTGGGTGCTTGGAAAATCTAGGTCCTCTGCTAGAGGGGTAAATGCTCTTAACCACTGAGCCGCCTCTCCAGTCCCCTTGCTATGATATAATATGTATATTATAAAGTACACAATTTTATTTTTAGTTTTAAAGTGTGTTTTGTATCCTGAGACANATTTCAGAATGAGATTATACTGGATAGTTTTATGTCAATTTGACACAAATTAAAGCCATCTGAGAGTATTGAGCATCANTTGAGAAAATGCCTCTATAAGATTAGGCAGTGGGCAAGCCTGTAGGGCATTTTCTGAATTGATGATTGATGGGGAGAGCCCAGCCCACTGTGGGTAGTGCAGTCCTGAACTGCTGGCTCTTGGTTCTATGAGAAAGCAGGCTGAGCAAGCCAAGATGAGCAAGCCAGTAAGCAGCACCCATCCATGGCCTCTGCATGAGCTCCTGCCTTCAGGTTCCTGTCCTGTTTGAGTTCCTGTCCTGACTTCTTTTGATGATGAACAGTGATGTGGAAGTGTAAGCCAAATAAACCCTTTCCTCCCAACTTGCTTTTTGGTCATGGTGTTTCCTGGCAGAAATAGAAACCCTAACTAAGACAGAGATTACATTATGAAATAATGTTCCATAGTATACTTTTTTCTTGGGTTTATAATAGTATAGCATTCTCAAATTAATACCAATATGATTTTCACTTTTTTATTTACTTAGAAGTTTCTTCCTGAGTTAAAATGTTAGTCTGTACATGATCTACATGTTGAGTTTTAAGGCTACACCTCGTATTGAGCCAGGGCTAGTTACATAGTAAGGTGGTCTCCCTTCCCAAAAAGTTAGTCTGACTAGAGATGGGGTAGAGGAATTAAAGATAAGCAGTGTAAATTGTTTAGTGTTCTGAGTATAAAGATTAAGTACTCTTCCTAAATAGGTATTTTAGTCAATAATTGCATTTTTATAACTTATTTATTTGTATTTTATGTACATCGGTGTACATTTATGTACCTGCATGTTTGTCTGTGTGAGGGTGTCGGATCCTCTGGAACTGGAGTTACAGACAGTTGTGAGCTGCCTTGTGGGTGCTGAGAATTGAACCCAGATCGTCCAGAAGAGCAGCTAGTGCTCTTAACTGCTGAGCCATCTCTTCAGTCCAATAATTGTATTTTTGTAGAGTGTGAGATAATTTTAACACATGGCTGAAGTATTAGAATCATTGACATATTACCAAATATTTTGTTTTCATTATATGAAGGTTTTGTTAAAGGCTTAGCATGTATTTTATATTGCAATGCAAGTAAAGATTTGTATTTAAATTTTTCATTACAATATGGTTTTCCTTTTCATGTGTGTTAACTGCCTTTGCTGTGAAAGTGACTAAATACCTAACAGAAGCTACCTAAGGGAGGAAAGATTGATTTTTACTTATAATTTCAGAGGATCATAGTCTATAAATGAGGCACAGCCCTTTGTCTTGGTCAGTGGTGTCAGTAGCACATAGTGTTGGCCCCTTCACATGGAAGGGAGCAGGAAGCAGAGGATACAGATGAACCAGAGCCAGAAGAAGGCAGGAATAGCTTTCAAATGCCTGTCCTAAAGTCTCCACAGCCTACAAAGTAGAGCCACAAGCTGGGAAACAAATGATTACATCCGGGCATTACGTATTTTGACATATTTTGTGAGGAGTCATTCCTTTTCTTAAAATATATATTTATGTATTATTTGTTTTTTGTAATTATTAGCAAAGAGTGTGTTTAAATGGAAAGATGTACTATGTATGTACTGTGAGTTCAACTTCATAGACATGTTTAAAGTATGATCAGTTCATTTGACAGTCATGGACATTAGAAGTAGCAGTGAAGTAAAGTAGAACAAATAATCCCCAAATACTAACATACATTCATATTACAGCTTATTGTTTTATATGTTAGAACAGACTAAATTTCAGAGTCCAGTTAGAACATAAAAGTGATAACAGTACTTTGAACAGGAATACATTAATATAGAGGGATTATTAGCAAAAAAAAAAAAAAATGGAAGAAGCACCTTCTTCTGTATCTGAGGCTGAGACTCAGGTTCCTGTGGAGCTGTGGCTCTGGCCCACTGTGCTCATGTGCTTGCCAGGCTAAAGTAAACCAAGAAGTTTGTTGTTAGGAAAGCAGGAAGTCATCTGTGGAGGCTGGTTGACTTGGTGGAGAGGCTGGCTGTGGTGCTCAAGGAACTCTTGGGAGGCTTATTGGAATGTCAGTCAGACTTGTTACGAGCTTGTTGGTGGGAGTGCCACTAGAATTTTCTGGAAGGATCTCCTGTGAGGTGCAGGTGAAGCACACAAGTAGGTCTAATCCCACTGGGTATTCACAAGCTCCAGGCAGCTATGTAAACAAAAGCAGCAAAGCACCCAGAAAGACACCCTTTCTTCCTTTGATGTCACTATGGCTCCCTCTACTGACACAGGTGAACATTGTGCCAGTGGCAAAGGAGAGTGACTTAGAAAAGCCGTGTAAAGAAAGGTAGATTTGGAGAGGCAATAATACATTTTTAATAGGCTGACTGTGTCATAGACTATGCTGTCCTCAAATACTCTTTATGTTAAAGCAGCATTGATTTATTTTTCATGCTACATGATTCTTTTTCTCGGCCACTGGGGTTCTCTAGTCTGTATCATTATCATTCAGTGCATAGGCTATTATATATACACACTCTCTGTAATGATGTGAGCAGAACAAAAGGGAACTGTGTTGAATTGCAAGTTGTCTCCTAAAGTTTCCTCTCAGATGTACATACATAACTTCTGCTTACATTTTGCTGACCAAAGCAGGTTATATGATCACACCTAAGTCAAGGTAGAGAAGGGGAATCCTATTACATGGAAGAAGAACAGGAAATATCCCTGTTGATAGAACTGATACTGTAAAATTTGGCAATATCTAGGATAATTACTTAAAATTTCCCTTAAAAATTTTGTCTGGTTTTGTAGTTTTTATAATTTTATAACAAATGGCATTGACATAAAAATGGTATGCTTAGCTTCTGTAAAGTTAAACTAACGNACAGTAAGTCTAGCCATTGCTTAGGACACTGGTTGTCAGAAGAAAATGAGCAGCAGGAAAAGGCTTGTGAAAGTTAGATACAAGTTAAACTTAGTTTGGAAATTTGTATTGATTTATGCTTATACAGATATTATATAAAACATGAAGTCTTTTAATCTTTGTGTATGTGTNTGATATGTGTGTGCACATGTTTCTGTATGTATGCACGGGTATGCCATGCATNCATGTAGAGGTCAGAGGAAAACCTCTAATGTTTATCCACTCCTTCCACTTTGAGATAGGTTCTCATTTGTAAGAAAGTTTCGGAATACAGTCTAGCTGTCTCTCCCGCATCCAGAAATTCTCTTATCCCCACCTGTATCCTGATGTAGGAGCACTGGATTACAGTAGTTGTGGGCCACTGTGTCTGGCTTTCTGTGGATTCTGGGGCATCTGAATTCATGCCCTCATGTTTTCATAGTGAGCACTTTACTCACTGAGCTACTGAGCTGTCTTTCAGCCCTGAAAAATGAAATTGCTTGATATTGAAGAAGATGTTTTCAGTTTTGGCNAGTCTTGGGTAGACGATAGAAAAATAAAACTTAGATATTTCAATTAGAATTTCAGCTCTATCATTTACATGACTAACATTTTTGTCTTGAACAAATCAGTTAANCTCTCTAAAATCTATAAAATGATAAAAGCAAAAGTCCATGATCCCTAAACTGAAATTTTGTTGTCAGTATATTCTAGGAGTCTCATGATCTGGACTTCAGAAATGCAAAGATGCGTAGACCATATAACTTGTTAGTCTTAGTAGAGACAGGACAGCAACCTCCAGTAAAACATTAATTTTTCTCCAGTGACATGGATGAGCATTTACATGCAAGTCAAGGATTTTCTTAAAAGAGAATTTTGTTTTCCAGAGATTTTGTATTTTGAAGTCATAGTAAAGGATTAAAGTGACACTGTACAGATTAAAGAATATTTAAAGGGAAGAAGGGAAATGTTTGTTTTGCTGTTGTAGGTGCATTATGGAAGACCAANATTGTAGTCTTTATTGATATCAGATTACATATACAAAATCTGATCATAGAACTCTTTTTGTCAAGTATCAGTGCCACCCGCATGCATTATTTAACTGAGATTCCTGCTCAGAACTGTGAAACACACAAACTAATAAGTAGCTGTTATCTTAGGGATGGATCCATAATTACTGCTAGTCTAGATGCATATGGATTATTCATTACATATTATACATGCCTTAGGACAATAAAGNATAATTCTCCTAGTCCTTTGTGTGACAAAGTCCATAAAAAGTATAGAGGTCTCAATATGCAAATAAAATCTTCATTTTCCCCTCTCCATTGATAGTTATGCTTCCTTAGGCTATGTGAGGGCTCCCAAACCTTTTTCATGTCATGCCATATGTAGGAAAAAATAATAGATTGGTAGTTTTATTGAATAATATGGACTAGGTAAAAATCACATTTTTGTATTATAGCTATGAGCAAAAATGCAGAGTATTATGGAGGATGGTAATATTAAATTATAAACATTTTAAAAATCAAATCTTTTCAATATCTAAAATGGCATGGTAAGTTGAGTTCCAAGAGTATAGCTCTAGTCTTGTTNATGTTTTTGAAACAGATACATACATTTCCAAGAATTTCTTTTGATGATCACTTGAGGTTCTTGTTGGTTACCACTGATAAGAACNTCTAATCAAGCAGTTTGTAAAGCCTGCAGGAAAACCCTAACTCCTTTTGCAAAAGATTGATGGGAATTCTTTCTGTCCTATTAGGATTTTGATAATTTATCTTCAAGTTTTACTTCAAAGGTAGTAATAGTCTTTGACTTTTGGTTTTCATCGACGGATGTAATGTTGAAATTTCTTCTGATAACATAAATGGATGTTATATATATGAATATGTAAGAATTTAATTTATTTAAGGATAATGTTGATATTATCCCTCAGCTGTCTACAGTGCTCTTCTAGTCTTAATTTTCCTTTAGAATAACAATATCATTGACAAATTATTTTAATCTCATTTTTCTGAAACTGAATTGTTGCTTTGAGTCTAGAAACTTTACCATACCCACTAATATATTTCATGGANTCTTTTGTTCATGTGTGTGTATACAGAGGTCAGAGGTNGATGGCTGGTGTCTTTCTCAGTTACTCTCCACCTTATTTTGGAACCCACTGACTGGTAGACTTGTTGGCTGTGGCAAGCACTTTACCCATTGATTCCCCTCCCCAGCTCTAGATTATGCTTGTTCATAATTTTAATTGTTCAAGTTTTAAAAGCTCCGGCTAAGCGCCCTCCCCCTTTCTCACCCTCCTCCCCTCCCCTCTCCATTCCTCCCTCCTTTTCCCCTCCCTCTTTCTTTTCTATTATGATACTAGGGATTGAGCCTCTAGGGCCTTGTGCATGCTAAGCACACATCCTGCCACTGGACAATACCCCTAGACACTGAGCTTAGCCTTTGAAGTCAGTAAATACCTTCTAACAGATACGTAAAGTGGAAATCATTGTTACAATATTCTTACCTATTAACTTGAAGATAGTTTCCTTTGAAAAGACAATACACTGAGATATGGAACAAAATAATAGAATCTTGATCCTATTTCTTTGTATAAAGCCCAAAGCTGTAGAAGGTACTAATAAAAGTTGTAGCCATTTGGAACTGATTAGATTCTCGAATTTGATAACATTATTTTACAATAAATTACTATTTATAAAAGTTTTTCTATCTAAGAATTTCTCTGGAAATATAAAATTGTATTACTTGAACTTCAGAATTTTCAGAAAGGTTGTAGAAGTTTTTTATTTACTGTAAATTTAACATAATATTTCAATAACTTTCAAAATCTTAGTTTATCTATTTGCATATTTTGTTTGTTTTTGATACGGCTTTGCAAGACAAATAACCTTTAAAGTCATTTCTCTTAAGGCCCTATAACCTTAGTTATTAACTAAATACTGTTACTACCTGTAGATTAGATTATTTTCTGCAATGAAAATTTTAGAATTTTTTTTTTTTTTTTGAGATAGGCTTTCTCTGTGTACCTGCAGCTGGCCTAAAACTCACTCTGTAGACCTGGATGGCCTCTAACTCACGTAAATCTGTCTGTCTCTGACTCCTAAGTGCTGAGACTCAGGATGTACACCAACCACCAAACCTGGCTGAAAATTTCAATAATATTTTTGCTCGGTGTTTTCTTTGTATACTCTCATATGCCATTATGATTATTGGTCATTGGAAGTATTCATTCACTCTTTCTTTGTTTTAATTCATTGATATAAAGTATAGTGTAAGTTTCTGTGCAGAGTTGTAATTGAGAGGCCCTGTTACTGTGTTTTTTTTTTTTTTTTTTTTTTCACTTACTGCAAAAGTTAAAATCTTTTGTAGTAAGGTGTTAGCATTTGTCACTTGCTCCCATTGTTGTATGTGATAACTTTTTCATGCAAGTAAGGCATTTATTTACTTTGAGGAAGAGTTTTTATTGTTGTCTGAATAGGATTATTTAGGGCACAGGAATCCAAATTTGAAAAATACAATGCTTAAATAGAGATTTAAACTTTTATTTCAGTAAAACCTTAAGGAGTCACATTATACTCATGATTCATTAAGTACATTTTTTTATAAAGTTCTGCAATCCCTTTACTGATTTGCTTAATAAAATTATGTTAAATATATTTTTGTTTTTGAAATTAAAATGACCCATTTTGGACTTCTGTCATGAATGAGTTTTGCTAATCATTAATCCTGTCTCAAAAGTCAATTAAAAAAAAGAGAAAAGAAAAAAGCAAGAAGGATGGAAGAACAGAGGACAGAAAAATGAAAGTAAAAACTGACAAATTATGTTCTACATATGGACAGCTCTAAAAATGTACTTANTTATTGTAACTGTATATGTGTGAGCATACACACGCCATAGCACACATGTGGAGGCCAGAGACCAGTCTCATGAGTCAGTTCTTTCCTTCCCCCATGTGGTTTCCAGGACTGCCCTCATGTCTTCAGGCTTGGTGGCAGTATGTCTCTCTGCTGATCATCTCACAGGCCCTCTAGGGATATTTTCATATTAGGTGCTGCTGCTGCTGTGACAATAATGATTGCTTTATCTGTTCGAAATATATGCAGTGAAAAAAAATTAAGAATACCTTACAGATACATGTAAAATAACCCAATTGTGGTCAAAGCAATGGTTAGATTATGTGAAATGATCGGGTGGGTGGTCAGGGAGAGATAGTACTTGGTGCCAATTTAACAAGCAGTGCATGTTCTCAGGGGAGTATCTTCTGAGGCACAGGAGTTTCTGGCCCTATGGGAAACAGTAGTATTTATATGACCATGATATGTAAGCTTGCCCAGTGCCTTACAGTTAAAGGGAATTACTGGATACCAGAAAATTCATGACTTGTTATTTTAATGAGGAAGAAATCAGGAAAAGCTCGACACAATTTTAAAGATCAAAACATGACCCTATTAAAGAGGTTAATTCAGTGCTTTCTAAACTGGTTTATGAATTAGTAGAGTGACTATATAAATAATTTGGACTGCAACTCTTGTTATGTGGTAGACACAATCAGCTATATGTAGTTGATTTGGGGAAAAGATTTATTTTTAACTTATTGGGTTTACTTATTGATTTTATATTACTGCATTAGCTGTTAAAAACTTAGAATCACCTATTCTTCTATACTATGTTTAGAAGTTTGGATGATCTCACTAGTTTGTTTGATCTGCAGGGAGACTTTGAAATAAGAATGGAAGGTATTAAAAAGGGCCTGTTGTAATATGTCAAGAAACCCTATTGAATTAGTGTCATATTCTCTGTGTGAGAATTCTTACCAGTGATTTCTCCTAGTACAGTCGTTGCTCTGTATTCTGCTTCTCTATCCTGGGTTTGTCTTGTGAATTTGTGCAGAATATCTTCTTAATACTAAAATTTAAGATGGGTCTAGTGGTACGGTAATCTATGCTCCTTTGGAAACTGAGGCAGGAGGATTGCAGATTCAAGCCCAGCCTGGGCTGCATAGCAAGGTGAAGGACAGTTTAGGCAACTTAGACTTTGTCTCAAAATAAAAGAAAAAGAGGCCCTAGGTCAGTCTCCAGCCCTAGCCTTCCAATCACCTATTCCCTGCAGTAGTGGGTGCTCCTTTAAGGGAAATTTATATGGGATAAACAGTTCAACGAATTTATATATTATATTTACTAAGTATCTTGAAATGTTTGAGATTAAGAGAAACCAGCTTTCATTTGAAAAGTTAAATTAAAATCTCCTCAGATACTGGTGAGAACATAAAACCTTTGTTACTCATTTTTTTTCAACTTCAATAGGAAATCTTATGGAATTGTTTTGGAACACATGCCTCCAATCTGCCACCAGATTTTGCAGCAGGAATTTATATAATCATGCCATAGCTCAAACTGTCTCACAATTCACCATATGTTTCAATATTTCCAATGTTTTCAAACACTCTCTTCTCTTCCCACCCTTTCTGGTTTACATTTCTCAGCTTTGTCCCAGCTCTTACCCTGCAATTTTCATTCTCTTTTCTGATTCACTGATGATCCTGTTGTAGCCTTCTAGTGTAGAATTAGTTCTGTACTGGTTCTTTTTCTGGACTCTTTTCTACNCTATTAAGCAGTGTTCATCCCTCACTTAGGAACTCTTGATTGCAGGTCTAAGTTCTGCACTCTAATCTAAAAAGCACGTTTTTAGGACATTGAACTAAGGGCCTTACATATGTTAGGCACATTTTCCACCCTGAGCTATAGCCTCAGCCCTACTGCTTGTCTTTTACCTCTGTTTAAGTTTCTTTCTTTTTTAAAAAGTGAAATAACCATGAGTATTTTTTGAATATTAATTTTTTTTGAAAATTAGATTTATTCATTTATTTATGCATTGACTGCATGTATGTCTGTATATACCGTGTGTATGCTTTGTGCCCTTGAAGGTCAGAAGATGGCATTGGATCCTCTGGAACTGAAGTTAGGGATGGTTGTGAACCACCACGTAGGTGCTGTGAATGGAACTTGGGTCTTCCTAACTGCTGAGCCATCTCTCCAGCCCATCTCTGTTTAAGTTTATCACATACATTATTGCTATGGTGGTGGCAGCCCTAGTAAAAATTTCCCACTTATAAACTCTTCCTTTCATCTGGTTCAGTGGAAATTCTATAAAGCAAACCTAAATCAATTAATGTAAACAGCTGGATCCTTTTTTTCTTCTGTACTAAGGACTAAATAGGGCCCCAGGCATGCTAGGTGAGGCTTTACCACCGAACTGCAGCCCCAGCCTTTTATAACAGCAAATAATGCTTTTCTGACTGTTTCCTCCTAGGCCTATGCTTCCTTCCGATTTCTAGGAGTCAAGGCAGCACGGTCTGTGGGAGCAGAATAAAGGCTTTGCTATTGGTCAGCTGTGGGTCATTCTTGTTTGTCAGTTTCTAGTTCTGTGAGCTTGAACAACTCTCTTAATCTATTGTGCTTTGTCTCTTTATATTTAAACTGAAGGTAAGAATGCTTATTTCACAGCACTAAGGAGGTAGAGGCAGGGTATCAGTAGTTCAAGGTAAAGCCTTAACTACATCATCAGTATGAGGCCTGCCTGGCCTATAAGATCTTGTCATGGACAGAGAAACAGTAGCANTAACAGAAGAGAACACCGGTGTCACAGAGTTGTGCCAGAGTGCAAATGCAATGCCTTGGCGCACAGAAGGTGTACAATCCCTGTTAGAAATTAGTCACTATCTATTCTAGGTTACTGGGTTGCCACTCTGGTGTTCTCTATCCCTCCTGAAGTTTGTTTATATGAAGGTCAGTCTTGAGGGTTTTAAAGCAAGACTACAGAGAGGAAGCAAGAGTCTAGGCAGGATTTATCTTTGAAGGATTTGACCTTCACTAAAGAAAGTTTTACTTTTCGTTTGCTGTCCTGTGAATCCAATCTAAGGATTGTGCATGCAGACAAATGGTCTACCACTGAGGTACGTCCTTGGCCCACTGAAGTGTTTCTAAGACTGTTGATAACAGCAGATTCATCTATTGGTACCAAAAAGTGTGGTCTTTTTTATTAAAAAAATAACATGTTGAAATTGGTAAGCAGAATCTCATCTGTGCTCTAGTGCCATTAGTAACCTGACAGTTGAATTTTTAAAGTCTTGTCATTACTACTTAAAAATTGTTTTTAAAATTCTGCAATTTAAGGTCTAATTTGTACTTAAATAGTTTGACAGGGGTACATATATCAAGGTTGTTCATCAATTTGATCTAAATAGTAGTACTATAAGATTTCTATGAATTCTCTTTTGACTGTTCTGAAGTCGCTATCTTTTAGATACTTTTACCCAGTGTTGTGATTATTTTGCAGAAATGAGAAATTCAAAGACTATTTCCTTTATCTTGGTTTTTATTATAAATCTGAACTATAGCAACAATAGATATTAAAAATGAAATAATTGTGTATAATCTCATCACTGCCTTCATCTGCTCATTTGTTCATTTCTAGTATTTATCTTTAGTTCTGTCTCTGCATATGCTATAGATAGATGCAGTTATAGTGCATGTGTGATTTTATGTCTTGCTTAGTATTCTGTTATGTATGCACATTATTAGGTTTTTTTTCTTGAGACAGCGTCAAAGTCTGTTTCTAAGAGGTAGGATTGTAAGTGTGTCACCATTGTGTTTGACTTTATAAATTTTGCTTTACTTAATATGATACAGATATGATACAGATTCATTAAGACATTTTCTCAGTCATCTACTTCATTGTCTATCACTTGACAGGCATTTTCATTTAAATGGGTTCCCATTTACTCTAATTTTTATTGTAGGCGAAAGTTTGTCCGGTTTCCCCGCCCGGCTCCCACGGCCCGCTTAGACCCAAATAAACACACAGAGGCTTATATCATTTTTAAACTATGGCCCTGGCAGGCTTCTCGNTAGCTAGCTCTTACATCTTAAATTAACCCATTTTATAAATCTATGTCGCCACGTGTTCCACGTGGCTTTACCTGTGTGCCNTTACATGTTGNTTTNTNGGTGGCAGAATGGCGTCTGCCCCTGCTCTGCTTTCGGCTTCTCTTCCCCTAGTTCGAATGTCCCGCCTAACCTTCTTCTGCCTCACCATTGGCCAAACAGCTTTATTTATCAACCAATCAGAGCAACACATTTTTAGAAAGACATTCCCATCATAACTGAGTAATTAAAGTAATTGATTAAATTGATTAAATACTTTATTTCTTGCTATACTGCCCATACTTGCATTACTCATTCCTTCTGCCTCTGCTTTTTGTGTTTACAGGCATGGGCCATTATGTCTGCCCATTTGAATTTCTGCATTTATTTATTTGGTGTGTATGCATTCTTCTATGTGTTTGGAGGTCAAAGGGGAACTCATGGGATTTGTTTCTCTCTTTGTGCCATGTGGGTCCTGAGATCAAACTTGGGTTGCCAAGCTTGGTGGCACATGTCCTACTGAATTGGGCCAGACCTCCATTCTAACTCTTTTTTTGTTGTTGTTGTTTTTTTTTTGAGACAGGGTTTCTCTGTAACAGCTCTGGCTGTCCTGGAACTCACTTTGTAGACCAGTCTTGCCTCGAACTCAGAGACTTGCCTGCCTCTGCCCCTGAGTGCTGGGATTAAAGGCGTGCACCACCACTGCCCGGCCCCATTTTAATTCTTAATACAGAAATTTCACTGCAATTAAAAAAACAATGCTCAATATTCTTCTACTTACTTGTAATTTTGCCTTCATCTCTGGACTGGTGTCAAGTCAAATATGGAACACAGCTCTGTTTCCTGGGTTGTAAAATTTTGCTCACATTTAGTATCTGTATTAGTAGTTAGTAGAGGCATGGGGATAATGATGATGTTTCCACACATAGGGTAATTCACAATTGTATTTGACTTTCCTATTCTTAAAAAATATTTGTGTGTGTGTGTGTGTGTGTGTGTGTGTGTGTGTGTGTGTGTGACTTGTGGAGGTTATAGAACAACTTGCAGGAGTTAGTCTCCTATTATTTGGTTCTGGGGGATTCAACTCAGGGCATTAGGCATGACGGGAAGCACGTTTACTCACTTAGCTCTATCACTGGCTTGCAGACTTCCTATTCTTAGGAGATCTCTTAGGATGTCCACAGACTTATACCCATGTTGCTAGACTTGACTTCTTTCCCCATCTCTTTCCATTTCTTCTCCATTCNCTCTCTTTTTTTCTTTTAAATATTTTTTTGAGGGAAGGGAAGGGTGAAATTTATTATTTACATGTATAAAGTGGGCTTAGGAAAGGCGTCCAAGGCACAGTCCGATAGCTCTCTGCTCAGTTGGTGATGATGAGCTCGTCCACGCCCCAATCTCCATAGCTTCCATCGAGCAGGTAAGGGCGAATGATGATGGGGATNTTTCGGGCCTTGAGTTCCTTCATGGTGAGGAGCAAAAGGTCTGTCTCCTCTTCCAGCTCCACCATGACAGGGGGAGGTGGTGTGTGTGGACACAACGTGATCTGCCGTGCCTGGGTGCCCAGCACACGGCTGGCTCGTATTCAGTCATTAAAGAAGCGCTCCTGCGCTTCTGGTTGGCCTGCNGTAGCTCACCCGAGGGGAGGATCTCAACATTCTCCTCCTCCTCCTCGGCCTTTCAAGTCCTTCATCTTCCTCCANATCATTAAAGTCATTGCCATTGAAACTGCCCTAGTTCTCTGACAGCGCAGACCAGAGAACTGCGCGCTTCAGCCTTCTGTTGCGGCACCACACGTAGTCTGCCTTTAAATATTTTTTTT
>LZPO01044193.1:1166848-1179171 GCA_001675575.1 Neotoma lepida
TGGCCGTCCTGGAACTCACTCTGTAGACCAGGCTGGCCTTGAACTCACAGAGATCCGCCTGCCTCTGCCTCCTGAGTGCTGGTATTAAAGGCGTGCGCCACCAGTGCCTGGCTTTAAATATGTTTTTAACTAGAGTTACATCACTTTCTGCCCTCCCAGTTACCCTCCCTTGTGCCCCTCCGTGCTCCCCTTCAAATTGATAGTCTCTTTTTTCTTTGATTATTATTTTTACATCTATATCTATATCTATATATCTAAGGGTATGCACAAATAGATAAAAATACAACCCGCTGAGACTGTTTTTGTTGTTTGTGTGTGTATGGTTTCAGGGTGACGACTTTGCATTGGACAACCAATAAGGGCACTCATCTCTGGGAGAGGCTAATTATCACTCTCCCAGCAGACATTAGTTGCCTGTAGTTCTTTGTCTAGGATGGGACTCCCGAAAACTTCCCTCTTCCATGTTACCATGTCCATTGATATTGGCATTGTTCTGGTCTTGATNATGCAGCCATTTCTAGGAGGGACTCTCTTAATACAGATTTCCTGGGTTCTGCCTCTCAGACTCTAACCACCTCCTCTTCTGCTGTAGATGCAGGAGATCCGTTGGGGCTGGGCTCCCCATGATCTGCTGATCTCTGCATTGTGTCCAGTTGTGGTTTGCTAGGATGGTCTCCATTTGCTGGAAAGAGGGGCTTCTCGAAGGAGGGATGGTAGCTACACTTACCTGTGGTATAAAAAGATTTAGAATTAAATAATTATGCTGCTCTAGCAAAGTGGAGGCAGTAGATTCCTTTCTAAGGTCTGTGACCTCACTAGTCCCAGGAAGTTGACTAGATGTCTAGTACCAGGCATGATTTCTGTCCTGTTGAGTTAACAGCTGTTGGTTGCCACTGACATGTGAGTACCACTTATTGCACCTTTATGCCTATTTTTCCATGCTGGTTCATAGGTGCTGCAGATAGGCAGAACTGTTTAATTGCTTTCTTCCCTTGACAGCTGGCATGGTATTTTCTGGAGCTGTGGAAGCTAGATTGCAGGGAAGATTTTTTTTTTTTTTTGACTGTTTCAGTTATTTCTTAGGTTTCTTTTTTAACTCTTAAGTAGCATCAACTATTTTCTTAAATGAATACAGTTTTTTCTTAAAGAGAAATCTTTAATATCATATGTTAAAGTATTTTTCCTCCATTCTGCTGTATTGGCTTCTCTTGTGCCTTTGGCTTGGGACCTCATGCATATGAATTAACTAAAACAGTCCATTACTGTTCTATAGTTCTAGTGCTGATATGGCTTTTCTGTAAATTATTTTCAATAGAATTTAATTGGTTTTTAGGGAATTCCTGAAGATCTTAAGATGTGAGCTTACTAGATCTGAATAATATTAACATTTTGATTAAGAGTTTATTGCATCTACTTAGTAGAAAGCTTAATATGAATTGGGTTGATATTAAAATTAATTTCAGCTATTTTTTTCCCTTGGGTTCATAAGGAGTAGAGTGATTTCATGATTTAAAAAAAAATCCTCTTGGAGCATGGTGCTGTACACCTTTAGTCCCACTTGGATGATCTCTGTGAGTTTGAGGCCAGCTNGGTTTATGTAGGGAGCTCCAGGACAGCTAGCACTACACAGAGACCCTGTTACCAAAAAACAAAAACCCAAAAAACCAAAAAAACCAAAAAAANCCCAAAACTCTGAAGATACAGTAATCACAACATAAAATAGTTGTGATTCTTGGTCTCTTAGTGACAGTATCATATCAATAGTGCAGTATTTATTTATGTGTCCTAGAGTGATAATAAAGAGGTCTAGGCTAAGGTAAAACTGTGAACTTGGTGACATTTATAGTCTTCCTAATTTTTCTAGTTAATACTTTTAGTGTTTGTGGATATTTTCCTTTGAGTATCTACTTTCCCCTATTCTTTAATCTCTCTGTAGCCTTTAGCATATGTGAAAAAAATAATCAAATATGTATTCTAAATGGCAAATAATAATAAAATGACCCTGACTTTTTAATGAAGTTATGACCTTGAGCAGATTCCCTGGAGCAAACTGTCAATTATTGACAACATTTTGTAAAGAATGAAGGCAATAATTGTGTGCAATTACTGTGTTAGTTTTCTTGAGCTCAGCATAGTGTCTGATAGATCTAGGCACTCAGTAAAGAGCACTGAAGGAATTAAACACAACTTGCTTAAAGGATTTTAAGACATTGATATTAGAAAGAAAGGAGTATAAGGAAGGCAAATTTTAAAAATTATATTAAAATATTTTAATCGCTGATCCCGATATAAAGCAGAATCAGTCATTGTGTGACCAGAATAAGGTTTGTGTGTGTGTGGGGAGTGGGTGTGGGGCGTGAAGAGGGAGAGAAATGGAGGAGTACACAGGGGGTAGTGTGCTCTTCTCTTCACCTTAGAGAGGAAAGCACAGATGTCCTACGTCTTTCCAATCCATTTAACTCGCAGATTCCACTTTCTTTTACTGCCTGTTAGCCGGGGAAGGTGAGATTGACTCACACTTCTCCTGAGGAAGAAATAAGTTGTTAGACAAGAAAGTAGTCTTGTTCAAGGATTAAGAGGTGTGTGTGTGTGTGTGTGTGTGTGTGTTAGAGAGGGAGGGAAGGAGAGGGAGATAGACAGACAGACAGACACACAGTTAGCATTGCACGTTTGTGACTATTAGATATTTTCCTTAGATTTGTCTTGAGGATAAAAGTAGATAAGTTGAGAATGGAACAGTAGGTAGGTAAGGACTAGATTAGGCAGAGAGACTTATGGCATAACACAGAGTTTGATCTTACTCTGAATATAATGGCAGTGTAAGTAGAGCAGATGAGAGGTGTGGTATGTGGGGAAGCAGCGACGGGCAGTGTTTGAATGGAAGCAGGTCAGACGAGTTAATGTATGTTGACATTATCTTACTGCTATTTTATAAAATATTTATTAGGCTTATCATTTTGCTTCTATGTTGGTGCTATACAATTGAAATTATATCAGAAATAGAATCTAAAGAAAGATATACATGTGAGGCATGGTGCACATATCTATAATCTTAGCCCTCAGGAGGCAGAGGCAGGAGAAGCGCTGTACGTTCAAAACCACCTAGGTCTATATAGTAAGTTGTAGGCTATCCAGTTTCCTATATATTGAGAGCAAGTCTCAAAAAAGCAAAACAAAACAGCAACCCACCCAACCACATAACCACGAAAAACTTACACACACAAATAAAAACAAAAATCTAAACCAACTAAACTACAACAGAACAAAAAAAAATATAAAAAGAAAGGTACACATTTTAATTTCCATCTCAATTGAAATTTTATTTACCTCCAATCTTTGGGGCTAAGGAGATTTTTTTAAACTCAAGTGTAAATTGTATTTATGAAAAAATTCTAGGTACTGACAATTATGATAAAATGAGATTTTATTTTAAGAAAGAGTTTCTGAGGAAATTGTTGCTTTTTGTGATTGAACTTCTGATTATTTAAACTTAGGATGGTCAGATTTCTTTTGCTTTGGGTGTCATTAAAATGACATAAATACTATTGGTATCCTTAATAGGGCAAGGAACAAAGGAAATAAGNAAACTATACGGAGATGGAGGGGGTGTGAGAGGAGAAGCACAAGAATTACAGATAGAAAAGGAAATTTCATGCCTCTGAAGTTGTGTAATTCAGAGTACCAAAACCCTGTGAAAAAGAATATAAAAACTGTGCTAAATATTATAATCAAGGAAAATTTAACGTGGAGAATAAATTAGCATAAGAATTACTTATCTGCATGTTTTCTGAAAAGACCAGGAATCCCAGGAAGCCATCATCAGTACGAGGCTGGGAGAGGAAGAGAGGAAGAGCCGTCAAACCAGTGGGTGTAAATGCTGTGATGCNGAGGCTGTTGTACAACTACTGTTACCTGGGGAGCTGCGTTCTCTTGATTTAGAAAGCCAATAGTCACGTAGATGGCTCACCTCAGATGTACATATAGTCATGTACTAGACTCACCTCAGAAGATGCTGGAATCTGCATCCACCCATTGCTACCCCAGCCACAACTGACTTGTGATCCCAGTAACTGCTTCTCTGGAGACACTTTTGGCTGTCATCTGGGGCAGAAGAGCTAGTGGCAAGTGGTGGGTAGAGTCTGAGGATGATTCAACACGTGGACAGCTCCACAGCAAAGATCAGCTGAGAATGTCAGTAGAGCTGAGGCTGAGAGACAGCCTAGATACATCTACTGGTTAAATCAAGATGTGCACATTAGCTTTTGTTGAATAGGATATTTTATAAGTGTTTATGTTGAAATAAGATGCGCTCCCAGGAAATTGAAAAAGTAGTAGAGAAAATCTTGAGCCCCTCTTCAGCTCTCTCTCCCCCAGTAATGGTCCACATGACTTCTGTGCAATGTCATAGTCAGAAATTTGGTTGTGAGATCACCTATGGGTCTTGTCCAGGTATATGGTAGTAGTCTGGTGCGGCTATTGCCACTGGAGCTGTAGCCTATGAGCAGTTTTCTACTGAGTTTCCTGAATATTGTCATTGTCCTGGCAGGAACCAGGAACAGAAAGAAATACAATTGTCTACCTTCTTCTGCTATACAATTTTCATCAGTACTTCCCAGTAGCAGGATGTAATTAGACACAAGGTATCAAGGGAATGTTTTAAAAATGTAGTTGACAGGTTTCAAGCTTTCTGAGGAGGGAATGGCAAGGTAAGAATAGAGTTGAGAACTAACAAAGGGAGCACAGGAAGCAATTATCAAATATGGTTATTTGATCATATAGTAGAAATNAACTTAAAGAAATTTTGGTTAGTTTTCTGAATGTAAAGNTAGACCTTTTGTTATTTTGATTTCTTCAAAGGAACAGATAAAAATATATNNACTAATAGAAAAACTTTGAAAGTGAAAGAATTCTCTACTGAAGAATCAGAGTATTTAGTTTCAAGAAATAGAAATTGACATTTTAACCAAGCCTGTAATTGCAGCACTTGGAACCTGAGGCAAGAGGACTGACTGTCAAGAGTTTTAGGCTAGTCTAGGCTAGATTGAGACAGTATCTCAAAATAATCAAAACAAACAAACCAAAGGAAGGTTTTAGTTAGGGTTTTATTGCTGTGAAGAGACACCATGACCATGGCAACTCTTATAAAGGAAAACGTTTGATTGGGGCTGCCTTACGATTTCAGAGGTTTAGTCCATTATCATCATGGCAGGACACAGTGGTATGCAGGCAGACATGGTGTTGGAGAAGGAGCTGAGAGGTCTACATCTGGATCTGCAGGCAGCAAAAGGAAACTGTCACAGTGGGCATAGCTTGAGCATATAAAAACCTCAAAGCCCACCTCAACAGCGACACTCTTCCTCCAGCAAGTCCACACCTCTTAATAGTGCCATTCCCTATGGGCTAAGCATTCAAACACCTGAGTCTATAGGGGCCATTCTCTATTCAAACTACCACGAGGATATTGCTTAACTTCAAGTAGAAAATATATTTGTTATAAGTTCATTAGATCTCAGAAAAGTTGAAAAATTATGCCCTGGAAAGGACAAATTNAAAGGTTAGCTCTGAATAGCTAGTTTGTAAAATTAATAGGTGACCTCTTCTGAGTGCTNCGTCTTAAGTGTATTGACCAGCTCCAGCATCTGTTGGTTCAGGTTCATATTATCAGAGGATAGATAGTCTGCTCTAGTATGCGTTAGTTGCTCACCCTTGGACAGAGAAATTCTAGACCATTGGAGAGAAAATTATAATGTTATTGTACTTAATGACTAAATACTAAATATACCATTGTATTTAATAATCAAGTACTAGCTTCTCAAAGAAAATTTGAAATATAAAAGAATGATTATTAGGCAAGCAAAAAAATCACAAGTTATTTATTATTCAAGGCTATTTTAGATTAGCAGTAGGTGGCTCAAAATTATAGCCCAAAGTGCTTGTGCACTTGGCATGTAATTAACACTCTGATCTCTTTTAATAGTATTTTTGAGGAAGTTGTCATTATTATCCTCATTTTACAAATGGAGGAAGAAGTTGTCATTATTATCCTCATTTTACAGATGAGAAAAGTTGAGAGGTGCACTTCTGATGATGGTGGATTAGGCAATTTGGACTAACCCTTCTACTGAGAGCAACTAGAAAAACTGGATCAAATATAAAATTCATCTGTTTGAGAGTATCAGAGAGCTAACACAGCAGTGACGACTATGGGGACAAGAACCGGAGAAGAAGGAAACCCAAAAGGTGAGCTGGGATTTGAGGCTTCTTTCCCCTACGAGAATGTGTTTCCAGTACAAATGGCCAAGAGCCTGAGAAATTGAGAAGAGCTTTGGACATGATAAGGAATTTGGTGTAATACAGCTAGTTGGGAGTAGGATTTACCGACATGGAGACTGGTTAATCCCCAAGTTTTGTTGGAGGTCTACACTTCAGTGGTAAGGATGAATCAGAAGGAGAATGGTCTAGTGCCATCTAGTGTCCATGGTGGTGTACATCTGTAATTACAGCACTCGGGAGGTAGNAGCAGGAAGATCAGGAGCTCAACATTGTCCTATGAATACAAAGCCAGCCTGGCTTACGTGAGACCCAATTTCAACAAAACAAGTCTACTTACACAACAAAGCTGAACTCTAATCTTGATTAGATTTTAGATGTCCAGGATTGTTAATGAATCTACTCACTAGTCAAAGCAGGGTGAATCTTTCCTGGCAGAATGTATTATCATGCATAGTCTCAAAATTTTCTACCATTCATAAATACATAATGTCAGTGCCTAAGAGATGGCTTAGNAGTGACGATCATAGACTGAGGACCGGGGCTTAATTCCCAGCACCACATGGTGACTTGCAATCATCCCTAACTCTAGTTTGACAGAATCTGACACCACCTTATGGACTCTGTGGGCACCAGGTGTACAAAGTGCACAGACATACACTCAGGCAAAACATTCATACACGTAAAACAAATAAAATTCATACACATAAAGCAAATAAAGTCTAAAAAATATTAAAAATATATTATGTCTTACAAAAATAATCAAGCATATAAGGATACAAAATCATAAAACTGAAACTAAGAACGTAACACAAGATTCCGATGGTAGAGTTCTTAGGCACTGACTTAGAAAATAAATATGTTTAAATTAGCAAAATACAAGAATGAGGGTTTTGGCAGGGAACTGGATATGATAAAAATATATAGAAATGGAAAACAGCAATATGAAATCAAAAACTCATTGAATGAATTTTATAACATTTTAGGTCACAGAAAAATAGTTAACTAGAAGGAAGGGGGAACTATATCTAATAAAACACAGAAATATAATATGAGGGAGGAAAAAGGAGAAAGCTAAAAAAAGAGACAGCACTCACAGCTGGAATTTGAGGAGGACAGGAGAAAGCATGAGGCAAACTCAGTTTGAAGANATAATGGCTGAGGTTTCCCCCCCAAACTGATGAACACCAAGACAATGATTTGCAAAGTATTACAAACTCAGGAAAGCTAAGCATAAAGAAAACCTTAAGTAGACTTTTCTTAATAAATGTAAAACACCCCCCTCACACACACGCACACGCACAAATTTTAAACTTACAGAGCAGAAAACACCAACTTTCCAAAGTATCTCCCATAAAATCTGTGTCACTTCTCAACAGAAAAAAAAAAAAGAGAGTTGAAAAAAATGGAAACTTAAATTGACAATGTAAACAAGTTTGATGATATTGGGGTAAAATGCATATCAACACTGCATTCACACAACAAGACAGGTAAATGAGTTAAGTGGTTTAAATTATGTTGTCAGGAAGAAGTCAACATATATGCTAGTTTAGTGAATCAATACATAGGATAATTAGTGAGTTTCTTTTAAAATGACAGTAGTAGGATGTATAACTTTCAAACTAATGCATAGGTAAACCAGAAAGTGCAATCAATTAAATACAATAAGAAAGGAGACGAAATAAGCATTGGGCAGCTGAGAGCAAAGAGTAAAATAGTTTTGAATATAAGTGTGTTACCTGGCACGGTGGTGCACACCTGTAGTCTGCCGTTGGGATGATGAAATAGGGTGATTTACCTGTGAATTCTAGGCCGGCCCAAGATCTCAAAATCAAACAAACAAATATAAATACATTGTTATAAATACATTATTGGTAGACTGGATAAAAATCTGACTCTACTTATCTGCTGTGTATAAGAAATGTGTTTAAAGCCTCATATAGATATTGAAAATATAAGAATATTGAAAGGTTAAAAAATAAAATGATGTTAAAATAACTTTGTAGGAATTAACAAAAATAATTTATAACACCATCATAACTTTTATGCTAAGAATTGAGATTATTGGAAAGAAAAGTTTATAGGCAAAATTTTATTCAAGAATATAAATATAAATACTAGAAGACAGGAATTAGTAGAAAATAACAAGAAATTAAAAATATTAGAGAACACAAATTATATATTTCCAAGAACTGTAAGTTAGTTAAATGTTTGAAAAATCAATGTAATTGACAACATTAACAGAATAAAGGTGGAGAAAACTATGATANTATCATTACATACAGGGAATGGACTGGGTAAATCTATTAGCCATTTGATTAAAAAAAAACTTCGGCAAAGTAGAAATTGGCAGAAATATAGTTTGTATACAAAATAATACAAAAATATAATGGTGTCAGTGCTTTTACTGAGTATTTACCAGTACAGAAAGGTCAGAAGAGAAATACATCAATTAGAGATTGCGAAAAATAATACAGCTTTCATTCACACATGTTGGTATGCAGTGAATTAAAAAAAGCACAGATACACTTTCAANTTTATTTTATCAAGGCTTCATGATATAGTCAATAGTTATGAAAAGAATATATTGCTATATGAAAAACAACATTTGAGGGGTTTGAGAGATGGCTCAGAGGTTAAGAGTACTTGCTACTCTTCCAGANGACCCAAATTTGGTCCAGTACCCACATCAGACCACTCAAAACTGTCTGTAACTTCAGCTCCAGGGGATCTGTTGCCTATGGCCTCCATGGGCACCAAAACTTAGGTATACATCCCCAATGCAGAAACACACCCTACACATCATTTAAAATAATGAGATATATCTTAAACAAACAAACAAACAAACAAACAAACAAACCCCACCTGAAAATGATGAGTTTAACATATGTGATTTACATCAAATGAGTAGAAAGAAATCTAAGTAAAGGTTTATAATCTTTTAGCACCCAAATTATAATACTTTAGAGAAATTAGAGAATAGTANTGTTGATAGATTGGAGTCTCCGTGCTATTAAAATGCAAATTCTCNCTAAATTCAGTTTTAACTTGATGAAAATTTTAGCAAAATGTAGCAAATGTAAACAAAAAACATTTACATTAAATGACAGACTGATTTGAGTATTTATGTGGAAATGCAAAGACCCCAAATAGTCAGACACTCTTTTAGAGGAGTGATTGATGAATTATAGTATAATGGAAAGAGTTTTATTTTAGATAAAAGACACCATTTAGATACCTTTGATTCTAGACTTTGTGTTACATGCCTGTAATCCCAGGATGTCGGAGGCTGATGTAAGATGGTTGCTTGAGACCAGGAGTGAGACCAGAATGAACAACAAAGCAATACTGTTTCAAAGTAAATTACCAAGATATTTTTAGAAATGTACAAAGTAAGTGTGAGAAAAGAAGATATTTGAAAATTTGGGTAAAAAATATAATTTAATTGGAAAAACAATACTTATACTAGCTTTTAAATCTAGATATAATGGGCATTGGCTATTTTCTCTNATGAGCTTTTTTTNAAAAAAACTTTTTAGTACATTTGTTCAAGTAGGATCTTCTAAAATTCATTTTTGNCTATAAAGGATTTGATTTATTTAAGTATATTAAGTGANAGCATATAAGCCAAAAGGGACTGTGTTCTATGTCATTTACTTACTCTATGGCTGCCGATTGATTTGTGTCTCTCTTTATAACAATTCGCTGTGCTCAAGATATTTGAGCTTTTTAACTTATCACATAGTNTGAAATCATTATTGTTGGGTAGGTAAATGAATAAATGCATGCTATTTGTTGGCATGTTACTATTAGTGGCAGTCATAGAAACATGGTTATTATAGTTCAGAAATTCTTTGATGTTTCTAGTTAGGCAAACTGAATTTATNCAAATACTGGGGTTAGTTTTCAGAAAATACAGAATTTGAAGCCTTCACTGAGAGTGTATGATGGTAAATGAGAGTGAAGGAGGATGTGTAGGATCAGGTCATTTCCCCTCCCATCTCGGCACTTAATTCTGTACAGCCTAATGTTCATGCCAGGCTACATTTTCGCTGTGGCTCTTTCTTACTGTTAATGTGTTACTCTGTTATTTAGAGAAATATTGAAACTTTACCTACCATTTACTTATAGTATCAATGATTTCATATTTGATGTGATTAATGAATTAAGAACACAAAGAAGAGTTTCAACAGCATACATTCCAATATCATTGTTTTATATTATNACTTTACATTTGTATCTGCTACAGAAGACACACTTAGAATACCACTTAGTATCATTTAAAATCAGTTAAAAACTTGAGGGAAAAATATCATATTTTGGACAGAATGGTCACTTGATGCTGCTTGACTTTTTTAGATTCAGGCCAATAGTACAGATTTTTGGAAGCACACCTTTTTGACTTGGAACATTTTTTTTCTGCCATCTGTTAATGTATCTCTTGTCCANTGTTACTCTGAGGAACTGTCCTTAGGGTCCTACTATCTTGAAGGTTGTGAAAGTTTAGCAAGAAGACATATGAAATATATGAAGAGTGTATAGCTGTCATATTTTCCATTGCTAATTATTTATTTTCTGTCCTCCTTTTTAATAATAGTCCCTTCCTTTTAAATAATAGTCCAGAGGGCTCTGTATCTTATGTCACATGACAAGAAAAAGAATAGGCTAGAAACGTCACACTTTGTAGTGTTCAATAAGTAATTGAAATTAATTTTAGGCATAAATATATATAATCAAGTACAATAATTGCACATATTATCATATGCTTCTGTTACTCATGTCTAACTCTTTCTCCTTAAGTTATGATGGCATATCTGTCCAGATGTAGCTGAAGGAAATAGCTTTACTATGATCCCAGTTAGATCATCTTACTTAACTTTCTGGTGTTTTCTTGTGCACAAATATGGCCCCCATTCNATTCAAATATAGTCACCCATGTTACATCACAGAATTATGACTCAGTAGGTCTGTGATTTAGTTNTAGGAGTGAGAAATAACATTTTCTAACATGTTTTGATCTCCATTTCTACCTTGATGGATTGGTTTTTTTCAGGAGCCAGCAAATGTCCATAGGCCAAATCTGACCTATTCTGTGAGTAGTTACAGCTTCAGTTGTTTTTAAAAACTCAAAAGAACAATAAGGTGTATGAAAAACATGAAATTTCAATTTGTCTAATGTTACTGAAACAAAATCCTGTATATTTGTTTTTACATTATGGCCACTTTGACATCATAGTGATAGAATTGAGCAGTTGGGACAGTGACCAGCTGTTTGGCCCACTACAAATAGCAGTGATGCAGTTATAATTCAATGGCATTTTGAGTGCAATGATCATGCTACNCTGTGACAGTTGGTTTATTTATTTTTCAGTCATCAGTGAAGACTCATCAGAAGGGAAGATGTCACAAGCGGTTTTTAAAAAAAAAGATACTTATTTTATGTGTATGTGTGAATGCGTCTATGTATGTATATGNACTACTTACATGCCTGCCTGGTGCTGGTGTAGATCAGTAGATGGTATCAGATTCCCTGGAGCTAGGGTTACAGGCAGTTAGGAACCATCTAACATGGGTGCTGGGAACTGAACTGGAGTCCTGCAAGAGCAGCAAGTGCTCTTAACCACTGAGCCATCTGTCTTGCCCACATGTTATGCTATTTAAAGTACAGTTGAGAGTTAGCAAGATAGTTCAGCAGATAAAGGAATCTTGCTGTACAATACAAGTCTGGTGACCCGAGCTTACTCTCTGGAACCCACTAGGTGGAAGTAGAAAACCAATTCCACAAAATTGTCCCCTGACTCCCACATATGCACCATGGCATACATGTCTCCTCCAGTGTCCCCCATAGTAATAATGATGGTTAAAAAACAAAGGGTTGGAAAAACAAAACAAAATAAAAAGGGTTGGAAGGTTTGAGGGATCTGATGCCCCCTTCTGATCACCTATGGCTCCTGCATGCATGTGGTGCATATATATACATTGCGGACAAACACATACACATAAAATAAATAAATATAAAAAAGCACAGTTGACCAGAGGTTATTTTGTTTTTT
>LZPO01044193.1:1206192-1222846 GCA_001675575.1 Neotoma lepida
CCTGCCACTGACTGCGTCCATCATCACCAGCCCTGTTCATCATTCTCATCCAACGTCTGCTGTGTTTTGTTTGTTTTGTTTTGTTTTGTTGGCAAGGCTTCAGGGTGTAGTGCTGGCTGGCCTAGACTCACTGTATCACTAGATGCTGGCCCAGAACTCAGAGATTCATCTGTCTCCTGAGTCCTGCAATTAAAGGCTTGCACCCCTACCTCCAGCTACCAGGGCTAGTTTTTTTTAAGTAGTTACTAGAGAGTAAATTCCAAAAAGCAACTGTCATGTGCATAGACTGTAGTGTAGTTCTTGACAATAGTAGGTACTCTTAAATGTCTACTGAATAAATAAACAAATGACACTTATAAAAGTAAGAATTCCTATTTTCAACAAAGTATAAATTTAAATCCCTTACTATGACATATAAAGTCCATGATAGTGTAATCAAGTACCTCAGTCTTACCTACATTCTCTCCTATTTTGTACCTTAGTCCACATCAGTCTGACAGAAATTTCTTGAAAATTCTGTCATAGGACATTAATAGAAATAAAATACTAATTTTTCATCTGGGAGTATAGAATACAGTTGCTTTCCTTTGTATGTGTATGTACTGTGACAATAAATAGTAAAAACTTGATTGTTTAACACATGGCTTATTCATGTTTTATTATATATATCATATGTATATGTTTGCATGTGGTGCATGTGTGTGTTTTCATTTCCATTTGTTTTGTGAGGGTCCTTTATTTCTCCCTCCCTTCTTTCCTTCCTCCCTTCCCTCATTTCCTACTTGAAGAACTGGGGACAAAATCCATGGTCTTCCACATGCTCTGCTATTGAGACACACCCCCAGCTCTAGTTAGCTCTGTTGTGACTTAAAAACCAAAACCAAAACTCAATTTAAATTAGCTTGAAGAAAAAAATTTAAGAGAATTTTGTTGGTTTCTCTAACTAGAATGTCCAGGAGGTTGGTTTCAAATTTTTCTTCTACTTACTCTGAAAATGGTAAGGACAGACTGCTTACATATTTAGGCCACATTATCCAATTTTAGCAATTGTGTCATTTACTTATTACTTTTTTCTTTGTGTGCTTATATGTGTGTGTGTGTGTGTGTGTGCTCGCTCGCGTGCACACCTGCCTTTGCATGTCTGTGTGGAGGTCACAGACCAATACATTGGATGTCTTCCTTTATCGCTCTCTACCTTATTTTTTGAGATGGGTTCTCTCACTACACCTGAAACTCTCTGTTTTGTCTAGACTGGTGACCAGAGAGTCCATAAGGAATCACCTGATTGTACTGTAGCTCTGGAGTTACTGACGGGTACCACTGTGTCTGGCTTTCACTTGGGTGTTGGGATCCAAATCCAGGACTTCATGTTGACAATTTACTAACTTATATATACCCTACCCAATAGCTACACTGAAGAGATGAGGAAATTGAAATATAAAAATTAAGTATTTTGCTTGATCATTTATCTAGTTAGTGACAAGAGCCAAGAATTAAAATCCAGGCTGATCCGTGATTTTCTCTATACTCTACTGTCTATGCCATATCTATCTAGAAAAAAAACCTTTTTCTGTTTCAATTGTACCTATTCTCAGACTAGCCATGCTATGCAGGAAAATAATAGTTCTAAGTTTACTCACCTGTCTAGCTCCATTGGCAGTCTTAGTAGAATAACAGCATGGAGCAGAGAGTTTCTCTAAAGAAGTTAACCACACGTGCATGCATGTTTGTACTTACACACACACACACACACACACACACACACACACACACACACACACAAAGTAAACATTTTGTTGACCATGCTGCTTAGCAACAGTATGTTCCATATCAAACTNTGAAAAGTGCCATATGTTACAGGCCAACAGTATAATCAGTTTTGATTTGAAGTAATTAAATATACTGTGTCTTTGTTAGGTAAGATCATTTGCTAGTTGTATATTGAATAGCTAACTTATGCAGATCTTAAACAAATAAACTTACAAAAATAAATCTGTTTGGGAAGTTTCAAAATGTTTTCAAGCTATGTATATTTGGTTTTTATGTGAAAATAGGAAGTTCTTACTTATGTAATGTAGGCTATATGTTTTAATATTTTTGATATATTTTTTAATAAAAGCATTAGAGAAATAGCCCAATACTTAATGCCTTTTCTGCAGAATTTATTTTGGCTACTAATTTTTAAAAATTAATTTTTATTGTTTTAAAATTATGTATGTATGTCTATGAGTAGGTATGTATACATGTGAGGACAGATGGCCATAAGGCCAGGAGAGGGTCTTGGGTCCCCTTGAACTGGAGTAAGGTCAGTAAGCCACCTGATGTGAGTACTGGGAATCAAACTCAGGTCCACTGCAAGGGTGTGTACTTTTAACCCTCAGAACTTTTCTACCTGATTTACCTGCTTTAGGATATGGGAGGTATTTTGGAAGTAAGACTTAACCTCTAATGGATATAGAAATTAAAAATAAGGTCTTAATAGAGTCATTATGCAATTGTCAGGATGCTGGAAGCCAAAGAGGTATTTTGTAAGTAATTAAGAAATAGAAATCAAAGTATCTGTTTATGTTCCGAGAGAATAATTGATTTCTGACTCAGACGCAGGCTTCCTTTCTACCTTAGCAAGCCATCCCAAGTGCTGAAGCTTCACAGTCTCAAGACAGTCATGAGACTAGTTGCCTTGAACCCTAGAGTAACATGTCTACACCTTTCTAGCC
This sequence comes from Neotoma lepida, assembly GCA_001675575.1. NCBI lineage: Eukaryota > Metazoa > Chordata > Mammalia > Rodentia > Cricetidae > Neotoma > Neotoma lepida. The sequence goes on from LZPO01044193.1 coordinate 1,208,910, forward strand.
AGGAATAATAAGAAGGAACAAAATCCCTCTGTGTCTAAAAACTATTTTCCTGGTCTTCAACATTTTGTGAATTTTCCTAGAATTTAAGCTACATAAGGGCAGGGACCGAGTTCCAGCTCCCTCGGTGCTTAACACAGAACTCTGTNCCATAGCTAGCATTCAACAAATATCCACTAAATCCTTGAGTGTTTGATGGATGTACAGAAAATTGCTCCTTATGATATTGCACGATCACGTTCTTTTAGGACTCATGTTAGTTATCACCNTCCTTCTGAGGGACCAGTAATTGAAGTTCCCCTCTCTCTCTTCCTATTGTTNACCACATTAAGCCTTTNTTATGTNCTGTACTTTTATAGTCTTCTNTCCTCAAATGCATTTTGTAATCACAATTTTGTTATCTCCTCTGTTAGCCCCATGAAAGCAGACATGGTGCTCATCTTGGTTACCAGTATACCCCTATGCCCAGTATAGATATGATCCATATGTTTAGTGAATGGATATACAATGAGTTTATGAATTGATTGGTTGATGAAAATATTGTGATCAGAGGCTGGAAAGAAGCTTCTATTGAACTATTGCTCCTAGGAAATGATTCAATATTTGCTAATTCATAGTTGATAGCAACTTTATATAACATAGAATGTTATATAAGTAGTAATGGGAATCATCTGTATTTATTTTTTAAGAGAAAAGGAAAAACANTTTTTGCTTGGTTGCATTCATAGATACAGATTCATGAACTGAAAGAATGCTTAAATAATAAAGACTCTGGGCCCTTGGTACCTGATATGAAAGGCTAAAGTTGATGTAGATAGACTCATGAGTTGGGTGAGAAAAGCATTGAGGGCAAGGAAAGGTTAGAGCCCTGGGTAGTTACTTCTTTTTAAGCTTAGATATGGTATAGAGATTAAAGGAAGAGCTTATAGTTTTCTGTACTTAGCNATTGGGTTATTCTGAGGGGTAGTGGAATATCTCAGCAGAAGAAACATGACCCCTGTCTACCTTAGTGTGTCTTAACCTATCCTTCCAAATAGTTTGACATTTATTTATAGTATCATCTTAGGAGAAATGAGGACTTTCTCCTCTCACCATGCATCTCACTAGAAAATCAGTCATCTTCCCTTCCTCCTTTCCTCCCTCCCTCTTTATTTGCTGTTATTGTGTGATTTAACATGGAGAGTTTTACTGTGGCTATTACTGCTGTTTTTGCTAAATCATTCTATTGATAATTTCCTCCCTCCTTCCTGCCTTTCCTTTCTTCCTCAATTCATTCATGCATGCTAGGTATATTAGGTACTTTTCTATTACTGTGACAAAACACCATGACCAAGACAACTAACTTTTAAAACAATATGTTTAACTGGATTTATGTTTTAGGAGGGCTAAAGTCCATGATGGCAGAGCAAAGACATGGTGGCAGGAATGGCTGAGAGCTCACATCTTGATCCATCTATAGGAGGCAGAGAGAACTCACTGGAAATGGCCGAAGTCTTTTGAAACCTCAAAGACTATTCCTAGTGACCTCCTCTAACAAAGCCACATGTCCTAATCCCTCCCAAACAGTTGTACCACTGGGAACCAAGCTTTCAAACATTTGAGCCTATGTGGCCATTCTTACTCAGACTGTCACACTAGATTAGTGTTCTACTGCTGAGCTCTACCTTTAGCCCTGACAGGTTGTTTTCAGTGTTTCTGTTTTTCAAACCATGTTTCAGAATACATAAGTGCACATTATTGGGCTGTAGGGAATTTGTACCTTTTATTCCTTTAAATTTTTCTCAATAGTTCTTTGAGAATTTTAACCTATTTCCACATCATCAGCATCAACATTATTTTACAGAAAACCTTTATGTGTTACTTCAATAATAAGTCAATTGATTAGGGACAATTTCTGACTTTCAGAATTCCTTTGGTATTATTAGTGCTTTATAAATTTATGAAATATTTAATTATCTAGTTGATATTTGTATACATGTTGCTAACTTGTTTGTTATTGAGATTATTTACCTGAAAGTAATACTTAGTTACACTGTCAGTTAATTTAGGTGTGTGCCAACTAAAGTTACAGCAAATCAATACTATATAGGCCTTTCTTTGCTGAACTAACTGCTGGTAAGTTACTAAGTAGTAAATTAGTTCTGCTTATAAATGTAGATGTCTGACAGATTCTCACAAATTCACATTTNGCTTAAATTTGAACTTAAATTTGTTATATAAGCATTCATTGTTTGTGAAAAATAGAAAACAGACAGGAAAAGACTCTATTCAATAATTCTTTGAAGATATAACTTTATTATTTTGCTGAGTGGTACCTATTTTGTAATAGTTATATTACTAATCTTTTGAACTCTACTGGAATTATTTTTACTACTAAAAATAAGGTGAAAAGATAACTTTCATTTAATATAAATTTAAAAATACTTATTTTTTATTTACATATATGTGTTTATGTGAGTTTATGTGCTCCGTGTGTCTTTGGAGGCCTAGATTCCTGGAACTGGAGTTACAGGCTGTTGTGATCCCCATGATATAGGTGCTGGCAACCAAACTCAGGTTCTCTGCAAGAGCAGTACACACTCTTGCGCACTAAAGCATCTCTCTGTTTCCTGTAATATGAAACTTAACACCTTGTTCATGAAAAGAGCATCGTTCCTTCCCAAACATAGTTGTATGTGTGAAGCTTTAAAAAAACTAGGGAATTACTGGTATCTGCAAAGATTTATAAAACAGTGTGGTTGATATTAAATTAAATTATAGATCTGGCAGTGGAAAGAATCAAACAAAGAACATACATTCTCAGCTGAGCATTCTAATACAAATACGTCAAAATTATTGGTAGAAAAGGAGTGTTACCTAACAGAGCTTTAAAAAACAACTGATGATGCCAGGCAGTGGTGGCACATCCTTTAATCCCAGCACTCGGGAGGCAGAGGCAGGTGGTCTCTGTGAGTTTGAGGCCAGCCTGCTCTACAGAGCGAGTTCTAGGACAGCCAGGGTTACACAGAGAATTCCTGTCTTAGAAAACCAAAGGAGACAAACCAGAAGAAACAAACATAGACAAACAGGGATTGTATGTGCTTTTGTCTACAGTGGGNCTGAGCTACNNACCAAATTCTGGCTCTTTGTTAGCCCCACAGAGCACGTGACAAAAGGCTGATGCCCTTTGTTCTCATGCACAAGGCGCCAAATCCCATCAGCACTTTCCTTTCCGGCAGTGCACATGGTTTTCTGTTGGCCCTGTGTGTTCCCTTCTGGCTCTGGCTCTGCTTAGCCTCTTGTTTCAGGTTCCATTCATTTTGCTGGCTTTGGCTATGTTTACCCACCAGGATTTGCTTCCTTTGTCAGCCCAGTAGGTCCCATACCTCCTGCCTTTCTGTCTACTTACTGTTCATTTTCTTTTCTGTGTTCAACTTTAGTGCTTTCCTTCTGGTGTTGATAAACCTTTCTCCTCTGTAATGCTTAACTTACAGAGTTCTAAGTACAGTGACTTAGAAACTGTGTGGAGACACAGTAACCTACCACATCTGTGTGCGTGTATAAGAATAACTATAAAGGCATCTCATGATGTGAATGATTTAAAANTTCAACCTGCCTTCTAAACCTTAGGAATATTCTAGAAGCCATGAGGAACACCCAGAGCATGTAGATTGGCCTGTAGATAAACTATAACTTACCTGAAGTTNTTGCAGATTGTGTTATTTTAAACTAAATCATGAAATCAATTTAGTAGCACTAAAACTAGCAATTAAGAACAACACAGATGACATGGAAAATAATAGCCTATACTACTGCCTATTTCACTCAGTATTTAGTAGAATTTCACTTTAGTTATATACATTTGTGCAAATGTGTATGCTGTATATAAAATGTATTGCTTACTATGTGCCAATTAAAAAACATGAATACAATTGTATAGAACAGAAGTAGCTAACCTTTTGGTTTCTGTGGGTCATATTAGATAAAGAAGATTCAATTTGGGGCTGGAACAATGGTTCAGAGTTAAAGAGCATGGGCTGCTCTTCCAAATCACATGCAGGCAAAACACTCATACACGTAAACTAAAATGAAAAATAATTTTTTTGGGAGGGGTTTGAGATAGGGTTTCATTGTGTAACCCTGGCTGTCTTGGAACTCACTCTGTAGACCAGGCTGGCCTTGAACTCAGAGTCTACCTGTCTCTGCCTTCTGAGTGCTGGGTTAAAGGCATATGCCCCCACCGCCCGACAATAAATTTTTTAAAAAAATAATTAAAGGTTAAAAAATTGTTTTGGGCCACTCATTAAATACTAATGAAAGCTGATGAACAAAAATAATGTCTGTGTACATTTTTTATAATATTTTCTAACAGAAAAGCAAGAATTCTCACAAAAATAATTCTAATTATGTAGTGCTCTGTTTAGAGAGTCTTTCAAAAAAAGTGGCTGTGTGATGGCACACACCTTTAATCCCAGCACTCTGGAGGCAGAGGCTGGCAGATCTCTGTGAGTTTGGCGTCAGCCTCATCTACATAGTGAGTTCCAGGACAGCCATGACTATGTAGAAAGACCCTGTCTCAAAAAACAAAATCAAAAAAATATGTTTTAGACAAGGTCTCACATAGCGAAGGCTGTCCTGGAAGTCATTATGTAGGATGACCCTACAGAATGTCATAGAGGACTTATGCCTCTACCTCCTGAGATTATAAATATTCACCATCATACTTGGTTTATATAGTGATGGGCATCAAACCTAGAGTTTCATGAATTAGGTTAGACAAGCCCTCTACCAACTGAGCTATATTCTCAGCTTGGAGAGGGCTGTATGTGTGTTCACATGGGTAGGTGTGTGTGCAAACCAGACATCATCTTTGGGTATTGTGACTTAGAACCTATCTCTCTGACTTTTTGAGACAGGATTTCTCATTGGGTCCTGGGACTTGCTTTCTGGGCTGGCTGGCTGTTGAGTGAGCCCTTGGGATCCTCTTGTCTCTGCCTCCCCAGTGTGGGGATTATAAGTCAATCTGCCTCAATGCCTGGCTTTTTTTCCTGCGTGCTGGAGATTGAACTCAGGCGCTCATGGTCCCAGTGGGGCACTTCACTGGCTGAGTCATCTCCTCAGCCCATTTGGGGAGTCAAGTTATCAAGCAGGCTCCAGTTTGCAGCCACTAATAAATACAATGAACACATTGAAGTAATAAAACACTGACTTTTCTAGGTTTTTTGACTATAAAAGAATATGAGGACAATATAAATCTAGTGTGATATTTGGTATTGTATTTGAGAATTTGGTAATGTATTTGCACCAGTATCAGGATTGATGGACATAGTTGCACTTCTCAGTGAGTTCTCAAAGTGCTCGTCATATATTTTAGTTCTAATTTTACTCTTTGTGTGCTCCATTCTTGCAAATAGTTTTTCACAGGCGTGGTGCTGCCAGAAGATGACCACCAGAGCTGTGATTGAGAAGCTAGGGTATTTGTTTCTGGAAGTTAGACTCTATAAATGCCTAGTAAAGAGATATGAATTACATCTTCTCAAGGTAAATGTCAGAATGAAGCTCTATTCTTTCTCTTTGAAAACTGGCAGGTATCATAATTATGTCAAGTAAAGATGGAATAGAAAATATACCTAAGTATTTTCCTGAAAAATTTCATTGTTCACAGGATTATGTTTAGCAAAAATGTCAAAATGCATAAAACTATCTTCTTTAATTTGAGTTTTCCATAATTTCCGTTTCATTTGTAATACTGTTATGATTTGAAACGTTGTATTGATAAGCTGGTCTTCACCCGAAAGATGCATTTTTAACTCCTTTAAGTGAGTAGTTGAATCCATGAAAAATACTGTATATCCAAGCCAGTTTTTAGTGGCAAATTATGACACAAATTTTGTTTTTGGTACCAAAAACAGTTTGATAACATTATAAATCATAAAATCTTTTTAACATTTGGCCTGGACTTAGTCATCTTACTTCAGAAAAGTTAATGATGTCTTCATAGTCAACATCAGCACCTTTTAGGAATTCTTGATGTTGGTGACGATTTAATCTCTTGGCCACTGTAAATCTTTTCCTTGATGATGATTTCCATAATGTTACCCATTTTTAATGCTTTTGCATATAAATTTTCTTGATGTAATATGCAATTATACTTCATTAAATATGAGATTTGGGAAGCAGTTGCATTATATATTAATTTTACAGGTACCTGTCTTTCATGTACTATCTCAGTTGAAGACTTGCCTCCATCACATTAGCCGGCAGGCAAGTCTGTACAGCTGTTTTCAGGATTCATGACTGGTATGGGAAGACCCAAGTGTGGTCCTGGGTTGTGTAGGACAGCAAACTGAGCAAGCTATGAAGAGCAAGCCTGAAAACAGCTTTCCTTCATGCTCTCTGCTTCCCTTCTGCCTCCCACTTCCTGTCTTGCCTTGAGTTCTTGTCCTGACTTCCCTGCATGATGGACTGTCACCTGAAAGATGAAATAAACCGTTTTTTCCCTAAGTTACTTTTGGTCCTGGTGTTTTTCAGGACCTAGAGAGCTAACTAGGAGAGTAACTAGACTAGTTATGTCAACAGTGGACATAAAATATCATTTTAACACATTTGCTCCTGTTTCATACATTTCTCAACTTAGTTGTGCCTCTTTTTCTTTAAAGTAGAGTGATGTTCATTCATTTAGGAAATGTGAGAACATTCCTTTAATAGAGGATATTATCACAGCAATAGGAATGTTTGAGATGGATGTGCTCTCCAGTCCTCCCCCTCCTTTTTCTAATCGCCTTTGATTATTTTACATGAGTCCTTCTGGTAGCTGTCTTCACTTGCCTTTATGTTCTCCTCTGCTATTTTCTGGGGGTGACTGTAGTACACAATATGACTTTACAGTAGTCCCAGTGCTACCTTGTTTCCTTTGTTTTTATTCCTCCACAGNTGGTTTCAGAGATAGCCACATTNTTATCCTGAAGAGGGAAGGTNTAGTTAGACAGCTCTTTAGTGATAAGGGTGTCACCATTTAAGTGATAGATTGAGAGTTAGCATCAGGGAAGAGTGAGTCAAGAAAGGGTGAGAAGGAAAGTATGTGAGTCACAGATATGGGAAATAGAGAAAACCTTGTTGAATAGGTGTAGTGATAGAAAGAAGAACCACAAAGGCCTTTACATCCAGGATAGAAGCTAAAACACATTTGTCAATTAAAGTACACAGTGTAAAATGTAAAAACTGATAGATGAGATGGAAGGTATTTAGTATTTCTTTCTGGTTAGGGTGCTGTGGCTTGTCCTTTCCATTGGATTGACATTTGTATTGTTCGTTAAGGTGAGGCCGAGCCTGATTGTCTCAGTAATTCAGCTTTCCCAGTTGAAGACCTCCAGATTTCCCAGGCTGAGCTCCTCCTTTTCATCTGCCAGTTACAGCCTTGCCTCGGTGCTTTGGGAGCACACGTGGGGCTTTCTGTACTGAGGCTGTGAGGGAGTATGGAGGCTTGCCTGCCTGTATTAATCCTTTGTGTCTGGAGGTCTCTCCCTGGTATGCCCCTCAGAAGACTGCAAGGATTTCTGCAGTGCACTTTCCACAGTCCCTTGTAGCTTGCTGAGGCAACGGTGCAGTGTGTTGTCTTTCCCAGGACTTGTCTCCTGAGTGCCCGTTGAGAAGCCCAGCTTCAGAATTCTGCTTTAGTCTTCCGTCCTCATTGCACAGCCTGCTAGGCTGTGCACACGTGGAACCGCGGTTAAGTGTCTAACATTCTGACAGTCTCTCTATACCCTCTAGCTCCCAGCTGACCTTTCTATAGCTTTTGGTTTCAAGTCAGCTGGATCTGTTGCTGACCCTGACACCACCATGGTGTCCGGAGCATATGGGAAAGGCTGCTCACCGTATGGTGGATGGAAAGCACAGAGAGCCTGTGTTAGTGGGCTCCCTCTTCTTTTATTCATCCAAGCCCTCTGAATTACCAGGGTTGTCCACACTCAGGGCAGTCTTTCAGTTCTAGTCAAGTATCTCTAGAGTGTCCTCCTGAGGTGTGCCTCACCAGTCTTACAGTGCTGCTTAATTCAGTTAAGTTGACACGATGAACTATTGCATACTATAAAACTAACATAAATTTGATTTAAAGAGAAGATTTAACTTACATTATTGATGTAATTTTGTAATGAAAAGTCCTAGGTTTTTGTGTAAATTTTATTTACCATTTTTTGGTCTTCTTTTGAGAAGATAGATGCATTTCTCAAGACAGTTTGTAGTCATTCATGGAAAGTCCAATTTTACCAGTCTTCACTACCCTGTGTAAGATCTTTCTCAGTTTTTTTAATATTCAGTCCTATTACATCTTCATNCCTACAGCTATGTATTGGTCCAATCTTCTCTTCATTTCCTGGAAATTGTGAAAAGAGTATACAGATGTAGGTCTATGGGATGAATAATTTGACTTTAATAAGGGAACATAAGAAGTGAGTAATGCTGATCCCAAGGGTGATTCACTGAAGGGTGCCACATGAGGTGGGAAGTTTTATTGTTAAGTGTGTCTAGTTACTCACTTCATATCCTCTAGGAATTAACTGTCTGCTTATGAATCAGTTCCTGACCAGGATTTTGATTATATAAAAATCTTACCTCAGTAAGAGAGCCAACTTGANTTTGGATGACCTTAGAACTCCACAGAATTGAAAGTGAAGTGCTTGATTTGATTATAGTTATTTATGTGGTGTTTGTTTGAATTCATTTTCATTGCACTATAGTTATGTGAAGAATTTAAGTTAGCATGAATATTTTAAGTTTAGTATACAGTATTTAATTAGTAATGTTAGTTTATGAGATTGACTATATTACCCCCTCCAATTCTTTTTATCTATTGTTTTAGGCATAAATAAATTAATTACTAAGGCTTTAAAAATTCATTTATAAAATCCTGTTTGTTTTATTTAAAATATTTAGCCTTTACTTCAATTTATTTAAAAAAAAAAACAACAAAAAAACCCAAAACTAAGCCAGGTAGTGGTGACGCACACCTTTAATCTCAGCGCTCAGGAGGCAGAGACAGGCAGATGTCTGAGTTCGAGGCCAGCCTGGGCTACCGAGTGAGTTCCAGGACAGGCTCCAAAGCTATAGAGAAACCCTGTCTCAGAAAAAACAAAACAAAACAAAACAAAAAACCCAAAACAACAACAACAACAAACTAAAAAGTAAAATAGAAATTTTTATTTTTAGTTAATATTACCATATTTACTGTGGTACCTTAAAGTAAAAATATGTAGCAAAAATTGTGATTAAAACATTGCTTTAAAGAACACTAGAGTTTTAGTTGAAGAACAGTTTATCCGGGGCAGAGGTTGTAGCTTAGTAATAGTGCCTAACGTGTGTGGCCATAGTAGTGTAACTGCCTAACATGTGTGGCCTATGTTCAAGCCCTAGCACTAGAAGCAAAACAGAAACCAAACNAGCTGACTTCTTTCTCCTGCTTGCATAAAACTGAGTGGAATGTTCAATTCTAATTTTTGGTGTAGCACTAAATTTTTCTGTGTAATAATCCTAATTTTCATGTCTATTATATCTGACCACAAATATATAGATAGAAATTGCTGCTTAGTACAGTGCACTCAGTTGTGCAAACTTATTTTTTTAGGATCAAAGAAGAGCACAAACCACAGCCGACACAGTAAGTAATGTGTTATGAGTGCAGTAGACTTGACCTCTGTACTTCTGCCATCTTCTGCTTTCTGCACCTTTGATGGTATTAGCTTCCACTAATACTGGATAGGCTGCATCTAGTGTGTCTTCTGCTTTCTGACTCTCTGGCTTGTAAGAGAGCTGCCTGCAGCTTCTTACTTCATCCACATAGTGACTGGATGTAGTTTTTTGCTGCCTGCTTGTGGACTAGTTAAGTGTTCAAACTTAATTTTCCCTACTTTCTGATTGCCTGGTGATAATTGGAGCTCACATTTCCATTGGCTGTAGCTTTTGTGCCTCTGTGTGTGTGTGTGTGTGTGTGTGTGTGTGTGTGTTTTGCTTTTTTTAAAAAATTATTTTGGATAGAAAACATTGAATCTACATTGCTATTCTTTTGGTTTTTCAGTTACATTATTTGCTTATTTAAACAGGTGGTTTCCCTTTAGTGGGATCACTGAACTGGTAAATAACGTTCTTCAGCCCCAGCAAAAACAACAAAATGAAAAGGAGCCCCAGACGTAAGTAAGCTGGTCTATATAGACTAGATATTATCTATGATACATAATACACTGAAGACTATAAATTCAAATTCTTCCCTTGGAATGATGTGCTCTCAGAGAGGAAAACTGTTAGGTTAAAGTTCAGTAGTTCTGCCATTAGTTATTCCATGGAAATCTCAAAAGAAAATAAGGGCAGCTTAAGGCTAATGGAAAAGCATAGGTAATTCCCTCTTTTCATATGAATATGTAAGCCACATTTGCCTAGGAAAAACATCTCTCTCTAATAATGTAGAATATTCTAGAGTATCTCTACACAAAAATACTAGAAGACAGTAAGAGTATTAGCTCCTAAATTTGTTACTTGGTCAAATAGTTTTGGATAAGTTGTTTTAAATGGTTAAGCAGGTTTGTTTATTGTAATAGTTCTGAGAACCTAAGTATGATTAACTAAACTTATTTGACTACCAAATCCCGTTTTCACTGAATACTTTAATTAGACTATAAAACATAATTTAGGAATATAATAATATAGTCTAACAATGACTTGAAACATTAAAAATATGATGCCATTTCTTTTAGTTGTTAATAGATTTTTAAAATATTTTAAGGAAGTCGTTCACAGGTTATACATATTATTAATTGCATAAGAGAAAAGTGAATAAATCACTTGAGCTTACAGCCTATTGATCCAAATTTATTACAAGATCTTAACTACATGCAGGGGAGTCTAAAATGTCTAACCATGTACTCAGAAAGAGAGGAAAGCTCTAAATAATGAGTAATAGTAACATCTACTATAATTAGTTCATATTTGCTTTTCATTTACTTCTGATGGAAATTTGCCAAATGAATAGCTCTTGCAATAAGAATAACTCTAATATTAGTTCGTATTTCAGTACTTTTCTACAAAAATACTGTAATGTCTTGGATTAGCCAAATGTTAGGGTTAATATTGTAATGGAAATTCAAACCCAGATGTATATTCAGAAAGGACATTGCTGTCTCCAGTGATTTTAGGAAACTAGTCCTCTTTCATGTTGGATAGAGGCTGTTTACCTTATTTTTTCATTTGTTTTATTTAAGAGCTGTTGATTATTTGTTTGTTTGTTTTTTTTTTTCTAAAGATTATATACTTTTGGGAGATTTCAAAGATTCTCCAGTTTCACGTCTCCTGATAGTAATTTTCAATAGCCCAGGAAAAATGGATTNTCTTTTTAGCTAGCAAATATGAATCCATGCATCAATATTAAGCTTTTACCAAAGGGCTAATTGTTAAACAACCACTCCCTCTCCTGTCTCTTTCTCCTCTCTCCTCCCCCTCCTTCTCTCTCCCTCTCTGCCCCCTCATTTTCTCTCCTTTCCTCTTCTCTCTTTTTCTCTCTCCTTTTTAACCCTCTCCTTTCATTTCTCTTCCAGAAGTCTAGATCTTTTGATTCCACATNCAAGACATCCTTACTGCTTCTATCTGTTGACGATTAGACAATGTTACAATGACACTTTTGCTTGTTCACTCAACATGTAATATAGCAGAATCTAGGATCAGAGATGAAAATTTAAAATAACAGAGCAGCCTGTTACTAATTCAGAAGAGATATGGTCCTNCAAAATATTGATCATATTGTTTTGAAGGTTAATGCCAGAGCAAATTGAAGACTTTGAAAATAGTGTAATTTTTGTCTGGGTGTGGTGTCTAACATCTTTAAGCAGTCAGAGGGCAGAGGCAGGCAGGTCTCTGGGAGTTAGAGGCTAGCCTGGTCTACATAGCAAGTTCCAGGAAGCCAGAGCTACTTAATAGAGGCCCTATCTAAAAAAAAAAAAATTGTTAATTTTACATTTCCTTTATTATTCCTATTTTTTTCCTGAAGACTGATGATACTATTGGCAAAAGATCTTTCTTTGTAGACTCTAAGTTACTGGTGCTTGACTGGTCATGGTCAAAACAGTTGATATGCAGTTGTGAGATGGTCCAAGCAGTTGCTGCACATAGATATTTACAAGTGCAGCATTGTTTTCATTCTGAATAATTTAAAATTGACTGCACCTGTTTTGTACTTTAGAACCATCTGAAATTCTTTGTGGCTCAATGCAGAAATAAATAAAAAAGTAAGAACCAAAACTAATATGTTGTATTTGTCTCATGGTACATGCCTATAATTTCAGTACTGCAGTAGTATGACATAGCATAGATCATAGCAAGATATTCTCTCAAAAAAAGTATGAAGATGCTACTTGTTATTTTTATGCAAAGAATGCATTTAGTGAGAGATGCAAAAAATTGAAAGTATGCAGTGCATTGACTTGTTATATAGTGACTGTATTTGGAAATGAGCATCAAGGCCAAGAAGCTGACTGTTACCAGCCGTCATGCTCCTTTCCCAGGAACAATGCCTCCCATCCTTGAGGGTTATTTGTATCCTGACCTCTATATATCCACTATTTTCTACCTTGCATCATTATTTCTGTCTGTTTTTATTTGGGCTATACATTTTCCACAAGATATTTGTGAGATATAGCAGTATGATTTGAAGTAGCTATACATCATTTATTTGCTTTACTGTATACTACTTTGATACTGTCTCTTATACACATCTATTTGGGCTATACATTTTCCACAAGATATTTGTGAGATATAGCAGTATGATTTGAAGTAGCTATACATCATTTATTTGCTTTACTGTATACTACTTTGATATCTTAGTAGGTTTAATTTTATTTCTCTGTTTAGTCTGAAATATTTTGCCTTATTTCTAGTTTTTTGGCTATTATTAGTAGTGCTGCTTTATACATCCTGATGACATTATTTTTCCAGTTACACTGGAGGATAATTTTATAATTATTTGTAAAAGTAAATACTTTAGCTAATTAAAGATACTTTCAAACATTAAAGTTGCTTACTGTGTCAGGTCAGGGTATTTATCTCCATTTTCTCGATGATTTATTTGATAATGCTACATNTGCTGTTCACTGAGCATGCCTTAATACTTGAGGATTTAGTGACTCAGAATCTGATCTAGAAGGAGAGAAAAGGAATGGCAAGCAAAGACACTTGCAAAGGAGTGATATGATTTATACTGTGTCACTTCCCTGCACTTTGTGAAGGGATTCAAGCTTTCTAGTTTGTCACTGCTCTAGAGACAGTGGGGACCTCGGAGACCTTGGAGAATGGAGCCAATAAATAAGGTGGACTAGAGTCTCATGCAATAGCCAACTTTGGCCAATTGCTCAAAAAGATGTAACCCATTCTTGTTAACATCTGATGTCAAGTTGAGGTATTGTCTGATAACTCCATTTAAATTCCTTTTATATATGTGTGTATTTTAGGAAGCTGAAGGTGGTGTCTGTCTTTGATGGTATGTTTCTTGGAGGCAGCAGAATGATGGATCCTGTTTTCAAATCCAGGGAACTGAGATTGTTACTATTGAGAATTATTATTGAGTAGTGTTTATTGATTCCTGTTATTTTGTTGTGGTTTTTAGAACTTGTTTGGTTAACTGTTCTAGGATTATTCCTTGTGTCCTCTTGGGTATAGTTAACCTCTTTTTGCTAGAGTGTTCCTTCTAGTGTTTCCTTATAGCTGGATTTGTGGACATGAATTGTCTAAATTTGATTTTATCATGAAATTATGTTTTCTTCTTATGATTGATAGCTTTGATGGTGTCTTAGTCAGTGTTCTATTGCTGTGAAGAGACACCATGACTATGACATTTCCTATAAAAGAAAACATTTAATTGAGGGCTGGCTTACAGTTTCGGAGCTTTAGTCCGTTATCATCATGGTGGGAAACATGGGAGCAGGAAA
>LZPO01044193.1:1225532-1254510 GCA_001675575.1 Neotoma lepida
TTTGTACTAACAAAGGCTAAATCCACCATGCATCACACTGCACAGCTTAGAGATGCCTCTCTGTACTGCGGCAGGAATCCGCAGCCATGCCGCTTAGCTCATGACGGCTGGCAGCCAGCTCCATTTTGCAGGCAGCTGTCAGGAGATGAGTTGCTGCTGGCACGAGACTGTAAGACTAGGAATCCTAGTGTGGCTCTGTTTCTGTGCATTCAGAGTCTTTAAGCTTTCTTAGGTCTATGTGGATCAGTGCCCAATGGTGAGGTGCCAGTTGTAGCTAGAAGTTTTCCTGTGTCCTGCCCAGCCGTGTGGTCCCGCAGCTGTTTATAAAATAATCACTCATTAGCTTATATTAATTATAACTGCTTAGCCATTAGCTCAGGCTTATTACTGACTAGCTCTTACACTTAAATTAACCCATAATTCTTATCTGTGTTAGCCACATGGCTCAGTATCTTTTCTCAGTTCTGCCTTGTCATCTTGCTTCCTCTATGTCTGGCTGGTGACTCCTGACTCTGCCCTTCCTCTTCCTAGAATTCTCCTCATCTGCTTGCCCCATCTATACTTCCTGCCTGGCTACTGGCCAATCAGCGTTTTATTAAACCAGTATACAAAAGCATTATCCCATAGCACCACCACAGCTGGGTCTAGTAGTCTGGGTTGGTATCTGTTGTTTTTCAGAGTTTGTAGACCATTAGTCCAGGCCCATCCGGCTTTCAGAGTTTTCATTGGAAAGGCAGGTGTTATTATAATGGGCCTGCTTTTATATGTGACTTGATCTTTTTTTCTTTGTAACTTTTAATATATTTTTTCTTCTGTACATTTAATATTTTTGATTATTATGTGTCAGAGGGAGTTTCTTTTTTGGTCCTATCTTCTTGATATTTTATATATCCCTTGTACCTTGATAGGCATATTATTCTTTAGATTTGGGAAATTTTCTTCTATGATTTTGTTTTATTTTCTGTGCCTTTAACTTGGGTTTCTTCTCTATCCTCTATACCTATTATTCATAGGCTTTTTTTTTCATAGTGTCCTAGATTTCCTGGATATATTGTGTCTGGATGTTTAAGATTTAACATATGAATGACTTTTTTTTTCAAAGAAAAAAATTCAAAGAAAAAAATCAATTTCTTTTACCTTGTCTTTAAGACCTGAAATTCTGTCTTCTAATTTATTCAGTCTGTTGGTGAGACTTTCCTTTGAACTTTTAAAATGATTTCCTGAGNCTTTCAGTTTTAGTTTTATTTCAGTTTGGCTTTTTTGTGGTGATTCTATTTCTTTGTTAAATTCTATTTTTATGTATGAATTGTTTTCATTGCCATTCTACTGTGTGTGTTTTCAAGGTCTTCATTCAGTCATTTATTCTTATCCTCTCTTTAAGATTCTTGAACATAATCATAATTGCTATTTTGAAAGCTTTGTCTTATGCTTCTGTTGGGTTTATCCAAATTGTTTTACCAATAATGACTTGAGAGTCAGATGTTAGGGTGAAAACCTGATAGATCAGAGAAATAGTGGAGGAGTGACTAGTTGATCTTCTCTCCACACTTCCCAGATCTAAAAGGACCTTGAATCTTTCTAAGCCCTTCCCTACTCTTTCCTGTGCCTCTCTATTGTATCCTGGGTCCTCCAAAATCTCTATGGTCAATTCTTGTCAACTAGTTGCTGGCTCCACCCCCTGATCCAAGTTTAACTTTATTAACACAGTTTCAGAGTGTCATAGCGTGATCAAATATCCTGAAATATGCTTTAGCTAAATTGCTTTACTCAGCAAATCTTACAATAGGAGTAGTGGCTTCTGGAGGAGGAATATTGTCTTGATCGTTCATGTTTGTGTTTTAGGGATGAGATCTGGACATCTGAAGTTAGTGATGTTTTTGGTGTTGCTTGGTGTAGATATCTGGTCTTGCCTTTGTTTGGTGGGTGTTTGGGTCTTTGTTCTTCCCCCAATCTGTCAGTTTGTGAGGGGCAGCTGAATGATGCTTGGTTTTCAGCCTTGGAGCCACTTTGGGTTTCAGGGTTAGATTTTGTTTCTAGATTGACGTAGTAGATAGGGCGGCTGATGTTGTAGTTGGACTCTGGGTTCAGACTTCAATCAGTCCCATTTAGGGTGCAGTGGGAGGGCTGGGTGGTAGGCTAGCAAGCAGATGAGATAAGAGGACTGACCTTGGAAATTTTTTTTGTAGTCTCTAATGTATTGCATCCTGACTCCAGACTCCAGTTTCCCCTCCCGTTAGCCCCCCTCCCCCATCCATTCCTCCTCCATTTCCCTTCAGGAAAGGGCAGGCCTCCCAGGGATAGCAACTAAACATGGCATATCAAGTTGCACTAAGACTAGGCATCCCCCCCTGCCCTCTAGTATTAAGGCTGGATGATGCAACCCAGTACAAGGAAAGGGTCCCAAAAAGCAGGCAAAAGGGTCATAGACAGCCCCTACTCCCACTGTTAGGAGTCCCAAAAGAAGACCAAGCTACACAACCATAACATATATGTAGAGGGCTTAGGTCAGACCCATGCAGGCTCCTTGGTTGTCAGTTTGTTCTGTGTGAGCCCCTATGAGCCCANGTTCATTGATTCTGTGGGTTTTCTTGTGATGTTCTTGACTCCTCTGGCTCCTACAATCCTTCCCTCTCCTCTACAGGATTCCCTGAGCTATGCCTAATAATTTGGTTTCCATCAGTTGCTAGATGAAGCCTCTTTGATGATGATTATTCTAGGCTCCTGTCTATGAATATAGCAGAGTATCATTAGGAATCATTTCACTGTCTTTCTTGGGCTGGTAATGTTTGGTTCTACCCTAGGTCTCTGGGCTGTCCACCCTCTGGTTCCTGGTCCTCCAGGCAGTGTTAGCAGTGGGTTCCCTGTCATGGCATGAGTTTCAAGCTGGATCAGTCATTGCTTGGCTCCTCCCACAATTTCTATGCCATCTTTACCCCAGCATATCTTGCAGGAAGGACAAATTGTAGGTCGAAGCTTTTGTGGCTGGGTTGGGGTCCCAATCCCTCCACTGGAAGTCTTGCCTGGTTTCAGGAGATGGTTGGTTCAGGCTCTTTGTCTCCCATTCCTAGGAGTCTTAGTTAGGGTCACCCTCATAGATTCCTGGAAATTTCCATTGCACTGGATTTCTCGCTCATCCCTGAGATGTCCCCAATTCTGGTTGTCTCTCCCAGTACTCTCTCCCTCCATCTTCTCCACNCACAACCCCTGCTGTTCCTGGGAATCCCTTAAGTTTGGTTCTGTTTTTCTCCATATGGCTCAGGTCTTGAGACTCAGATTGGGGGGATGCTGAAAGAGGGGAAAGAGTGTGATGGGGATACTAGCTCTGGGAATTCCTGCCAGAAGTTCTCAATGTAACTCTGGGCTTATACTCCAGTCAGTCCCAGATTGGTGCAGTGCAAAGGTGCATGGTAGGTGAGGAAGCTGGGGACTGGAAATGACTCTGGGGATCTATTAAATAGAGGTTGGGGTTGGGCTTCATGCGGTTGCTGTCTAGACCCAGTCTGATCATTATATTGGTTGCCTAAAATCAATGGAATATCTGATTCATTTGAGATCATTTTGTAAAATATTTTCACAATGACTTACTGATTTCTCTTATGTGATGTCAAAAAATGAGGGTAGATATGTAATAATCTAGGAAATAATCCTGTGCATGGAATTAGATATTCTAAGTTGCCTTTCTAGAGTCTGCTTTTCTATGTTTTTATTCTCTCCTTATGTATGTGTTATTCAAAATGCACATTCTTTCTACCTCCTGAATTTTCATCTGCTTGTATATTTTGCATATGAAAAACTCCAAGTAGAAATTAATTCCTCAGTTGAGGCCTACTATAGTCACCTTCCAAGAACAGGATGTTTAAAAACTTAAAAAAAAATTGTCCCTTTTCTGTGAAGTCATGCTAATACTATTCACAATTAATTCTTATTTTCTAGAACCATTTTTTTATTTTCTTTTTTTCACATTTATTTCATGGGTGTTTCATAATTTTTAGCTTGTTTACATGACTGCCCAATATCTATACATCCATGTGTCTTACTTTACTGTTGACAAGGACTGTGTCGTGTTCAAGTTTACATGCTTTGCTCCACCTACCAAAGAGGTTACATACAATGTTACTTGTGAATTCAAGCATTCAATAAGTATTTATTGATAAGTTGGCTATGGAACATATATTAAGCTNGTCGCTGGGGTAAATTTGAGAGCAAAACAAAAATCTTCAGGATTTTTTTTTTTTTTCATTACACAAGTAGGGGTAATCAGAAAGTCATGTAGTGGACAAAAAGTGCAGTTGTGATAAATGCAATATGTTATGATGCTTTGAAAAGATCTAATGGAGAGATTTGACCTAATCATTGAAGCTATGAAATATATTCCTAAGGAAGTAATATTGAAGTGCTGTAAGAACACTGAAAGGGGGAGTAGAAGGAAAGTATCATGGTTTTGTTAGTTTTGTGGAATTGTTAGGGAACATTCTTTTACTTTTTCCTCCCATAACAGCATATAGAACATGGAAATAATTTGATTGTTTGGACAATTAAAGTCTATAGATGCTATCTTAAAAGAAATAATGAATTAGGAAGGAAATAGTTTAAACTGAAATAGAGGTTAGTTCAAGGACTTCTGGGTACTTGATTATAAATTAAAGCACAAAATTTTGAGATAAAATATTAGTGGTAAAACCATTGTTATTTTTTGAAGATTAGCAATAAATGGAAACCCTATGTGAGTAGGAAGACTCAATATTCTAAAGACGTCAGTTATTCTAAAAGTAATTTATAAATATAATGCAATGGCAGTAATAAGCTCACTATGATTTTCAAGGAAATGGATAAAAGCATCACAGTGTTTTATGGAAGTAAAATGTTTTACCAATAGTAAAATCTTTCCAACAGAGAAGAGTTAAAGAGACCAAACTATTTTTTACCAGATTTCAAAAAAGTTACAAAGCCAGATGTCTTAGTTACTTTTCTACTGCTGTGACAAAACACCATGACTAAGGTAGCTCATAAAAGAAAGTGTTTAATTGAGTTTACAGTTTTAGAGGATTACCGTCCATGATGGCCAAGCAAAGACATGGTGGCAGGATCGCCTGAGAGCTCACATCTTGATCCACAAGCAAGAGNCAGAGAATACACTGAAGATGGCAGGAGGCTTTTGAAGCCTTTCATCCTACCCCGTGACACAGCTCTTCCAACAAAGTCACACCTCCTAATTCTTCATAAACACTCTCATCAACTGGGGACCAAGTATTCAAACATGAACCTGTGGGGGGAACCACCCAAAGTGCTGTACATCTGGGATGAATGGATTTTTCCCCTCTTCAAGCCATCTCTATACTTCGGAGTAGGTGTTCTAGTTTCAGTCTTTATAAATTGATCTAGCAAGGAACTCTCAGTTTTTTTTTTTCTTTGAACTATAATATACTGCTTGAAGAAAACTGTCACTTTTATTGTTTCTATAACACAGTACTAGACAGAAACAAGCTAAGGGAGAAAACATTGATTTTGGTTCATAATTTCAGAAGGTTTAGTCCTTGTTTGGTTGGCTGTATCCATCACTTGGGCAGAACATGGCAGTGGGAGGATATGGCAGAGGTTCCATACCTCGTGGCAGGCAGATGGTTGGTGCAGGGCTTGAGGGAGAAGAAGAGAGAGGAGGGAAGGAGAAAGAGGTCAGAAAGAAGATACCCTCAATAGCCTTTAAGACAGTGGTTCTCACCCTTCCTAGTGCTGTGACCCTTTAGTACAGTTCCTCATGTTGTGGTGACCCCAACCATAAAGTTATTTTTGTTGCTACTTCATAACTGTAATTTTGCTACTGTTATGAATCATAATATAAATATCTGGTATGCAGGATATCTGATGTGTGATCCTCAAAGGGATTGGATCTACTGCTTTAGGATCTACTCCTAATAACCAGCATCCTTCAGCTAGGTCCTACCTCCCAACACATTGATAACCTCAGCTGAGGACCCAGCATTCAGTGCAAGATCTTTTTGGGGCAATACTTCATCTCTCAATCATAACAAAAATATATATCTAAAAACTANCTCAAAATAATTCAAAGGTTGGATATATATATATCTATAAAGATTATATGATGAGTCTAGGAAAAGGGAGAAAATAAATTTAATATCAGTCTAGAAATATGAATAGGTGTAACTTCACAATCAAAAGTGAAATTTTAAAGAGCAAACCTGCCATGGATGCCTTTAAAGAAGTAAATGATTGGTTTGTGAAGAGCTTAAAAACCACACNAAATGTATAAAATAAAAACCACACCAAATGTATAAAATAAGAGCAACAAACTATGAGGCTGTGGATAAGATTTCTAGGAATAGCAGTGAACATGAATTTATAGGATCTGTTAATTCACAGAGAGTAACATTTGCTTTAGAAAATACTGAGTTTGATGAGTTCTTTAGTGATGAGTATTGCTATAGAACATACATAAAACTTTGGATTATTAAGTTTTTATGAAATAATAAAAAATACCAACACTTCAAAATTCATGCATTATTTTGTATACCTTAAATATTAGTTTGTAAAGTACTTTTTAATAGNATATNGTATCTTTGACTATTGTATTTATACCAGGAATTTGCTAAGCATGGATTGTGCATCAAGTTTTAGTGGAGTATATCCTAGCTCATTTATTTGCACAATATTTATGACTGGTTGCCTTTATGTCCCAGTGATGAGTTGTTGTGACATAGACTGTATGGCCCATATGCCTAAAATATTATGCAGCCCCTTGCAAAGTGGTGACTTCTTATCTGCCTTTCTAGAAAGTTATATATTAAAATTTATCTATTTAAGATCTATTGGACCTTTCATTGTATTGCAAGTTTGATTTTGATACTAGTGCTGTTCTGGAGTAGGAGTAGACATTGCTCCCAGTGAAATACAGTACAGTGTCTATCAATGTAAGTGTGGAATTTAATATATGATAGGCTGATTGCACAAATTGGTGGAAGAGAGATTAACTACTTAATAAATGATGATGGGCAAATAGAATCTCTATATAAGGAACATTGAGATTAAATCTTTGTATCACATCACATATAAAAATAAACTTCAGATCGATTAAAAGCTTAGCTGTGAGAGGTAAAATTATAAGGCAGTTTAGAAGAAACTGGAGAATTTATGACTAACACAGGTAAAGGCACATGCATGTATCTGTGTGCACACACATGCCTACACACACACACACACACACACACACACACACAGAGCCAGCAGTTAAGTCACAACAATGAAGGAAGAAATTGGTATATTGACTACTGCAAAATAAGGAATTCGACCACAGACTTGGAGAAGATTTTGCTGTGTTTAAATTTATAAAGGATTATATGTAAGGTATCTATGATATTCCTTCAAACCAGGAAGAAAAATATAGAAAGCCAAATCCATAGTATTTGGTAAAAGATATGAATAAGCAGTTGATATGAATGGTAGTCCTTTTGAATGAACTTCATCAGAAACTAGAAAAATGTGGTGTTCTTTGGGCCTCCTGGTTAGAGTTTGATGTTCTCACTGCTGTGGCTCAGGTTGATTTCAGGCTGTGGAGTCTTTCTTCTGTTAGGTGTGATAGCACACCTCAGTCTTATCACTTGGGAGTCTGCGCAGGAAGATCTTGAGTTCTAGGCCAGCCTGGGCTGCACAGATGATGGGCCAGATAGGTAGGTAGATGCGCAGCGAGATAGAGGACTAGAGAGAGAACTATGAATAGAAGGCAGAGAGAACATGTCATGATGCATCATGATGTGTGTAAAGGACTGAAAGACAGGATGACTTTGAAGGAGACAAAAGAAATAATGTCAAACTTGGGGTTAAAAATGTGGACTTGTACCTTGTACAGTCATCTGTCACTTCACAGTGAGGTTATATTATGAGAAATATATGATTAGATGACTTCATCACTACAAATATCATATAGTATAATACAGAAACATACACAAATTGTCTACTCTGTACCCAGGCAATATTATAATTTCGTGGAACTCCTGTTATATGTGCACTTCATTGTTGATTGAAGCATCATCATCTGTCACATGACTACATTCAAGACTTTGTAGGTCATTATAAGAGTTTTCTTTATAACAAGGGATGGTGGGTTAACAATGAGCATATTATTTAATTTTCACAGATTTGTCAGTTTTCTAAAATGTTTTATATTGTTTTGTGTTTTATATCTTATAACCCAAGCAAACATTTTGATGTGGTTCTGGTTTTCTTAAGTTTGCTGACTTGTTTTGTAGTTCTCCATGTGGATTATCCTGGAGTGTTGTGTGTGCATGCTCTTGANATGAACGTGTATTCTGCTATTTTGGGATAGAAAAATAATTTATTTTTGTCCCATTTGATCTGAAGTGCACTTCAAGACCTTCATTTCCATATTGATTTTTTTCTGTTTATATGCTCTATAAATTGTTGATAGCGAGCTAATGGAGCTCATCACTCTTTTTTACTGTTTCATTAGTAATCTCCTAGTATTTGTCTTATGTATTTTGCTGCTTCAATGTTGGATGTATACATATTTAGAATTCATATATGTTCTTGATGCATTTATTATAATAGAAGAACTTTTTATATCTTTTTACAGTTTTTGACATAGTAGTTTATTTTTATTAGATGTAAGGTAACCCTCTTTGCTTTGTGTGTTTCTCCTTGCATGGACTATCTCCTCAGTCCTACTTTAATCTGTCTGTCCTCAGTGGTGAAATGAGTCTTATAGGCAGCCTACAGTTGAGTTTTGTTTTTTCTGGGAAGGAAATCTTTCATTTATTTTGATAAGAAGACATTATCTGTTATACATAAGATACCCTTTGGTAGATAAGGAGTGGTTATTGTGACTTAATTTTATTTTAGTTGTTTTGTAGATTTTTCCCCTTTAATTAAAAATTAAAAAATTAAAATGAAAANTTGGCATACACAGTAACATGTTTTCTTNTGATGTTTTTATTCATACTTAGTTTTATTTAGTTGCCTTCAGAGTTTTCTTTTTATCTTTTGTTTCTGGCAGTTTGATAAGAGGGTGAGAAAAAGAGGGGTGAGGTGGAGGAATGAATGAGAATTTGGGGTTTATTTTATAAGGGCTTCTCTGAGGTATGTTTTATCTTAGTGTCTTTTTATTATTTTTGTAAAATTCCTTGTCCTTATCTCTAATTGTTTTTTTCTGGGGTTTTATTTCACCCACCACAGTAACTATGAGATCATTTGCTGTTTCTCTGACCTCTCTTATTCCTCTATCAGTTTTATTTTGGATAGTTTTTGTCAGCTCTTTTTCTAGCTTACTGTAGCATCTTGTCAGGAAGGAATCCCCGTCTTTGATAGCTTAGTTTTCATTCCAGAATTTCGATCTGACTCTATTTCATTATTACAGTTTTCTGTTCTAATTCCCCATTTGTTCGTGAATGATTCCACCTTCTCTATGGATTCTTTATTTTAACAATTTTTAAACATTTTAATTAAAATATAATTCTATCATTCCTTCTTTCTGCCTCCCACTCCTCCTTTGTTCTACCTCTTCTCCCTCCTAAATGTGATTGGTCCTAAATCCATGTCATTTTTGAGCCCAATTGTTATGTTTCTTGTAATAGATTATTTATTTGTTGTTTTCATCTCTTCGTGCTCTAGCTTTGAATTGTGTTTATACCTTGATGTGGAATACCCTTTCCAACAGGCTGTTGATATTGAGAATTGAAACATCAAAGAAATCATGAATTCAGATGTTTCGATTTTGATGTTGCCATCATTGTCTTTAGTGCAACATAGTCACAAAACTCTTCAAAGCATATGAGCTGCTTCTGCATTCCCTTATAATGGATGCTGGGGTTCTGGAAGTTGCTATCCTTACACACACTCCCCTGTGTGAGTGCTGCATAGGTCACTCCCATGCACTTGAGTCTTTGGAAGTAGTCAGCTTCTGATGCTTATTTCTTTGTGATTGCATTGCAGGGAAATGGATGTGTTCTGTGATGTTTCCCTCCTTCCAATTTCAGCTGGTCCTAGTCACCTGGGCCTTGAGAATGGGTCACCTTATGAGTTCTTGGTCTCTCCTACCTATGGAAACAAGTCTGCCTTCACCTCCAGTTCTGTATCCAGTTTGGGGCAGGAGTTCCCTCCCATNTCCTAGTGATAAAAGGTGTTTTGTTTGTGTTTGGGTAGGACCCTGAACGTAAGGTATTTTCTGCACTGTGGAGAAAGAGTTTTCTTCAATCTTGTCTGTAGCTATAATGGCTCTTTGCCTTCGTCTTAAGTGACAGAGCTTACTTTTCCTCCTTGTGGTTTAAAGAAAGCTTTTACTNTTTTAGCAAAATCAGGAAATCATGTCTGTACCTCAGCAGCCACAATTTACCTTTTAATGTCTGCACATATGCACTCTCCCCAAAGCATGGCTGTGTTTCTTGGCTGTGTTTTCAAGTCTTCCAGAGCACTTGTGGAGGGAGGGCTGTGGGAAAGTACTCGGAGTCTGAATCTTTAGCTGTTTGCAGCTGTCATGTTAGATGAATCTTGCCGTTGCACTATTTGTTAAAATTTTAACTGATCTCTGTCTGGAGATGTAGCTTCACAGACAGAGTATTTACCTAGAATGTGTGAAGCCTTAGTTTCAGTCCCCACAACCACATATAGTGTGTGCCTGTAATCCCAGCACTGGACACCTGAAACTGGAAGATCAGAAGTCTATGTCATCTTTGATACATAACAAGTTCAAAGCCATCCTTGGATATATGAGATGCTATCTCAAAACCAAACAAACAAATAAACAACCCCCGAAATAATAAAGATTTCTCTTTACCTATCAGTATGGTACTACTTCCTTCTCCTATGTTATTGCTAGAGATGCAACAATTAGGCCTAGTGTTCTTTGGAATTTAGATTGTTTGCCTGATAACTTCCCTTCTGATGGGCTTAAATAAATTATGGTTTTATAGATTGTCAGCCTTAGGATTGGAGTAATACCAGTTTTAGTTTTCAAAATCTTTAAAAAAAANTTTTTTTGGTGGTTTTCGAGACAGGGTTTCTGTGTGTAATAGTCCTGGCTGTCCTGGAACTCACTTTGTAGATCAATTTGGCCTCAAATTCACTGAGATCTGCCTGCCCCTGCTTCCCAAGTGCTGGGATTAAAGGGGTGCGCCACTGTTCCAGCACTCCTGGCAGTTTTCTAAATCTTAAGTTAATTGTAGCTATTAATCATTAAAATTGTATTCATAAATAGAATAGAAAAATTTGTAATGATACAACTTTCTAGTTGTCCTTTTTCTTAACTAGTTTTCTTTCTGATTAATTTTATTTTTATTTATTTATGTGTGTGTTTCTGCATGTTAGTATGAGCAAGTCTGTGTGTTCACAGAGGTCAGAAGAGGGTGTCAGAGCTCTTGGGACATTGTGAACCACCCAATGTGGGACCTGGGAACCCAATTGTGGTCCTGAAGAGTCACAAGTGCTCTTAGCTGCTGAGAGAGCTCTGTAGGCTCCAGTATTTTAATTTCAAAGTATACTTGGCTTTACTTTTTTTGCACAACTTCATTTGTTAGGGTGAGAATANGTCACAGTGTTTTCTTTTTACAGCTAAGTTGTATTCTGACTGGTGAACGGATGCATTTCTCTCTCTGTGGAGAGTCTAGTTCACTTGAGTTGAGACTGTCTCTGCTTTTAAGACATTAGATTATGGCTTCTTTGTGGAGGTAAAATTGTCTTCCTGTATTTCTGAAGCTAAACTGTTGAAAAGTAGTAGTAGGTAGACGTTTAGTTTAATACTCAAGGAAGTGTTCCACAAACATAATTTTATAATTAATATGTATATCAAAGATAGAACTAATTTTAACACTTTTATGATACAATATGCCATTTAAGCAAGATATTATTCTATAGTTTATAAAATTAAATTTTATACTCCTTTAATCTCATCCTGTGTATTCTGATTATAAAATAGATTGTGATTTTTTTTGTTTATCAGAAAACCAANTTTTAAAACTCTTTCTTTCTTTTAGAAAACTACATCAACAATTTGAAATGTATAAGGAACAAGTAAAGAAGATGGGAGAAGAATCACAGCAGCAGCAAGAACAGAAGGGCGACGCCCCAACCTGTGGGATCTGCCACAAGACAAAGTTTGCCGATGGATGTGGCCATAACTGTTCATATTGCCAAACCAAGTTCTGTGCTCGGTGTGGAGGTCGAGTGTCACTACGCTCAAACAAGGTACAGGACAAAATATGATTGTTTTCCAGTAGTTAAGCTTATTGTGAATGAAGTGGAACAGGTACCTTAAATTCCTTCTCAGATTAACCATGGACCACCCCTGTGTTGTTCTCATCTTTTACTGAATGTGAAAGGTCATCTTCACTGTTTCAAGTCAGCTTACAATGTTGGTCAGGATCATAGGGCCTTTGACTTTCAAACACAGTGAAGACATTTAGAGATTAATTGATATGTCCTTTGTTATGGATAATGGAAACTCTGATCCAGATAGACTAAGATTGATTTTTATAGCCACACAGCTGATTACTATCAGAACTCTGATAGAGATTTCTCTATTACTACAACACTTTGCACAAACTTTGTAGATTATTTTTCCTCCTTGGTCATCTGAAACATGACCATTCCAGCTCTGAGATTCTTTTCTTCATTTTGTAGCTTTGGAAGCTATACTCCTTTGGTTTTGTTTTTGTATTGATGCAATTGCATTCAGCTATGGAATTTAAAGATCTGTTTTTTTTTCATATTTATACTAGGCTTTATCTATACTTTATCTGCCTTAGTGAATATGTAAATGCTACTCAAAGAATACTTTGTCAAATTAGCAAGACCAGTATTACAAATGCTCTGCTAAGTTCTTTCTTATCACCAAACTAATTATTTAGATAGTTCCTACACATAGACTAATCTGTACATATGTTATTTGGGAATAATTGTGGGAATTAGTTCTCCTGTGTGATTTCATGTCTTCATTTTCTTATTGTTTGTTTCTCTCAATATTTTCTTTGCCCAGAATTAATCATTTATTTCTCCTAATGCTTCCTCTTGGCTTGATGATAGTTTGTGCATATGTATGTGTATATATATATACACAAATCTATATATATTACATTGGTATAATTTTAAATAAAAGTGATATAAGCAGAAATTCTTAGTCTTAGAAATAATGTATTCAGTCTTTCAATATTAGGTATAATATTACCTATAATTTTTTCACAGGTGCCATCAATTACAAATTTGCTAAGAATTCTTTTTTTAAGATCTTCAATAGGTGTTGGACTTTCCCAAATGCCTTTTGCCATCTATTGAGATTAATTTTTGTTTTTTTTTTCTCTTCTGTAAGATGGTGAGGTACATTGACTGATTTTTGAATGTTGAACCAACCCTGTTTTCTTGAAATAAAATCCAGTTGGTCATGATAGATAACTCATTTCATTATTAATGAGTTGATTTGCAAATGTCTTTCCTTGATTTTGGAATTAGCATCACACTGGCCTAATTGAAAAGATTATAAAGTATTTTAATCTCTTTAATGTCATGGGAAAGTTTGTATAGAACTGATATTCTTCTTTTTTTTTTTGGATGTCTAATCCACGTCCAGAGCAGTTGAGTTGCCTTAGTTGTGCCATTCAGTGACACAGTCCTTTTTCAGTTATTAAAAATATTTGTTAGATTTTATCTGTGAAGTTATTTGGGGAGGTTTTAAAGTATACTTTCAGTTATTATTTGATTGAGAGGATTTTTTTTGTACATGTAAATAATTTTTCATAATTATATCTTTCAAGGAATTTGTCTAGTTTCACATAATTAAATTTACTGAGGTAAAAATCTTCATAATATTCCATTATTTTTTAATATGTGTATACTCAATGGTGATGCTGCATCATTACTTATTTTGGTAATTAGAGTCTTTCTTTTCTGTNGAATTTGGCCACATATTTGATAATTTTATTGATCTAAAAATCAACTTGTTCTATTGAATTTTCTCCTGCTAAATTATGCTTTGATCCTTATTATTTCTTCTGCTTCCTTTGATTGAATTTTGTAGTTTCTTAAAGGGAAAGTAAAGTTTTAATACTTTTTCTCTGATATAGGATCACATGCTCCTAATTTCTTTCAAGTACTGTTTTAGTTGCTTCCCTCAAGTTCCAATTTAGTATTTTTCATTTTCCTTAGATTATAAATACCTACAAAATTTCCTCTGAGCCTCTCAGTCTTTTTCTCTTTGATTCTGTCTCTAGGCTCTCCCTAAGCTTCCTCTTACTGTCTTGCTTTATGGAAATCCTCCAACAGTATAGACCTGGGTTTATTACTGTGCTTACTCACCGTCTATCTTGCATTGACATTGCCCTTTGTTGCCTTATATTAATTACATTCAAAACACAACATTAACATTTATTATTGGAGGTTTCATACATGCATATATGTATTTTGATCATATTTACCCCCTCCTTTCTCCAACTCTTTCCAGGTCCTCCTCCATTTCCCTCCCAATTTTATTCTCTCCCTTTTCCTCTCTCTCATTCTTTCAAATAACCCACTGAGTCTGTGTTGCCCATCTGAACATTGGTGTGGGGTCATCCGATGGACCATGGTATAGCACAAGGAGACATTCCTTCAAAAAAGACTTTTTCTCTCCTAACAGCCATCAACTGTCCATAGTTCCTCAGAAGGGGTAGGAGCTTCTGGGCTTTTTTCTACTTCCTGCTGGCCCAATCTTGTGCAGGGCTTGTACAAACAATCACAGCTNTAATGAGTTCATGAGCGTCTTGTCATGTCCGGAAGATGCTGTTTCACTCCAGCCCTCCCAAACCTTTGGCTCTTACACTCTTAACATCTTCACTTCCTCAGAGTTCTCTAAGGCTGGGGAGAAGATGTGTGAGTAGTTGTCCCCTTTATGGCTGAGCACTCGAAAGACATTTACTCTCTGTTTTCTGACAATTTACAAGTCTATGCTTTAACTGCTATCCATTGCCCAAACCTGATATCAAGTGTCTGAAAAGACATTCTTCTCATCAGATATGGAGGAACATTGTTTAATCTGAGCTACTAGGAAGGCCAAGGCAGGATGACTAGTGTGGGTTGCATAAGAAGACTGTGTCTCAATTAAAGTAAAAACAGAACTGCAGACATAGTCCAGTGATAGAGCAATTGCCTAGCATGCATGATTTCTAATTCCAGAACAGCAAATCAAACAGCAGGAAGTCTTCCATGTTTTTATGCCTTTTGTTCAGGCAGGAGGAAAAATCTGATCCTTGCTATTCGGCATAGACTAGAAACAGAAGTATCTGATGACATCTGATCATAGCTTAATTGCTTGCTAGTACATATCTCAGTTTCTAATATATAGTAGGTACCTTTTCACTGAACAGAAGTCTTAAGTATGTAAAATGTTAATGTTATATTGTGAACAACTTTAAATCTCTATATTTTAGCTTAGCTGCACNAGCAGTTTCATTGAAGAAGGAAGGAGCCAGAGGCAGAACACTTCACGATTCNCTCTCTTCTTCATCTCTGTCTGAGTGTGCTGTCAGGGAAGTAAAAGCCAGTAAAAAGCAATTTAGATTTTAGTTCAGGGAAGACAACCCTGGGTTTCCATATTAGTATTTCTAAATTTTCTTTCAAGAGAGAGAGCTGTAATATGAACATCTTAATTTATATATAGGAAGGCATTTATTTGAATGGAATGGGGAAAACATCCAAGTTACAAGGTCCAACTTATGTTTTCAAGTTTGGTCTTGTAAATACCCAGCTGCCTCATGTTATAGAAGATTTTGCTCTCAATTGTTGCTCNATGCATTCTTTGACTTATCCTAGCTCCAAAGAATTTTCAGTGAAATATTGTCAGATTATCCTTATACAGAATACAAATATTTTATACCTCAATATCTAGTTATAAAGTTATTAAAATTCTTCTTGTAATCTTCTAAGAGAACACAAGAAAATAACTGTTTGTTTAATTTTGAGGCTCTTTCATGTAGATCCATCCTTAGCAATTAATTATGTCTCTTGAGATACACTGAGGGAGGACACAGAACAAAAGAAGTGCTAGTCCTATGGAAATGCCAATATAAGATATACTACAACATACTGCTTTTTATTTTCCTCTTTAGATGATATTTCCTTAAAAAGTAAAAATTGCATATGATTATAATCAAATGAAAAGATAAGGAAACATTTTGTAACATTTCAATTGTGAAATACATTGAATTGGAAAGACATTAAGAGTAATTTATAATAATGAATTTTTTTTAAACTTTATTTTTGTTTTGTTTTTTTCGAGACAGGGTTTCTCTGTGTAGCCCTGGCTGTCCTGGAACTTTCTCTGTAGACCAGGCTGGCCTCGAACTTAGAGATCTGCCTGCCTTTGCCTCCTGAGTGCTGGGATTAAAGGCATGCGCCACCATGCCTGGCAATAAAAATTATTTTACTCTTCAAAATATGACAACTTTAACTTGTTTCTTTGTCTTTTGGTAGGAAAAATTAATTGCCATGTGTTTAATTGATTAATCTAACTTTGAAAATTTTCAGAATTACGTTGTCGAGCTTAAATAGAGCACTTCAAATGGGACATTTCATCTTATAGAAATAATCTGGAAAATAAAGGCATTAATCTAAATGACCTCTAAAGTTTTTTCTGGGTTTAATATCTTATGACATCAATTTGTGCTAACTTACTCATGCAGTTCTTGAAATATCTGATAAATGTACTTCTGATAAATGAAGTAAAGCTAAGTATTGCTACTAAATCTAAAAACTAATCAAGCTTCATTAATTCTCATTATTATATGTAGTATATATAGTGACTTAGGCTTTGTCTTTTACCATTCTTCCATATATTATAACGAAGGTATTGAAGCTAGTACTATTTTAGAAAACTGGTTAATNGAAATTTGAGGAATGGTAAAGCAAATTTACATAATTATATAAACATAATCTTTGGCATAATTCTAGTGTGCCATCCATGGTTTATAGAATCAAATTTTGGAAAGAAGTTGAATTTCCAAGTAACACGTAATGACAGTCATTTAATTAAAAAAATGAGTAAGCTGTGCTTGAAAGTTGGATTTGGATGATGGTTGGATAGTGGGTGCTGATTTGCTGCAAAGAATGCACAGGAGACATTTGCCTTAGAGTGAATAAACTAAGTGTGTGGTACCAAGATTTGATAAACACATATTTAATCACTTCCGTTTATAACACATCTAAAAATGTGTCATAAATACTTAAACTTTTATGTTAACTTGAAAATGTATGAGAGCCACGTAGTCTGGTTTATTTTGGAGAAGAGAAAAACTACTGGATGCAGGGCAGGTTATGGTCATGTCTGCTTTTGAAATCTCTGTCTGCTATCTGCTTGCTCTTAAACTCTAGGGGAATTTGAACTATTCAATTTCTAATGTCTTAATCAGTAGCTAACATGAACTGCTTATCAGCAGCTAAAGCAAACCTCAAGTTAGGAAATACTATTTAGAATATATGAGGAAGAGTAATGACAAGTATAATACATTCTAATAATAACGGAGACTTTTTAATAGTTTAAGATACTCTCAATAAAATAAGTTAATTTCAAATATTAGCCCCAAACAAATGAACAATGAAATCATATTTTAAAGAGATTAACAATCCCTATTTCTAACTTGTTTTAAATTAAAATATTTAAGATCCACAAAAGAACTATGACATTGCAGTATTTTGGAATGTTATTTTTATAATTTTTCTTCCATAAATGTCTTAGAATACCACTAGATGTGACTTATTTCTGACTAGACTTCTTGTGTCCTTTCTGCTGCTGGAATAATCCTCAGCTTTCTTTCTGAAATTTTTACCTTTTCAAATAGTATCACTGCATGTTGTCACCTAAACCAGAAAGCCAGGCCTCAGAATCTTCCCTGTATCACTTTGCCCCACAAGTTTTAAAAATTTAACAATTTTGTTTCTATAGACTCCTTTAATTCTGTTCTCCTAACTGGTCTGTGTGCTCTTGTCTTGGCTTCTCTGCTACAGTGCTACACACACTGCTACAGTGATTCCTCATCTGTCGAGGGACTGAAGTTTCTATGGCATAAAGANCCTCATGGTCTGTCCCCTGAATAACTTTAGGAGCACTTCACTCAGTTCTCTTATGTCCCAGAAAAGTCACACAAGAGCTCTTCTCTTGAATTGTCTCCATCTATGTCTGCTATGCTTCGCCTCATCCTTCTACTGAGGTCAGAAAATACTCTTCTCTCTAGACCTCACTCCAAAATCCTTTCCTACCTGATGAACAGTTACGTGGTTTTGTCAAAATAAACATCACCTCCTTCATGATCCTTCTTTGGGTACTCTGTGTGAATCAACTACTTACTCATTTGTGATACACTGGATTATACAGATCTCTAATCTAGTATTCTCAAATTTTACTGTTAGTTGATTGCATCTCTTTAATTCACTTTGACTATTTAGTGCATGCTTCTATGTACTTAGTATGTAATAGGTCAGTGTATTAGCTGTTGAGTGAATGACTGGAAAAAATACTGGTCTGCATATCACAGACGTGCTATTTGGGATACATAGCACCACCATCATTTTTTAAATATTTAATTTATTTTTAATAATAACTTTTCTTTATTTTAAACAATTTTATATATTTATACAATGAATATTGGTCATATATCTATTCCCATCCTCNCTTCCTCCCCTCAAATGCCCCCTAATCAGGCCTTCTCAAAAATTAAAAGGTGTGGGGCTGTCTGCTGGAGTATAGGAAATGTAGTAGTGGGGACATATTATNAAAAAAAATGATTCTTCCTCCCCAGCTGTTCTCAACTGTCAGTAACGCTCCAGTAAGGGATGGCGCTTAGAGATTTACCTCTCTATCTTTGTGAGAATTTTGGCTGGATTGATTGTGTAGTTCTTATGCGAGCAGAAGATTGCATGGGAGTGACATGATCCACCCATGCAGGATAATTCTGTTTGAACTCTTAATTAAAAATTTAGGGTTATATTTTGGAATTAGCTTGCTAACTAGTGTGTTTCCATATGGCTTTAAAAAAATGCATCCTAGCCAGGCGGTGGTGGCACATGCCTTTACTCCCAGCACTCAGGAGGCAGAGGCNGGCAGATCTCTGTGAGTTCCAGGCCAGCCTGGTCTACAGAATGAGTTCCAGGACAGCTAGGACTGTTATACAGCTGTCTCTTATACACATCTAGATGTGTATCTACTGCCTCCTTCCCCCAGTGCATTAACTCCACTTAATCGATTAAATTCCAGTACTCCCCACGTTCGTGAATGCTGTATGTATTCTACTAACCCTCCAGCTATATTGATTAATTGGGCTGTGAGATCGTCAGCATCCATATGGCTTTCCATATATTCTTTCTTTGGGCTAGATCCTCGTCCCCTATTTCCTCCATACTCCTGCACCTCTACCTGCTTAAGCCCTCAGTATTCCACCTCTCTGCTTTCATTTTCACTATCAGTCACTATTCCCTATCCCTAGTGTATCCCCTACCCCAACACTTCTTCCTAGTTTTTTGATTTCTACATGTGCTACAAGTTAAATACACACAAGTTTTGAGGCTAGGATCTGCAGATGAGAGAGAACAAGTGTGTTTGTCTTTCTTGGCCGTATTATCTCACTCAATATGCATGCATTTTTTTTCAGTTCCATCCATTTACCTAGAGTTTTTATTTCCATTTACAACTGAGTAACATTGCAGTGTTATGCACCACCTTCTTATCCAGTTGTCTGTTGTTGGACATCTCAGTTGGTTCTGTTTCTTAGCCATTGTGAATAGAGTGCTGTGAACACGGACGTGCAAATAGGATATGAAGTCCTCTGTGGATGTATGCTCAGGACAGGTATAGCTGGGTCATATGAAGTCCTCTGAGGATGTATGCTCAGAACAGGCATAGCTGGGTCATATGGCAGTTCTGTTTCTAGTGTTTTGAGAAACACATGGACTGCTTCCCAAAGTGGATGCATTGATGTACATTCCTACAAGCAGTCTGTAGAAGTTCCNTTTTGTTGTTGTTGTTGTTGTTGTGACTTCCACGTCAGAATTTATTCTTGTTGATGGCCATTCTGAATGGGGGTGACATGGAATCTCAAAGCATTTTTAATACTGATGGCTAAGGATGTTGAATAGTTTTAAAAATGTGTTTCCTAGCCAATTTGCATTTCTTCTTTTGAGAATTTTCTATTCAGTACTATAACCCCTTTTTTAGGGAGTTGTTTATTTTCTTAATGTTTAGTCTTTTTTAGTTCTTTGTATATTCTAGACACTAATCATGTCAGATGAGTGGCTGGCAGAGATTTCTCCCATTTTATGGGCTGTCTGGTCACTCCACACTTTCCTTTGCTGCACAGAAACTTTTTAGTGTCATGAGTTTCCATTTGTTGATTGTTGGTCTTATTTTCTGTGTTATTGGAATCTTACTCATAAAGTCCCTTCCTGTGCCTGTAAGTTGATGCGTATTTCCTACTTTTTCTTGTAGCAGTTTCAGGGTATCACTTCTTATGTTGAGGTCCTTGATCCATTGGAGTTGAGTTTTGTTCAGGGTGAGAGATAAAAATCTAGTCTCAATTTTTTTTTAAGCACATTGAAGACAAGTTTGACCAGCACCTTTTGTCTTTTCTGCAATGTATAGTTTTGGCATCTTTAAAAAAAAATCAAGTAATTATATACATGGACTTAGATCTAGGTCTCCAATTCTATTCTATTGAACTCTGTAGACAATAAACAATATTTTTGATAAGGCTTCTTCCTGCAAGGAAACTCTGTTTTCTTGAAGATGACAATTCAAACTCATATAAAGGTTGAGTAGAGAGTCAGAATTTATTTATTTATTTTTTAAAAGAGACCAAGCCTGTGAGAATATTACGGTGAAATGAAAGTGGGGCCTTTCAGTTGATTAGAAAAGGCCAGAACACAGGAGAAAGTGATGGTAGTTTAATTACAGAGAGTAGAAAAACCAGCAAGGTAGAGGGAGCCTTTGATCTTGGCAGTGTATAGGAGGAAATCAAGACTGTATCTAGGGAGGCTTTTGAGGGGAAACTAAGATTCTCTTGACTATGTTTCTTCTTTGCTTTGTTCATACATTTCAAATATTGACACTGTGACCTGCAATTGCCAATAATAATAAGAAATATTTTATTTTTAATGAGTTACTTAATTTTTCTTTTTATTTATATAAAATTTAGAAGAAATCTAAATTAGCAGAAATAATTTGTGAAGCAAATATGCATAGTTCATGTAATACTTCATTGTGTGTACTTTTGATAGTAGTTGAATTGAGCAATAATGCAATGTTTTATCATTTTTATATGTAAAGGCTTTATTTCTAAACTTTTTCTATTTTCTGAGTTCAGTATTTAGTTAAGGCTTAATTTCAAAAAGGGCACTTTCCATTTTCTGATGTTTGGGTATTTAATTGCTCTTATGGAAATTATTTTGTTTATGTCTCAATATATTTTAATATTTGGAATGCTTTTACTTGAATTTAATGAAATAAATGGGAAAATTTCCCTCCTAAATTTTAAAGTTGAGATTTTAGAATTGAGTCAAAGTGTAAACATTTTCTGTACTCTGTTTCACTAAGAAACTCTTAAAAGCTGCTCTTACTTAAGAATGGAATTAATTATTTCTTTTTTTTTTTGTTTTGTCTTTTCTGTCTTTTTAAACTTGCTTTCGTGGATATTCACACCAGGAGGACAAAGTGGTTAGAGTCTTTTTCTTTCTGTCTAATATATTTTTTCTTATTGTTATTGTAAATTTAATTTTATAGCTACATTTAATTTTATCCTTCTAAGTATTTTGTTAGTTATATTGCATGATAGTTGCTAAACATAACATATATAAGCATGCTGATTTTACTGAAAAAGAAAACAACTTGCATTTATTGTATTAGAGATGAAAATATTAGTTTTTTAATAGAGGCCTGAAGTTTTATAATTTAATGCTTTTGTTATTATCTCATAGCATTCTTCATTATCATAAGCCTTCTTTTACCTTACAATGTTTTCCTAAACTTACTGTTATATTACTCAGGTTTTATAAAGTTTCCAACTTAATATCTAGAGTTAATGCCTATAATAATAGCCACAATGCCATAAAAATGGATTTACTGAAATGATTATCTTGTAGTTTATCATAAATACTAATATATTTCTGTTTCTCTCAATAATTTGTTTTACGAGTTAGTAAAATACATCCTAGTTTTTGATAATTTGATATCTGCCCAGGAATGTCTGATTTGCATTTANATCTGCTCTCAAGACTGATGACTCTGCATATAAAGACAAAACTCTTTCTATTGTGGTAACTTTTGATGAATCAAACTCAGCATTGAGCCTGTTCAAATTTTCCTGTTGCAAATGACAGACACTCAAAGTACTTGAATGTAGAGCGAATCTTAAACGCTTAATCTTATTAATTGAAAACACCAGGCTAGGTATTGGGATAAATTCTGAATGATCAGAGAGACAGAACAAGCCACAGCCAACTTCCTCACCTTGCCAACTCCTCAGCTGATCTTGTTTCCTCAGACTGCAGGCTTCTGAGTCCTCTCCCGAATGAATCTCAGCTCAACTGCTGCTCAAAGCCTGAAAGCTTAAGAGGCCCTCAACCTCTGGTTTCCACACCTTATATACCTTTCTGCTTCCTGCCACTACTTTCTAGGATTAAAGGCATGTGTCTTTCTCAAGCAAAGACATGAGATCTCAGGTGCTGGAATTAAAGGTGTGTGCCACCATGCCTGGCTGTTTCCAGTGTGGCCTTGAACTCACAGAGATCTGGATGGATCTCTGCCTCGGGAATGCTAGGATTAAAGGCTGTCTCTTATACACATCTAGATGTGTATAAGAGACAGGTTTAATTCTCTGACCCCAAATAAGTTTTATTAGGGTACACAATATTTTGGGGGACATAATATAATCACCACACTTGAAGACTTCTATGCAGTATCATTTTTTTTTTAATAAACCACATGGAATTTTTTGCTTCTTTTCAAAGTCTTTAGCTACTCAGTTGGGGACAGTGCATTTTGTGGCAAATATTGAATATGGATTTGGAGTGAAATCTCAGAGTAGAAGAAAGGACATTGTAATTCTTTCCCTTTCTTTTTAAAACCCTATGATTTTAGAAAGACTGCTTTTAGAGGCTGCTTTTAAGGTTAATAGGTCAATTAATGCAGAAACTGTTCATCATCCTTGATTTGGGTGTGGTTCTTCAGAGAACCTATGAGCTTTATACCATCTACCTTCTACTATAGCTTACCTGCAAATAGACAGTCCATGCAGTTAATGACCTTTAGAATCTCTGGCCACTTCTGTGTCTGGAGTTAATATAGGATGCATAATGGTCTAACTGCTATCTTTTTTTCCTTTATATCATGGCTCCTATTCCAGAAATTGGAGATTTAATGATAGAAACTTAGCTTCCATGTGCTGACAAGATTTCATAATTATCAGTCTATAGTTTAAGTTAAGGGATGACTAGAAGATAAAATATATTAATTTGTATGGATTTGTAACATGCAAATGAATCTGGATAGGCTTCTGTGACTGACACAGTAGGCTGTATTCACAAGTAGCCATTGAAGTTTTGAGAAAAGTTTTGCTGATAAATTGATGATTAAATTTAATTTTAATTAAATTAAATTTAAAAACCATATGTAGCTAATGGCTAAAGCAACTAACCTTGATAGAAAATATTGTCTATTCAGCCCCTGAGAGAATAGACAAGACCTCATACTCATATTAGCAGGCATGAATACTAGCAGTGGACATACAAGTATTACAGTTCCCCCAAAGCATATGTATGTATATATGTATATGTATATGTCAATGACAATATCATATAAAGGCAAGGATGATAATGGACAATTCTCTCCTGAAGGATAGAATTAGGATTACGAATGACAGTGATGAAAGGGCTTTTTGGATGACTGACTTGGGGGTAACTAGATAGGATGAACAGGGAGGAAACAAGTTACTCCTTCTATAGGCATTGCTGTGTACTGTGGACAGTTGTCACTGTGCATTTCTATTCCTCTGGTTTGAATGTAGTTGTTACTAATGAGTTGCATTTTCCTCTGCTGCTTATTAAGTCTTTTCATATATAGGTCAGTGGTTCACAGTGATTCGCACATCATGATGAGATTTGCTTTCCTTCAAAGATCTTGGTTTTGGAGTTTTTTTTTTTTTAAATTAATTAGTTAGATAATTGCCTCCTTTAGGGAAGAGACAACTGTGTTACATATAAAATATGTTTAAAAGGCTGAGGAGTTGAAAGAATAACCTGATGTAGTGTCGTGATATTTTATTTGTGTACCCCAATAAAGCTTATCTGGGGATCAGAGGACAAAGCCAGCCACTATATTAAACATAGAGGTCAGGTAGTGGTAGCATATGCCTTTAATCCTAGCATTTGGGAGGCAGAGATCCGATCTCTGTGAGTTTAAGGCCACACTGGGAACAGAGCCAGGCATGGTGGCATGCGCCTTTTATCCCAGTGCTAGTTAACCATAGAGGTCTGGAGGTCTGGACAGACAGACAGGAAGTGATAGAGCTGGGTGGAAAGAGGAAGTGATGAAGCTGGGCAGAGAGAGGAAGTTAAGATGTCAGGGCACAGAAATGTATATAAGTGTGAGTATACAGGAAGTAGCTCTCTTTTGGGCTGAGGATTTCCTAGCAGTAAGAACTTGTGGCTGGCTTGTTTTATTCCTCTGATCTCTCAGTTTTTACCCAAATATCTGGCTCCAGTTTTTTTTTATTAATTAGACTTGTTTAGCAATTCGTCTTACATCTGGCGCCCAACANGAGGCAGCTCTCTCTTGGGCTGAGGATTTCCTAGCACTAAGAACCTGTGGCTGTGTCTTTTTCTATTCTTCTGATCTCTCAGTTTTCACCCCAATATCTGGCTCTGGATTTTTTATTAATAAGATCATTTAGCAGTTCGTCTTACAATTTAGACACTGCTTGGTAGGGTCCCAACAGATATTTTCAATTTTCTTTTCTCTTATATTCTTCATTTAGACAGAGTGAAAACCTACAACACTTTCTTAGCTCTCCTTGAAATGGAAAATGGCTGTGTAATGCAGTTCTAGTAAATGAGAGTAGAAGAAAATTTCTAAATTTNTCTGACAGTCATGGTGTAAAAGNACTACCTTTTAATGCTAAGATGGTATCTTGACGCGGCTTGTCGCTTGTTAAGATGAAAGGAAGGCCAAGAATCTTAGAGTCATGAGGATGTATTAGAACCAATATTCTCTCAGAACAGAACCAGTCAATTTGTTGGCCTGGCTCTCCTGATTGGAGGTTAGATAGTTCAGAGGAGGCTTTTGATATGCTGGAAAGGCAAGTACCTGATAGTTGCTCACTTCCAGAAGCTAGCAGCCTTGGAATGGTTGGGGTACGGGTGGGGGAATGATGCACTTACAGTCTGAGACTGAAGCCTTGAAGCTCCTTGGATAGCTGCTGTTGGGAATCCATGTTATAAGACTAAGGAGGCTGGAGTCAAAGCTCCCTTCAA
This sequence comes from Neotoma lepida, assembly GCA_001675575.1. NCBI lineage: Eukaryota > Metazoa > Chordata > Mammalia > Rodentia > Cricetidae > Neotoma > Neotoma lepida. The sequence continues at coordinate 1,251,033 of LZPO01044193.1, forward strand.
AATAGACACTTGCTCAGAAAAAGTGGGCCATACGTGAACTAGCTGGCTTTCTCTTCTTTTATTTCTGTCCACCTGTGTTCCCATTCTGTTGGGTGGTACTGTTATTATCAGGCAGGTCTTTCCTCCTTAGTTGCTTTCTCACATGACAGTTGTCCCTAGAAACACTGTCATAGATGCAGCTACAAGTGTGCTTTACTAATTCCGTAGGCATTGCTCCATGAAGCAAGTTGAAAATCAAGATTAATCATCACAGCCACCGATCTAAGGCTATCAAAAAACTTTGTACAAATGGAGAAAAATACTTCTTCCTCATTTTTTTCCTGCTAACGAGAATCATATTTTTTGTTTCTTTTTAACATTAGATGTTATTGATTATTATGGTGCACATATAGGTATGATGTGTGTAAGTGGGGGCACATGCTTGCCATGGCACATTTATAGCAGTTGGAGGTCAGAGAGAACACTGTGGAGTTGGATCTCTCCTTTCACCTTTATGTGAGTTTATTGAACTCACAACATCGTGCTCCATGGCAAGTGCTTTTAAAGTGTTGTCTCACCAGCTCTCTATTTTGTTTCTTATCCCCTCCAGACATATCTAATTGAAATACTCGTAGAGATGATGTGAGGATCAAGGAAACTAGAGAAACATCTAGATTTGCTGATTTTTAGAAATATAGAAGTGGAATAAAAACTCCCTTTTTTCTATAGCGGTATTTCCCCCTGATAATCACGTTTGTATTTATCGTTTTGCCTCTATAAATATTTTAGGAGGCATATATTTGCTTAGGCACATATCAGCAAATTAATACGAATATGTTTATTTGAGAGACTGGAATTTTCCTTAATTATGAATGTATTTTGTTTCACAAGATTCAAAATTAAAGGGATTAGACTGAATTTTGTAAATAAAGGTTAATGTAGTCAATTGGAACGGATTTGAAATAACTGTTCTTGGCTGATGGAGTTCATAGGAAGGTGGGGCTTTGACTAAGTGTATTTACAATAGCAGTGTACTTAACTTTGGGAGAGCTGACTCTCTGATGTTTACTTACATCACTTGCTGTTTTGTTTGTTTTTTGAGACAAGGTCTCACTCTGTAGCTCAGGCTGGCTTCAGTAGCTCAGGCTGGCTTCAGATCTCTGACCCTTTCCCTTCTCTTTGCCTTCTGAATGTCTGAAATACAGGCATGTGCTACCATGAACTCTGTGACTTTTGCTTTGAGCTAATTATTCTGTGTGTGAATCCATTCCATTCTGCCCATAACTGAAAATATCTTTATCCTGTACGGAATTCTCATAACTGGAANGTTCCCTGATGAGAATTTGTGAGCTCCTGACGTATGAGAAAGTGCCAGTGGCTCCATAGGGTGGTTAATTTGTAAGTTGAAAGATGAGAAGTGTGGTGGTTGGGTCAAGAAGAATTAAAAAGGGGGGCTGGGGTGTGTGCTGTGGCATGTATGCTTCCATTCTCANTGCATACTCATNATGTATCATACAAAACAAGCAAACAAACAAATCAGAGTCAGTGACAACANTAAGAGNTTTGCATTGNGTAAGGATATTTGTGCATATGAAAGACGGAGCAGCCTGTTTGTGGCAAGTAGGGAAGGCTGTTTATTTGTGGAGATTGGAGCTTGAAGGACTTTAAGGACGCTAAAGAAGAAAGATCTGTTAATAGCAGCTAACATTTATTAANCAATTATTATGAGTAAAATGGACATTTTANCGTGTGCATTATTTCCGTGCTCTCACATGACATCTTTCAGGCAGCAGCATGCTGTAGGCAAAAGCTTAACAGGCTTAGATGGAATGCAACTTGAAAGATTCAGAACACAGACAACTTTGTTCTTGAGTTGGCAGTTTCTATCAAGAGCCTCCTTTTCCGTCAATTGTTTTACCACATTAGGCTTGACTTTTCTTCTTTCCGAAATAAAGGTAATAAATGACTATATAATACTANTGCCGAACACATAGGATTGTGTTTGCTTGTTGTTTTCCTCCTTGGAACTCTGAGAACCCTCTTTGCTCAGTGCCCTGTTCAGGCAATACAGTTTATCCAGTTGTAGAGTTTATTAGTGCACATTAATTATACAGGATAGTGGGTTTCATGATGAAACTTTCATTAACGTGTATATTATGCTTCGATCGGTTCCTCCACCACTATTGTTTTTGGCCTCTTTCTGCTAATCCCGTTTAAAACAAGATAGATTCTTTATGTGACAAAAAATATACACTACTAGTCAGTCTCTCTCTGTTTTATTTAACACACTAATCTCCCATTCTATATTTTCCTGAAATTGACATAATTTCATTTATTATGGATGATAAAACTCTATTGTGCCTATGCATACCACAATTTCTTTATCCATATTCATTTTTGAGACACATTTGGGATGATTCACACTNGGCTGTGGTGAACAGTGCTGAAGTAAATGTGGGTGTGGAGGTATTTCTGTCGCATGCTGACTTCGGTTCCTTCAGGTGTATATCCAGAAGTGGTCTGGCTGGATCATACGACAGCTCTAGGTTTAGTTTAGGAACCTCTACACTGACTTCCAAGTTGGCTGTGCTAGTTTCGGTTCCCACTAGCACTGTGGAAGGCTGTCCTGCTCTGTCCTCACTGACATGTTTGGTTTTTTCCTACCTGGGTTGAGTCGGAATCTCTTATCTTTCATTTGTATTTCCCTAGTGGCTGACAATATCAATATTAAATGTTTTATGCACTTATTTATCATTTATATTTTTTCTTTAAGAACAGTTTGTTCAGTTTATTTGTTCACTTGTTGATTGGATGATTTGTGGATTTTTTTGTGTTTATTTAAAAAATATTCTTCATATATTTTGGATTTTAATTGCCTATCAAATGAATGGTTGGTAAAGATTTTTTTTCCCTATTCTTTACTCTGCTAATTGTTTCCTTTTAAAACTTTAAATGTGCATGATATTTTAAATGTGATAAAATCCTATTTGTTAATACTTTTAAATGAAATTATTATTATTATTATTATTATTTTTTCTGGTTTTTCAGTACACAACTTCTCTGTGCAACAGCTCTAGCTGTCCTAGAACTTGCTCTGTAGAGCAGACTGGCCTCGAACTCACAGGGAAACGCCTGCCTCTGCCTTCCAAGTGCTGGCATTAAAGGCGTGCACTACCCCCGCCTGGCTAATAAAATTATTAATTAGTCGGTAGAATTCCTCTCCTATGGAGTGGGCCCTGAGTCCGATTAGACAGCTGTTTATTAGCAGCAGAGTAGTTTCTAGTGCTGTGGAGACTGGACAGCAGGAAATAGTCTTTCAGACAGTCCAGCTCAAATCCGCTGATTTCTCATGTCCTAAATGTGAGGTGTCTTCAGCAATAGGGGCTTACTCTCAACTCTGAAGCATAACCCAGGGGCTACATTTATAGTCTCTTGTTTTTGGAGTCACTTGTGTTACCCTGACTGAAACTATTCTGAAGTATGTTTTTCATGCCTAGTA
>LZPO01044194.1:30950-45761 GCA_001675575.1 Neotoma lepida
ACACACGAAATCAGGGAGACTTTATAGGTTGTAGGCGAGGGGTAATGATGTGTCAGCCACAAGCTGGGTTGGTGCCCAAGTATGGTCAAAAGCTGAGCACTTTNGGTGGGGGCTTGGGCGGCTGGCAACCTCAGGGGAGGAAGNACCTTTCCTTTGCTTGGAGACTCTATGGGAGAGNGGGGTTTGGAGAGAGAGACNNNAATGGGGCTTTCAGAANCAGGCAGGGGCAAGCTGTAGGCTCCAACCAAACATNTTGTTCAGTTAGATAACAAACNGTGTGTTTTCANTTCAGTAAACAAGGTGNGGNAGAAGACGGTAGACCTTACCATGNGCTACAAAGTATGATTTGCTTNTTTATTCATTTGTCTCAGAAGAGAAATAGGCCTAAAAACTATAAGTTTGGTGATAAACTAATATAGTAGGAAAAATTCAAAGTACCAGGAATGAGAGGTTATTAGCATGACTAANAAAAATTAATGGGATAATCTTTATTGTGTTGAATTCTGATAATGCTGTTCTAGAAACTATGTCATGTCAGCAGCTCAGTCAGATGTGATTCACCCCTGGGAGAGCCCGCAGGAGAGAGGCTCTACAGTGAAGGAAGAATGAAAGCCACAGTGGAAACTTAATTTGAACAGTGATGTCAATGCACACAAAGGCTTGGGGAGTCTGCTAAAACTCACTTTGTTAGAAGAGGAATTCCTTCTCCAGTGTTGTTACATGGCTCCAGAGATTGAGTCTCAAGTACNATTTGTTGGCAACATGGATTTTTAGATCACTAAAAAATTAATATCGAGGCTAGGTGTGGTGTCACATCTTTAATCCCAGCACTCTAGATCTCTGGGAGTTCCAGGCCAGCCTGGTCTACAGAGTGAGTTCCAGGNNAGCCTGGTCTACAGANTGAGTTCCAGGCCAGCCTGGTCTACAGAGTGAGTTCCAGGACAGCCAGAAGTACATACAGAGACCCTGTCTCAAAAACAAAAGCAAAAAACAGCTGTTTTTCACAATGCAAAGAAAAACATTTTGTGAAAACTGCGGATAACCTTCTTCTTCTTTTTTTTTTTTTGAGGTTTTCAGGGTTACTCTGGCGCAATGGGAGCATTCCCACTTTGAGGGCCTAATATGAGATCCGCTCTTCTCTTAGTTCACAGTTTCTCCTCGTCCCTGTTCTCTTCTTGATGAGACAAATGACGTAAATGACCACAATAAAACAAACACTGTTCAAAATGGAGTCATGTCAAATGTACGGTTAATAAACAAATGATAAACAAACAAACAAAATCCTGTTGTTGAGGAGGTCTGTACTACCCAAATAAGAAAGAACATTGACACATGTCAAAACTACACAACCAAGCAAGCAAGCTCAATCCAGTTCCCTCCAGGCCTGGTCTCCCTGCCCAGTACCTACAGCAGTGCTGCTGCCGTTCTGCTCAATCCAATGCTTCCAAAGAACCCAGGAGACTCACACAGGTACCTGGCTTCTCATTGTCCAAATGCGAATGCCTGAATAGGATGACATTGGCCCACTTAGAGGGCACCCGGAGCCCAGTGTAGGCCAGACATTATTCAGATCTCAGCATAACTGTTTCAGCCCCTTCTGGCTGCTTCGGCTGGAGACTCAGGCCTGAGAANCAGGACTTGAGCAAATCCACTTGTGGTAAAAGATGAACTATCTTCAGGTCATTGACTATGGTCTTCAGGANCTTCCAAGTACCTGGATGCATACTTTGAATAAANATTGGCAATTAGTGACAGGAGATGTGACTTCCAAGGGNTTTAATCATTACCTTTTTCTATATCATATCGAGAGCATTTCAACATGACCTTAGCAATAAGGCCTGTGCTGTGCTCAGAACACAGATCTTAGTTTCCTTTTACAGTAGCCTATAATTTGCTTGGCATGATACCAGATTCCCTTAGNGTTATTTTTCCTTTCTCTTATCATATGCTAATGGCCCTAGTATGTCATTAAATATCTTTAAATTGATTTTAACTCTGATGTCCCAAACTTCTATCTCTTGATCTTCATTCTTCCATGTCTTAGTAAGGTATAACTTGCAATATTGTTTTTAATTCCTACTCAAGCAATCATGTGACTCCTGGNACAGCTATGCTGGATCACTGGCATGGGAAATTCACATTGTTTTGTCCTCAATCATTTTATTTCTTCTTCTGTAATCAGTTAGGCTGTGGGTCGTGACAGCTCCTGACGTGTGAGTGTTGGCCAGACACTCATGAAGCTTCAATGCTTTCCTGTTTCTCATACATAAGAGAGTTCACAGAGAGCCACCATCAGAGAAGGCCGCTGGTGAAGGCCTAGCTAACAAAGAGCTCTCCTCAACATCTGGACACAGGCAAGGTGTACTGTCTACAGGCCACAGGGACAGTAGTGTCCCTTGTCTTGGCCAATCTGAGTGGCTGCTGTTGGTTTAAGGTTGTTGCTATGGTTTTGTTCCAGTCTTCCACCTTCTGGATTGCACATAGTAGGACTGTTAATCCCACCGGTCAAGAATGAGACCACCACCACAATTTAAAGCCAAATTTGAAGCAAGCTTTAATTAAATACTGATGGACTCTCTGACCAAGTCCATCTCTGGGTTTCCAGAAAACGCCTTGCAGAGGTTTAAAAAGGCAACCCCACAAGGCCACCATATTTTCCATCATATCCAATCAGGGGCAAGCATATATCCTGACATACTTCCTACCTACATACCACCACCACCACCACCACCCTACTCCCATCTACATACAATCAGGGGTGAGCATACATCCTGGCATATTTCCTACCCACAGACCTCCCACCCACATGTGATCAAGCACATCCTGCAAGTGCAGATGGGTCAAACAAACTTGTTTAGGGACATGAAAACATAAATAGCCTCCAGCATTTGGCTTTTGTTTGCACAGGTCCCAACCATAGAGCTACTTTAGTCACCTGACCCGCAAAGCAATGTGTTGCTGGATCTCCTCCAAGGTTGTCAATAAAAACTTCAATCCTGTAATTAGTCCTGACAACCCCTCACTGCACTTCCCCATGATATGGTCCTCTTTCCTTACAATGAATATCAAAGATCTCATGTTCAATTATAGCTGTGTTCCTAAATAAATAATAAAAAAATTTCTGATCATGCATCTGTTTGTAGGTAAATCATAATAGGTCATTATNTTTGCAAATGAACCCTACGTAACTGCTGGCTTTGCACAGAGACATCCCTTTAGTGATTGCTTAGTGTCAAATAGAGTATTCCTCTCTCCAAATTGTCCACAAACTAAATACAGAGAAAATGATTCTGTTTCACAGCTTAAGACAAATGGCAGATAGGGGCCAGCTGCAAGTCCATCCCGTCCTCTTGGTTTGATGCCTTTTGCCAGTCATGCTGAACACTGTTCTCTGGTCATTGTATCTTCTTGCTTCCAGTTAGTGCATTCACACATCCCTATCATTTGCTCCTGTCTGCACATCTGGTGTCTCAGGCAACCTGCCAGAAATGTTAGACGGAATGAGTGGACAAAAGTGACTTTGTGACCTTGTGTAATTAATCTGCCATCCAATATTAGTTTCCAAAACTTATCTGCTAAGAAGGAGTGTAAAAGCACAAGATTCTGAAGAACTCCAGGGATTAAGGAAAATGTGATTTTATGCATGGAAGAACAGAGCTGCCAAGGAAGGCTTCGCTTTCCAGCCCTGTAACCTTCATGTTTGTAATCACCATGTACTACCATGGAACTTGCTGTTCCTTAGTGAGTTTGTCAGAGATCTTTAGCGTTGAACAGTGTGTGGGAGGAGGTAGTTTAGATTCGGGACTGTGTGTNAATGTGACTTAGTAAGTTCACCAACTCACCATTGAACCCTTCTTTTGCTCTAACTCCTCAAGGGCAGGGACCTGGGTTTGTTCTTTCCCATCTGCCAAGAGCTTAGAAGTAGGTAACTATTGCACGTCCTAAGAGCTGAAGCCATTAGTTAACCACCGTTTGTTCTCCTCCTTCCTCTCAAGTAGGGCGTGTGAACTTTTGTTCACAAAGATGCAGAGAAAGGACAGGTCTCCTTAGGCCCTCAAGCGGATTGTGGAACACTTCCACAGTGCATCCTCTGTCTCCTAGGTGCTGAGCAGGTCGGGACCTCAGCTCCTGGGAGCCGCTCCAGGAGCAGAAGCAAGGTAAACTTCATGGAATTAAACTGCCATCCTGTCAAAACTTACCAATAGGTGTGGTCCATCTTGTGGCAGGGTGGAACACACTCCTCTCTTGGGTGGCAGCTCACACTTTAAGAGCTGAGCAGGAGCTCTGCCCAGAGGACGGACTGGCAGTTGGACAGAGGTCAGCTGTGTGGCTGCTCACCATGTGCAGGACCTGGGCTAGAGCAGTTCATTCCCAGGCCAGATGCCTTCTTGAACAGGAGGGTGATGGTGGAGCATAGGGACAAAGCCAAGGACAGCCTGGCTTTGTTTACCAGTTAGTTCCAAGTACTTGGCAAAAGTTTTCTTCTTGGGCTGGCCTTGAGCTTGCTATCCTCCTGCCTCAGCCTAAGTGCTGGGATTACAATAGTATACCACCTCACCTGGCCAAACTTAATAGTCTGATTTCATTGTTTTTTTAAAGAAGGTAGGCTGTAGGTCCATTGGTATAGTGTTTGCTGAGCATGCGTGAGGCCCTGGGTTTGATCTCCCCAGCACTGCGTAAGCCAGCCTGGAGGCCAGCCTGGCTACCTACATAGGACTCTCAAAATATGTAATTGAAAAAGAAGTTGAGCTCATTGCTGGTATGCTTTCTCTTGTATACAATAAGACAATTAAAAGTAACACCCCACTCCCTCAAAAAGGAAGTGAAAATCAAGTGTCTCTCCCTGTCCTGTCCCGCAGTCCCCACCCCCTGGAGTCCTAGTTGCAAGACTGTGAGAGGCTGCAGTTGTGTCTCTCGGAGAGCCCTGGATTCTGCATCCTCAGCGAGAGGGTTTGCACGGGAAGGGACTGTTTTCACCAGGACTTGGGCAGGGGTAGTCAGGCAACCTGAAAGGAGGAAGACACCAGCAGTGCCTTCTGTCACCCGGGAATTACACAGGTAGAGGAAAGAGACCTGTTTGCATGGGACATCTTCAGTGACAAGGAAGGAGAGGGTTTACTGGAAGGCAGCCCCCAGTAAGGAGAATCGGGGTGGTGAGAGACCGTGAGAATTCAAGTAGGTGGCTGGGCGCAGCTTTAATGGGTGGGGGACAGTGAAGTGTGTGTACTAGTCTTCACAGGCCATCGAGGAGAGGAAATTGATTCTGTTTTCCACCTGGCCTATGCTCACTGCAGTGCTCTATGTGATNCAGGAATGAACTTCAGTTCTGCCATACCAAGATGTAGGTAGCAATCCAGAGCTGGGTGCAACTTAGTGGGAAGCCTTTGTCCCGAGAGTGTTCATTTGTCTTTCGTCATCTGGTCTATTATCTGACTAATAGGACAACAGCCACCTTGTTGCAGTAAACTGGGCAGCTCTACAGGAAAAGGCAAAACCAGTTCCACTCATTTGAGGGCTGCTCCTCCTTAATCCTGAAAGCCATCTTTATCTAGGATGGAGAGGAAGAAGAGGGTGGGACAGTAAGAAGGAAGACTTTGTGAGAACCTTGTTGGGCATGTTGGTGTCGGGCTGCTGTCATGTGTCAAGATGTCATGTGTCATGGTTTTTTCTCTGGTTGCTCTTTCTTGGTCTGCCTCACAGATGCCTCTTTCTCTCCCAGGGTGGTGCCTGCCAGAGTTCTGCTCTGAGCCCTCAGCCTGCTTGGTATTTCCTGGTGACTGCTCATCCCTGTGGATTTAACAGTTACGCACTTGTTTATGAGCTTCAGATCTCTACGTGCTCCCTTCTCTGAGCTCCAGACCATTCAACTAGCAGCTAGCAGATTGNGCTCAGGCTTACTGTTTAGTAGTCTCTCTCCTCCCATTGGACAGCACTCAGCTTGCAGGCAGGGTCCCCGGATTTGAGTCACTTCCTTATTCTCGGGGCCTGTCATGGAACCCAACTTACAATAGGTGTTCAGTAAATATTGAGCAACTGCTTGGAGGAACAAACTACCAATTGATGGAGGCAATAAACAGAGACCAGTCACATGGGAAGAGGCCAAGGCTGTTCCAGGGAGGCAGCCACCATCAGATCAGCCTGTGTTTATGCAGAGACTGCAANGCCCATGGANAAGTGAGAAAGCTTTATGTCAGGGCAAAGGGAGCTTCATTGTGCCCTGATTGAGGCTGTTGGAAAACCTGGAAGTGGGCTAACTGGAAGCATGGCATCCTGTGTGGTTGCCCAGAGTGTATATTTGCCTTTGTCTGGGTGGTCTGCAACTGAAAATGAGGTAAAAATCAGGAAAGCTGTTAGGTCTTACTAATCAGGCCCTAGCCATTTGGGGTCAATTGGTACAGGCATTATTGTTTGACTTTGTGGACTAATTAACCGAATAATTGACATCTACAGCTTGTCTAGAATTTAGATCGCATGCTGACTTCCTGGCCTTAGGTAGCTGACTGACTTTCTGGGCTGGCAACTATAGGCTGATTTCCTGTGTCAACTACTGTGGGTAGTGGGTTAACTCCCGGCACTGGCTCTGTGGGTAGCAGGTGACTTACTGGGTTGGTTGCTGCAGATTTCAAATCACAGTTCTGTTTTTGTAAAGAATCTGGCCATTGTCCGCTCATATATTCCATCTCTCAACCTAACATTCATTGAATCAATTTTGCAACATGATTTCTAAATATAAATATGTAAATGAAATGGCTTTTTATTTCCCATGATCCCTCTGTGGGGCAACACGTTTGTCATTTTTTTCGTCGTTGTGGTGAAATACCTGATGAGGCAGCTGAAGGAAGAAGGTTTGTCTTGGCTCACTGTTTGAGAGGACATGGTCTGCCATGGCAGGGAAGGCACAGTGGTGGGAGCATGAGGTAGCTGGTCACATTTGTCCAGAGTTGGGAAGGAGAGAGATGAATGTTACTTCCACACCTTCTTTCTTCCCCCCTTTTTAAAATTCAGGATAGAACCTCAGATCACTGGACGGTGCTGCTCACACTCAGGATAAGTCTTCACTCTTCAGTTAAAATCTCTCTAGAAACACCCTCATGGTCATGCCTGGAAGTGTGTACCTTAGGGATTCCAAATGCAGTAAATTAAACATTAACTGTCACGGGTAGGTATTGAGAAACCCAAATACATTTGGCCTTTAAANGTAGGTAGATGATAAATTTGACCTAAGATAGTCACCCTATATATTAAATGCAAACCCAACTTGATCTGTAAACAAACTGTGACAACCTGACTCTAAGTCTGTAACCAAGTAACTTGATCTTAGCCAATCATAGCAGCTGAACTTCCGCCAATCAGAGGTTAAAAGCTGCCCAAATATGCCTATGCATGGGGCCTATTGATATGGCTTAGTGGGTAAAAGTGCCTGCCACCAAGCCTGATGACCTGGGTTCAATCCTGGGACCCACACGGTGGAAAGAGAGAACTGATTCCCAGGAACCAACCCCCCAAAGTTGTTCTCTGCCCTTCATGTGCACACCATGGCACCTATTNGTGCATGTGTATATGTGTGCACATGTGTACATACACACACACATAAATCAATANGTAAATGTAAAACAATATTTAAAATATGACCATATGAAGTAAGTGACAGCTGCAGCCAATGAGGCTATTACCTTCTTCGGGGAGGGGTAGTGGGATGTTTGTAACACGTATATAAAATTCATACGTGATTGTGTNGGTGTGTTTCTGTGGATCTATATGCGTGTGGAGGCTAGAGGTTAACCTCAAGTGTCTTACTTACTTGTCCACAAGTAAGTTTCTGAGATGGAGTTTCTCACTTANCCCAAAGCATGCTGATTGACTCGACTCCCTGACTAGACTTCCCTCTAGGAATCCACTCCTCTGTCCCTTCAGTTCTGGGATGACAGATGCATGCTGCCAGGCTGGCTTCTCTGTGGATGCTGAGGCTCTAAACTGATGTTCTCAGACTTGAAGGGCAGGCACTTTACTGACTGAACCCAAGTCCCTAGTCAAGTTCTTTCNGTATGTCATTTCCTATTTTCTGCCTATAAATAAAACCTACAGTGGAAGGGGGACATCCTGGAAGGTCTTTGGTCTGGAATGTTGCCTGGCTCTAGCATCCTTTTTCCCAGTGTACTTTGTTAAATTTAATTGGTCTCAGTTTTTACTTTGTTCGTGTGTGTGTGTGTGTGTGTGCCCATGTTTGCCCCTGTGTGCCCATGCAGAAGCCATAGCACAACACTGGGTGTCTTGCTCTATCACTCTCCACATTATTGTCCTAAAAGAGGGTTTCCCACTGAACCAGAAGCTCACCATTTCTGTTGACTGTCTGGCCAGTGAGATCTGCTGCCTTTACTCCCAAATGCTGGGGTTACAGGCATACACAGCCATGTCTACTTACCTGTGTGCTGAGGGTTCAAACTCAAGCCCCGTGCTTGCAGAGCACACTGAGTCATCTCCCCGGCTCCTTCCATTTGCTGTAAGCACAGCACACTGAGTCATCTCCCCGGCTCCTTCCATTTGCTGTTTTTGAAACAGGAGCTCACATAGCCCAGAATGGCCTCAATTGCTGGTCCTCTCAGCTCTGGGATTACAGGTGTGAATCCCTACAGCTGTCTTGGAACATTACTCTCCCTGCTTAACCCCGATCATTTCCCCTCTAAAGGTCATACCAACCTTAGTGCCTTCCTTCTTATCCTTCTCGAGGCCAAAAAGTGACCTCTGAGAATTCACTGAGGACAAAGACTCCGGGATTTCCCAACCCAGGGCTGTCATTTCTTCGTATTGTGGGCATCCTTTCTCAATTCCCTCCCACAACACTATATTCCCACTCTTGGTTTCTTCATCTCTAGGATCTTTGCCTCTAAGCCTCTTGATTACCTATCTTGCCTTAGTCACCAAGCATGATCTAAGCCGTCAACAAAAAAGTCCTGTCATCCACCCATCTAGCCCTCTTGGCAATAGTAAGTTTGGAATTATGGCATTGGGTAAGTTTCAAAATACTTTTCAACATTTTCTAAGATGTCTAAAATGTAACATGTATAGCAATAAATTTATGTGTGCACAGTGCATTAATAAATTTTAAAAATCCCTTGAACATTGATTCTTAGTCTTTAAAGGTAGCTGTCACCAGCCAGTCATGGTGGTGCACGCCTTTAATCCCAGCACTCAGGAGGCAGAGACAGACAGATCTCTGTGAGTTCAAGGCCAGCCTGGTCTACAGAGCAAGTTCCAGGATAGCCAAGCCTGTTACACAGAGAAATCCTGTCTCAAGAAACCACACACACGAAAAAGGTAACTGTCACCTACCTATAAGCCCTTCCCCACTAGATAGAGCTTGGAACCAAACTCCAGGTCAGTTTACATGTATATTAATACACTAATCAGAGCCTTAATGATGAAATTCCTCTAAAATGAAATTATTATTGTTATTTTGAAAAGTCTCCAAAAATTGCTAATAAAAATCATGTCTGAGTGAGTGGTAATGTTCCGATATGCTGAATGTGACAGTTGACTTTATATCATCTGGGCTAGGTTATATTATCCAGCTGTTTGGTCACATTATCCTTGTAGATGTTANTGTGATGGTATTTTTCAGGTGTGGTTAACATTTAAAACATCATTTGAATGAGAAGATCTCCCTTTACAGTGAGCACTGGCTTCACTCATGCAGCCATTGAAGGTCCTAGAAAAGACTAATGCCCCGCTGAGAGATCTCTATTTGTACAAAACTTAGGAACTCAAGAATGAGGCCTCAACTTGCCCCTAGTCTCCGTCCTGTCCTGCAGATTTCAGACATGCTTTGTTGTCTGTCTATCTATCTCAACATCCTCTTTTCTTTAGAGAACGGTGACTAACGCACTCTGAAAGGTCCAGATGTGCAGACAAATCCCACACTGATCACAGAGAGGTAAGTAGTCNATCTGTGTAAACTACGCCTGCCTCCTGCTCTGGACTCATCTCTTAACTCTAATTCCCTTTTCTGAACCTTCCTTAGGATCTGCTAACACTTTTGTTTGTTTGTGTGCTGTTAGTGTGGTGCTCGAACCCAGGGCTTCCTGACATACTAGACAAGCACATTACCACTTACCTACTGCCCAAGTCCCTCCTTTTTATGTGTTGACCTGGGAATTGTACTTCAGCAAGGGACTCTTAACCTGTGTGACTCTGAACTTGTGTGTAATGCAATTTACACCCTAAGCTTTTGCTTTCAGCTGCATATGGACAAGTTTTAACACTGCCCTTTTACGAAGAATGTGCTGTCAATCCATAAGAGGTGGGTTTGTCTGACACACCCTGACAGCATGCCTGTGTTAAGCCCGTGGGGTGAGGCAGAGCCAGGTTCTGCAGAGTACAAAGCTTATGCAACTTTGAGGGGAAAAAAAACAATTTAAATCCTCACTTTGGTGAATGTTCCATGATAATACAAATTATCAAGGATAGTATGAATGCTGCCCCCAGGCTCATGAACACCGTGTATAATATGAGGAGCCTCAAACCTTAAGTTTTCTTAGTCTCAGAGAGAATCAGGTTCTGGCTCTGGGCTTTTGGGGGTAGAAAATGGCTTGTACTTGGGTTGGTTCCCTATGTGCAGGAGAGAAGGCCCGGATCCTGCTTCTCCGGAAGGACAGACCCCTCTGCTAGCATCAGTCTCCTCATGCCACACGAGGAGGCCCGGGTCCTGCTTCTCCGGAAGGACAGGCCCCGCTGCTAGCATCAGTCTCCTCATGCCACACCAGCCTCTGCTGCTCTCCAGACCCACTGCATACCACTGCTTCTTTGCAGGGTGCCTATGGCATTTTAAAATAGCTGCCTTGTCTGCTGTCTGCAAACCTCTATGTTTCTAGAAGCTTTTAGTCCTTCAAGAAGAGCATCCCTGACTGTATGGGGACCGTAAAAGCAGCGGCTTCANGGTGCCCACTTTTCTCCGGTATCTTTTCTCCACATGCCTGCCTACCACCTCCTCCCATCCTGACATTTCTTCAGACTTCCAGATGTTGAGTGTCTGCATCTCATTTGGAGATGTCCAGAGACATCATTGGTACCCACCTCTATTTCATGGCTATTTCTCCCCGACCTCATTCTCAAGTAAGATCCAGTCTTCTCTTCAGTTTCTCCTCAGAAGCACACACATAGGGTATAATACACACAATAGACTTTCTGAAGGAGTCAGAGCAAGTTGTTTTTTATCACAGCCAAAACCAAGCCCCTTCAAATCATTTGTTTGCTTTTTGCTTTTGCATGGCTAGAGACTGAACCCAGGGTCCCAGGCATTCTAGGCACACACTCTATATGTGAGATACACCCCAGTCCTTAAATTTGCTAAAACATTTCAACTACTTCTTATTATTTTTAGTGTGTGTNTGTGATGGCATGTGTACCACAGAATTATCAGAGGACAACTTTCAAGAGTCAAGTCTCNCCTTCTTCACTCTGAGTCCCGGGGATAGATAGATCTCAGGTCCTCAGGTTTGTGGTAGATGCCTCTACCCACTGAGCCATCTCATCAGCCCTAAAATTATATTTTAATCACCTTATTACAACCACTTTTGAGAATCCCTCCCTGGACTCTCCTCACTCCTGACCTGAACCCTTGGTAAGCTGCCTGAACCCCTCCTCAATGCAACCAAGTTCCCCATCCCTTTCTCAGTAGTCAGTAGACATACTCAGTTTCAGTTTGTATGTATGAAAAGCTACCCAAAGCTATTACAGAGAAGCACTGTTTTGTTCTTTGCATTTGAATGACCAGAAACCATATAGATAAGGAAACAGATAAGACACTGACCTGGACAGCACAAAGTGACAACCAAGAAGTCATCCTTGGAGCTAGAAGTTTTATTTAGGGAGAAGAAGCTAGTCCTGGGGTGGGAAGCTATGCTGTGGATCCAAGGTTGTGCATACAGCACTCCAGACAGCTTCTGTTCCTACACGACTCCATTCTGCGACAGGGCGTCTGCCTTGAGTTTTTCTAGTTCCTCACCATTGAATTCCATAGGGCACCGCTGGTACCTCGCACCAGGAGTCTTTGTCCAGGAAGAATAGCGACAGTGCCAGAGACTGCAGAGGCCATAGATGGTAATGAACAGGGCAGCCGCCAAGGCCAGGTGCCAGCAGAAGAAGATCGTTAGGAATGCATGGTCCGTAGGGTCATCTGCCCGCCAGGGCTGTCCAGTGGGAGGCACATACATCTCACAGATCTGCATCATCCAGTTGCCTAACACCAGCCCCAGCCAACTCTTGAGGACCCAGATTGGAGGATGGTTGGGGACCCAGACCTCCACAGTGAGCACCAGAGCAAGCAAGAAGGAGGGTACCATTAAGAGAAGGTGCACTCGGATCTCCAAGGAGCTTTTGTTCTCAATGTGGGTTACCATCAACAGTATCAGCACATAGAAAGCCAGTGCTTCCGCTGCACGCTGCAGCTTCACACCCCAACGTTCCAGGTGTGTCTGGCTCACCATGTCCACCACGCCGCTGAGAAGAAAGAACCCAAACATGGTCACATGCTGCCAGTTGTCCTTGAAAACAAATGGTCGCCGAGGGTCCTTCCAGTCTATCATCTGCACACGATTCACCCCGAGGGGGTAAAAGTATTCACCAATAATGCCAAAGACGGGGACAACCACCTTCACCAGTGCTTCATACGATACCTGCCGAAACAGCCCGTGTCCCCGCAGCTTCCTTGGGAGCAGGGGGTGCTTGAGGGCCTTCTGTTCCTGTAGCAGGGCCAAGGATGTTAGCACTGAGTAGTAGAATGAGTAGAGAAGGAAGCCTGCTCCTGGCAGCAGGTGTCCCTCGAGGGTTCCCATGGTTTTGTGTGTGTGGAGTCAGGCAGGACCAGAGCCAGCAGATGAAGCACACCTTCACTGGCTGTCCTCAAAGGCCTCACAAGAGATTATCAGGGCCTCCAGCTGCCTGGCCCTGCCACCCACATGCAAAAATATCCTTATTGCAGATGTCTGAGTCACTCCCAGGGCGGAGCCTCTAAGCAAGGTGGGTTTTAGTCATCTTAGAGTGCTCCTGACTGAAGTTTGCTGGGGCTGAGATTTCAGCTTCTGTACCGCCGGGCTGGCCAGCACTGCAGACCTGGTCTGCCTTTCCTTCTATTAATCCCCATGCTCCAGCCCCACAGAGAGAGGTGGGGAAAGTACAAAGAGGCTTTAACAGAGGAGTGCCGGGCTGTCTCTACTACTCACGGCTGATGCTAGGCATAATATAACTATTTCTCTCATTTAAATCCCCCAACAGGGAGAATGGAGAAATGGCTCAGTAGGTAAGAGCTTTTTCTTCTCTTACAGAGGACCTGAGTTTGGTCCCTAGCACCCACCTGGGACAGTTCACAACTGCCTGTGACTTCAGCTCCAGGGGATNGAACACTCTCTTCTGGTCTTCTAGGCAACTCCCACACATGTGCACACACCTACACATAGTTAAATCAGTGAACAACTTTATGAGAAGGGACACTTTTGTTTAAGACCCATTCCATGTCACTTTATTATTGAATCCCGTGGTGAGGAAGACAGAATGGAGTTTTATTACCATGGAGTTGTTCATATTATTTACTTTCAAGTAATTCTTTCATAATTTCTGAAAGAAGCACCTTAAGGGAGGAGAGATTTATTTTGCTTCTAGGTTTCAGAGGGCTCATCCCACTGTGGTTGGGGAATATGGCTGAGCAGCTCAGATCTCAGTAGCAGGAGTGTGTNCACTGTGATGGGGAAGCAGCGCTGAAGAAACAGCTCAGATCTCAGTAGCAGGAGTGTTTGGCAGAGGCCATCACGTTGCAGAGAACCAGGGAGCAGACAGACTGCAGGAAACATGGTAGAGCCTTCAAAGGCCTGCCCCCTACTTTTGCCCCTACGTTTCCACAGCTTACTAAGATAGCAAGTGGGGAGCAAGTGTCAAACCACAAGCCTGGGAGAGACAGTGCAGTCAAATCACAACTCTTGCTATAACAAACACTTAAACACATGGAAGAATCACCCTCAGGTAAGGGACTGCGAGGCACCTGTTAGCAGGTGCTGGAGTGTGATTGTAATAGTGAGGGACTGCCNTGGACCAATTCTTTTCTACACTATGAATATGTATCACTCTCACTGGTTAATAAAAAGCTGACAGACTGGTAGCTGGGCAGGAAGTTAGGTGGGAAAGCCAAACTGAGAATGATGGGAAGAAGGAGGGTGGAGTCAGGAGAGACTCAAGCCAGCCGCCACAGCCACCGGGCAAGCAGAACATGTAGAAAATGAGGTAACAAGCCATGAGCCATGTGACAAAGCATAAATACAAATATGGGTTAACTTAAAGTGTAAGAGTTAGCTAGTAACAAGCCTGAGCTATCAGTCAAGCATTTATAATTCATATTAAGCCTCCCAGTCAATTATTTGGGAAGCGGCTGCCAGATATTTGGGCACAGGCAGGCAGGAGAGAAACTTCTAATTACAAGAGACTCACTGAAGTAAATCTGACTCAAACCTTTCAGCCCACTGGTTTCCATGGATGTTCATTGGAATCGCTGGGAGCTTTTAATAATACCACCAGTGTTTGGGATTCACTCTCCAAAATGCTCATTTGATTGGTCTAGGATTAGATAAAAGTATTTATACTTTAGACTTCTCCTAAAGACACAAAGGNATAACTTCCATATGATTTCAATTATTTTTCTTTTTTTGTTTGTTTGTTTGCTTGTTTGCTTTTTGAGACAGGGCTCTCTATGCAGCTTTGGCTGTCCTGGCATTCACTCTGTAGACCAGGATGGCCTCTGCCTGCCTCTGCCTCCTGAATGCTGGGATT
>LZPO01044194.1:46144-58094 GCA_001675575.1 Neotoma lepida
AAGCCTAACTCATGATTCCACTTATGAAGGATCCCTAAATCATTCAAACTCATGGAGACAGGAAATGGAATGTTGGTTACCAGGAGCTTGTGGAAGATGAGGGTAGGCATCTGTGGTGGTTTGAAAGAAAATGGCCCCCAAAGAGAGTGACAGTATTAGGTGGCATGGCCTTGTTGGAGGAAGAGTGTCACTGTGTGGTGGGCTTACAGTCCATTTCCTGTTGCCTTCTGATCAAGATATTGCCAGTACCATGTCTNCGGGCATCCTGCCATGATCCCCACCATGATCCCTGCCATGATGATAACGGACTGAACCTCTGAAACTGTAAGCTACCATCTCAATTAAATATTTTTCTTTATAAGAGTTGCCATGGTCAGGATGTCTCATCACAGCAATAGAAACCCTGACTAAGATAACATCATTGTTAAGTGTGGAATTTCCCTTGGGAATAGGAAAGGTCTATGGTGACAGAAGGAAGTGACGAGCACACAACAGTGTGAATTCACTTTCTGCCATCAACTGTATGCCTAAAATGGTTTGAGGGGCATATTTTATGTTATGTCTGTAGATATTTACCAAAATTACTAAAAAATGAAAAGTGAAGAAAAAGAAACACCTTCATAATTCTACTATTGATCATGATGAGGGCCATTCACCCACCCACTGAAGCTGCAGAGTAGGTGCTGACTACTAGCTTGCCTACTTATGTGAGGGGACTNATCCNACCCTTGATATGAGAGTTACGTCATGCCAGAGCAAGATCTAAATACTGAGGAGCAAAGAGCTCTANTTAAAAAAAGTTTTCAGGGCTGAAAATATTGCTGAGTGGTTGAGCACTTGCCAACCTCGCTGCAGGTCTCTGGGTGTGATCCCTAGTGCTGAAGAAGAGAGAGAGAAAACACACACACATATCATACCACACACACACACACACACACACACACACACACAGTGCCTGGGGTAAAAGCTGTCTAATCTAATCTGATATGGTCTGGATCTTAAATGTCACCTGAAGCTCATTTGTTGAAGGCTTGACTCCCTGATGATGGAGCTACAGGGAGGGATGGCATTTCCTATATTACCAGATTTTTTAAAGTCCAGACTTGGCCCCTGAAAGCCCTAACATGTTCAGCCATCCATCCATGTCTCTCCATCCTCAGTGTTCCAAATGAAGAAACAAGTAAATACTGAATTGATCAATTTCTCTCCCTTTCAGAGGAATCCTGAAGTTATTTCTGGGACCCTAATAAAATTCCATATGTTGATTAAATGCTAGATACACAGGCAATTTGGGGGAAATCATTGAGCTGTGTGCTTCTCTGTATTGATACTATGCGTCTATAAAAAGCTTACATTGTAAACTAAGTAACAAAGGATTGTTGTGGAATAATCTTTTTGTATACTGTGAAGATCTGTCACTATTATTGGTTTAATAAAAAGCTGAATGACCAATAGCTAGGCAGGATTTCCAGGCACAGAGGATGCTGGGAAGATGAAGGGTGGAGATACCATGGGTCACCAGCTAGACAGAGAGGAAGCATAACATGTAGGAGATAAAGTGACAAGCCATGAGCCACGTAGGAGCATGTAAATTAATAGAAATGGGTTAATTTAAGTTTTAAGAACTAGTTAGGAACAAGCCTAAGCTATGGGCCGAGCTTTCATAATTAATAATAAGTCTCCATGTCATTATTTGGGAGCTGGCTGGTGGGACAGAGAAAGACTCATTAGAAATGATCCCTTCCACAATCGTATGCACAGGCACATTGCTCAGCTATTTCTCCTCCCAGATCTTGCTACAGAATTCTACAGTGTTCCGTTCCCCACCTACCCAGGCAGAAGTATTGCAGAAGTCAGATATGGGTATGGTTAGTTTAGTGTTTTCAAAATATGGTCAAGAGAAAGGCACACACCAGTGCGTTGTCACTGATGAGAAACATGCAGATAAAGCCCTTAGATCTTTGCTTGCATATACCCGGATGCCAGTCACGTAAGACTAGAAAGACCACCCACCTGCCCTGTTCCCACTATGTCCTCCTTAGCAGACATCCTTCTGAGCTCACATTTGTCAGAGTCTAGCCTTACTAGTAACCTTCCAGAGAAGCCTGCCAGGAGCCTAACAGCCTCTTGAGTAAAAGAACATGGCTTGTGGGATAGGAAGCCAAGCTAGATCTAGAGATATCTCAGTCTACCTGTCCGTGGGCATCTTCAAAATGTTTATCATGGAATGGGAGTACTAGGGACAGAAGAACCACTCATCCTGGGCAACTTCATCCTGCAGGTCAAACTCTACCTTAATACCTTTGTAAGTTCCACAGCTGGGGCCCTGGGGGACAATAATATTGATATCTGGTAGTATCAGTGGTGCCTGAGACTAGAGATGGTGCCAGCATGGTAGCACTGAAGGTCAGTTGTCAGCAGAAGGTGCTGTGGTAGTTCCCAGTGGATGGGCCCATCATAAGACATAGCTTCTGCAACTGGGTGCTGACCGACACACTATCCAGGCCTTGAACAGTTACATCAGTAGCCAAGACTCTGGTTTGATGCCCCAGAATGTGCTGATGGTATCAGTTCACCGCAGTNACCACACATGGAACAGAAAGAATGCCATACCTGGTGACCTAAAGCCCCAGCGTGTGGAGTAAGACCAGTTTCTCAGGGTCTTCCCAGGCCACTATCACTGTTGCTTTGTCCCTGAAGGACAAGAGAACTCAGTAAGGCTGAGGTGAGAGGACCAACCATTTCCNCTCATCTCTCCCACAGATTGCTNCTGCTGCCTCTTCCCTCAGGTGCCTTGGTAGGAGACCATTTCTGTAGGGCAGGGCTCTGGTCCTAAGGAGAAGAGTCCAGTGTTGCCTCAAAATGACCACTGATAGATGGGAGAGATGGAGAGACAGCTCGGTGGTTAAGAGAACATAATGCTCTTGCTGAGGACCCAAGTTTGGTTTTCAACAACCATGGGCTCACAACTGCCTGTAAATCCAGCTCAGGAGGCTCAAAAGTATACACACACACACACACACACACACACGAAAATGAAATAAATCTTTAAAGACAAAAGAGCACCACCACTGCCCCTTCACACTGCAAGGGACATAACGGTGGCCCAAGGGTGAATGAACAGGTGGGCTCCCTCTCATATGCTCCAAGTGGCAAGAGAGACTGCCATCCAGGCTGTCCCTCATTCCTCCCCTAAGCTGATGCCTGAACATAGAACAAACCATGACAGTTCCTATCTTTATTGGGTACCACACCAGTTCTTGCAGCCTGAAGCCCATGTTTATTCTAATTAACAAGCATGACCACATTTTTCTCTTTATTTTTATTTATTCTATGTGTCTTTCACATCATGTATCTTGATCCCATTCATTTCCCTGTCCCTTTGCATCCACCCTCCACCCCTGCACACACACACACACACACACACACACCTCTTAAACAAAATTTAAGAGAAGAAAGGGAAATAAAAAAGAAGAAAAGGGAAAAGAAAAAAAGGGAAAAAATTAGATGAGAATTCCACGAATTCTCATCGTGGAAGCTGCAATGTGTCACAGTGACGCACGCAGTGAACTCCTTTGTCAGTATTCCTTGCAAAGAGTCATTGGTCTGGTTCGAGGCCTCTGGTTTCTATTACACTATTGATGCCAGGCCCCGCTGGGCCTCTTCTTGGATATTCTGTTGTTGCTCTGTGTNNTGGAGATCCTGCAGCTTTGGGTCTGTGGGTCAGGTCCCTTCACGTGCTCCAGCAGATCATAGATGGAGTGGATGCTGGGGCAGGACAAGTCATAACCCTGGTTCTGGTTCTGGACAGCAGCAGGGTTGGTCCATCCACCAGTTCTCCCCTGTCCTCATCACCAGGGGGAGCTCTCCAGCATTGCCCAGGCTAATTCACCCCTTGCAGCAAGGAGTGAGGGAGTGGAACCCGTTCTGCTTTCCCATGCTCAAGGTCAGCTCTCCCACACCTGCACCATCAGGGCTAGCTCTACTGTGTGGCCCAGGTGATGTACAAGGGCCACTCTCCCGAGTGCTGCAGCTGGTGAGGGTTAGGAACAGCTCTGACCCATGGCCAGCTCCTCTACCTGTCTCAGGAGTTGATGAGCTAGGGCTGGGAGTTGGGGGGAGGGCATCTCTTCTCTGCCCATGCTGCCACACATCAGATGAGTAATGGGAACAGTTCTCCCATGCTTACAACTTCGGGGCTGGCTCACCTACACCTCTGCTAACGGGGTCGGCTCTACTGTGCTGCCCTGAGGTGCAGGCCTGCTCTCCTGTGGTGTGACCACATTTTATTAGCTCTTGGTGCCCACATAATCGTAGACAGTCTTAGTGTCTTGCAGAATTCCCTCAGCTCCTGAACTGAAGGAAGAGTGTGGGCTTGCCTTGCCTGAGGGACTGTTTTGATGCTGTTCTGGCAGCAGGCCTGCTTGTCAGGGACAAGTGTCCAGCCCATGCTGCTACTGCCACTGACTCTGCATCTGTCACCCTCAACACCTCCAGGGAAGCCACAAATGGTGGGGCTCCAACCTTCCTTAAGACGGCTTACCTGACTATGAGAACCTTAAGATGGCACCCCATATTATGGAGGTACATAAAACTATATCCCTACCTAACACTATGTATAAAGATGGGCTGTAAATCTCTGGAGGAAATTGAGTGAACTGAGAAAGAAAGAAATAGTTAGGAGAAGAAAGTGGGAAAAAATTAAATCATAGAGAGATGAATGAACTTCCTAAGGTTTCAAAAGTTCAATTCACATGAGGAAATGATGAATTAGTTTAATGAACTTGGATACATAAAATGAAATATGTTCTATGAAGAACACTGTGGCAACCTTAATTGGCAGCAGTGAAACAAAAGAAGATACTGTGAGACCTAAAGACAACAGAGTATCGTGACTCTAGAGCCGGTTCTCAGCCTTCCTAATGCTGTGACCCCTCAATATAGTTCTCATGTTGTGTGACCCCCAAACATAAAGTTATTTTTGTTGTTTCTTCATAACTATAATTTTGCCACTGTTAATGAATCGTAATGTAAATATCTGTGTTTTCCGATGATCTTAGGTGACCTCTGTGGAAGGCCATTGGACCCCCAAAAGGGCAATGACCCACAAGTCGAGCACCACTACTTCAGACTATATACAAACTTCTTGTAGAACAGTAAGAAAAAACCCTTAGTAACTGTGATGGTTTGACTAAGAATGTCCCCCATCTTAGTCATCAAGGAGTGGCACATTTTGAAAAGGATAGGAGATGTGGCCTTGTTGGAGTAGGTGTGGCCTTGATGGAGGAAGACTGTCACTGGGGGTGGCTTTGAGGTTTCAAAAGCCCACACCAGGCCCAGTGTCTCTCTCTCTCAGCCTGCAGATCACGATGTAGCTCTCAACTACATCTTCAATATCATGACTGCTCTGCCTGCTGCCATGATCCNCGAAGTGATGATAACAAATTAATCTTCTGAAACTGCAAGCAAGCCCCCAGTTAAATGCTTTCTCTTGTAAAAGTTGCCGTGGTCATGGTGTCTCCTCACAGCAATAAACTATTGGCCAATTTAGTAACTTTAATAGAAAAAAAAATGGTAAAGGGCTAGAGAGATGGATCAGTGGTTACAGTGCTTACTGATTTTGCAGGGGACTCAGATTCAGCTCCTAAACACACATATAGTGGCTAACAACCATCTGTAACTCCAGTTCCAGAAGCTCTGATACCCTCTCCTGACCTCTGCAGACTCCTATGCTCATGTGGTATACACTCAGGCACATACACATAAAATAAGTGTTTTTTAAAAAGAAAAGTGGGCAAACCACGAATAGACAAACAGATGAGAAATCTAAGCTGATAAGCATAGGAAAAGATACTAAAGAATTAGAGAGATACAAATAATAGCATTTGCATGTGTTGACTGGCCTCTGTTGGAAAGCTAGTTGATGCTAAGCTGTAAGGACTTAGTGTCTTAGACGTCAGTCTTGCATCACTGAAGCCCAGATGGCTGTAAAAAGGATTAGGAGGTGCAGCCTTTTTGGAGTAAGTGAAAGGAGCCTGGCTCTCCAGGGTGGAGCTCAGTCCCTCATGTGCTTTGCCTCTGCTGTAGCATTTCTCTCCACAGGAAATCCCCATCCAGGGCCATAGAGGAACACAGAGATGTTCTGTAGGGGAAGAACTAATGGTAACCCCAGTGTCTGCTGTTATGATGGAGTATCATATGGAGGTCAGACATTCTGAATGAGATGTTCACCGAGTGGTTGGATGTTAAAAACTGAGAAAAGAAGAAACAAGATGTACCACACAGGCACACAACCAATAACACACTTTTTGCCAACAAGAACACATTCAAACATAACTGTCTATTACCATAATAAAACAGTTACCTTTGGAGGAAGGAGAATGAGGGTAGGGCTATAGGTAAAGGCAAATACGTGAATGAATAAAGTAGGAAAATGGCCTTGTGCCAAAAATCATATGCAAAAGACAGAAAACGAAGAGTAATTCAAACCTCTTCAGCTCGAGTAAATGAAAACAATCACAAGGCAGGGATGACATGTGCACAAAATCTTAACAATGCACNATATAAGCGCACAACTGAGAGACAAGAGCAGACAAGAGTAAGACACACCTCTTCCCAGATAGCTTGTGGAAGAGAAGTTGACTACCAGAGCAATCTGTGAGCCTCTCTGTAGAGGTCTGTATCAGATCATCACATTGGACTCCTAGCACCATGCCAGAGATGCCTGCTCTGTGGGTGGATAATTAAGGAGACAGGAAAGTGGCCTTTCCTGTCTAGGTGGCCTGGTGATCTCTAGTGGCTGCTTCTAGATTACTCTCTGTGTTGCACTGTGCTCTGCAGTACACTTGAGAAGCTCAACAGTGAATGAATTAAAAAAAAAAAAAAAAAAAAAAAAAAAAAAAAGATCCAAGTTCAAGTAGGAAAGAGGTGGAGCACAGGGTAGGGAGATCTGTCTTCTGCTTCCAGCAACCGGACTGACTCCAACATTCTATAGAACACTCTCAAGCCTGATTCTAGGTAGCCTAGTGCCCTCAGCTGTTGGGAGAAGGAAGATCCTCTTTCAAATTAGGTCTCAAAATAGCAATTCCAAATAGATGGCTTAATGAGTCTTTAATAAAGCAGGTGAGAAAAAACAAAAACAAAAACAAAAAAACCCAAACAAGCAAACAACACCCCCCCCCAAAAAAAATAACAAACGGACAGAACGGACAGTATCACATCCCAAGTATCCCAGCTGCTGTGCTTATCCAATACAAGCTAAGTAAGGTGATGCTGACTGTGTCCATGGAGACGAAGGCTGAATTTACATTTTCATGTAAGGATATGGAAAATATGAAAGCAGCATTGGATGTTTGTTTAAAAATGAGCTACCATCTGGCTCTGTAGTGCAATGGATAGTGCACTGGACTTCTAGTCAAAAATGAGCTACCTATCTGCAATCTTGTTGAAGAGAGGAAGGAAAGATTATACAAGCCAGGGGGGACAAGGTCATCACAGAGGAAGGAGCCCACAGAAACAACTAATTTGGGCACATAGGAGCTCAGACTCTGGACCAACAGCTAGGAAGCCTACTGACCTAGGCCCTCTACATATATGCGACAGTTGTGTAGCTTGGTCTATCTGTGGGACTCCTAGCAGTGGGATCAGGGCCTGTCCCTAACATTTGAGCTGGCTTTGGGGAACCTATTTTTCCATACTTGGTTACCCCATCCAGCCTTAATACAAAAGGAGGAGCTTAGTCCTACCTCAACTTGATTCGACAAGCTTTGTTGAACGCTGTGGGAAGCCTGCCCCTTTAGGAGGAGTGGATGGGGTGGGGGTGGGGGGACGGGAGGAGAGGAAGGAGGGGAAACTGAGGTCGGATGTAAAATAAATGAAAAAAATTTAATCAATAAAAAAACGAGCTACCTAAACATAGAACTGTAAACAGTGAAGTAGCCAACTAAGAAGTCAGTAGAAAAGTTAACAATCAGCGAAAGGAACCATTCAGAATGCAGACCAGAGAGGCGAAAGAAACGCAAGTGCAGGATGTGAAGGTGATTGACAGCTGTCACCCCATCAGTCAGCAGGGCTGACTCAGCACCTGCGGATCTGGCTCCCTGCAGTCTCCGGGGTGCACGGATGTGTGCATGTGTGCGTGTGGAGGTGCTTGAAGGGTCCATGGACCCGGGAGAAGTAAGGCTCCAGGGCCTTCCCCACACCCCAGTAGGCTGGTCCAGACCCGGAAGCTCCGCCCGATCTCTCGGTTCTGCGAAGCACACCTGTGCCCTCTGGTGGGAGGATTTGAAACTTCTCTGAAGTCCCGGACTGCGGCAGAGGGACCAAGTCCCTGCTGTAGGATCTGGGTGGTCCTCAACTCATGGGATGCAGGGGGCATGCAGAGCGGGCCGTGGGTCAGGCTCGGCGCGGGATGCGGAGGTCCTCTGCCCTCTCCTCGGTCCTGTCCCTCTGGCTTCTCAGTCCCCTCCTACAGAGCCAGCCTCTCGGGACTTTTCATCCTCCAGGGCGTGTTCAGGCCCAACATTTCTAAGCTGTGCCACCAGGAGCTTCNCTTACTCGTCTGGAAATTCGCTACTTCTAAGAAAGATGCTGAGTGCCCACAAAGATTTATGAGGAAATATTGGAAAGTGGAGTGTGGAGGGGACTGTAGTTAATATTTAAAATTTGTTCTAAGACCCAGACAGTTACTAAACCTGAAGGATGGGACCACAAGGTCAGATTCGCGAGTGTGTAGATGCATACCTCTCCCATGCCAGGCCCTGGGTTCCTCCCAAACTCTGGAAAATCTTCAAACAAAACCCACTTCCAAATCATCAGCCTCTGTCGGCCCTTCAAGACCCAGGACAAAAAGACAAACGCGAGGAGACGCAAAAGAGGAAGGGGAGGAAAATCCAGTTTTAGAAGCACACACACACACACACACACACACACACACACGCACGCACATGCACAACATAAATCATATTTTAAAAGTATGAATGTGCTTGAAGGCCTTCAATGGCTTCTAGTCCTCTTGTAGACTTCTGCCTTCTTTCTCTGCCCACAGGCTCCATTCCCACAGAGCCTCATCCAACTGCTGCCACAGTGGTTCTCTTGCTGTTCCTCAGTGCCTCCCACACACCTNCTCTCCGGATGGCGGGAATGCCATTGCCCTGCTGCAGGCCTTAGCTTGAGTATTTCCCCTTCAGAAGAGCCTTCC
The DNA here is from genome assembly GCA_001675575.1 of Neotoma lepida. Taxonomy (NCBI): domain Eukaryota; kingdom Metazoa; phylum Chordata; class Mammalia; order Rodentia; family Cricetidae; genus Neotoma; species Neotoma lepida. The sequence continues at coordinate 55,344 of LZPO01044194.1, forward strand.
TGGGCCAGCCCTTTCGCCTGCTGCCCCTAATCTCCATTTGTTTATTTCCAGCTTAATGTTTATTACGATCTTTAAATATCTTGCATATTTATTTGACTTCTATTTTTGTCTCAGTAAGGTTTTTTTTTTTTAATTTGAGATGGGCTGTCATTCTGTTCTCACTCTGCTCTCTAACCTGGTCTTGAACTCTTGATCTTCCTGCCTCTGCCTCCTGGGTGTTGGGAGTATAGGTGTGACCATCTCTCCAGACTTTTTTGTTTTTCAGATTCTTGTCAATAAACAATCCCATCTTTTACATGTAGAAGGTTTCCCCCCGCCCCTTCTCTTAATGCAACCGAGCTTTAAAAGAATGTTGAGTAATGATCGTGGTACGCGTTCCTCACTGGTAGGTGATGTTTATAGAAATAATCTGAGAGCTTTGTAGCTTCAGTAAGATTTGTTCTTGGCTTCTGGTGGACTTTCTCTGTCACAGCTCAGATTCCTTCCCTTGCTGAGCATAGTGGTGCTCACTTTAATTCCAGTTCTTGGGAGGTGGAGGCAATAGAAGCGGGAGTTCAAGGCCAGCCTCAGCTGCATAGAGAGTTTGAGGCCAGCCTGGGCTACATGAGACGGTCTTCTTAGATTACTTTACTTTTCCAGTTTCTTCTAGCCTAACTGATCTATCTAAATTCTCTGTCTTATTTGGTGTCAATTGTATGTTTTTAGGAACAGTTTTCTCTAGATGTTCAAGTTGGATTCCNTGGAGTTCTATGTCATACAGTCTTGTAATTATTTATCTTTCTTTTGTATCTGGCATTATACTGTTCTTCTGATCTCTAATGTTGTTTGTATTTTATATCTTTCCCTGTTTTCTAATGAATTGCCTACTTTTATTATTAAAAACTAGCTTTGGCCTGGTGGTGCCAGCCTGCTCCCCAAGCCACTTGACAGACTGAGCAGAGGACCCAAAGTGGATGTCCTTTCTGCTCTGTAAAGCAAGCTCAAGGCCAGCCTGGACACCTTAAGCCTCACCTCAAAATTAAAAGATAAAAATAAACACTAAAAGAGGCTTGGACATAGAGTTCTTGCCTGTATGTGCAAGGCTTTGGGTTCAATCCCCACCACTGAAAGAAAAATAGCCCCCTAACCCAGCAAGACTCGTACCTCTCAGGTGTGCACCCTAAGATTGGAGATTCCAAGAGCTATTTGGATACCAGTGTTCATGGAGGCAAACATGGAAACAGTTCTCCCCGCTGGTGTTAAGAATAAACTCAGAGCCTCACGAATGCTAGGTAAGTGCTTTGCTGCTAAGCTACATCAGGGTGAAGTGAGCATAGGGACTAGTTAAGTGACTTCCCACATCAAATATACATGCTTGCCTATATCCCTTACCTGTGCACACCCCTCTCTGAGCAAGACATGTAGCAACCTATGGCATCCCTGGACCCCATCTGTAAGCTGCTCATACATCTCTCTGAGCAAAGGAATATGTTTCTTCTGCCCTTGGCCACCATCAACTTAAACAGATTCTATCCAAATTGTACTCTCCTTATGTCCAGTAAGAGCTCAGAAAGGCCAGTCTGTCCTAAACTGATTTGGAGTACATGTACAATAAAGCAAAACTGAACTTTTAGCAAGGGTCCCCTATTGATCTACATTCCTATGTATAATTTGGGTATGTACATGATTAAAAATAGATGCTTCTTGGGAAGGAACACGAGCAGTAGAAAAACGGTTATATGGCCTAATCTGTCAATTGAAGTAGAGACCCACTCAAACTCCATCCCTTAGTAGTCAGCCCCTCTGTCCTTTAGACCCATAACAAGAGAAGTCAGGCAGTAACCTGGGGCCCTTGGGCATCTTCACTCCTACAGCTGGCTGTCAATCTTGACAAAACTATTCCTTTCTATCCTATACTATTGCTTTGCTTTGAATGAAGTATTCTTGCTACTTTCAACCTGTGTGTGCTTTTACTTTGTTTATTCAAGAACATGGAAATCTTTGGCCTATATCCCCAAGAACAATTAAAATCTAATATATATTAGTATAGGTTTGCCTTCAAAATATTGTGCTGAATGAAATCAGCTGAACACAAATGAACTATATATATGTATATGTATATATATTTGAGACAGGGCCTCATTCTGCTAATACAGCCTTGGCTGGCCTTGAACTCATGATGTAGACTGCCTTCACCTTCCAGCTGCTGTTAAAGTGTCCATCGCCATGCTGGGTCTGTTTATTTTTTCAGGCAGAATCTCATTCTCTAACCCAGCCTGGACTCATTTTACTGGGATTTCACATCTGAGTCATCACACCTGCTAGGAAATTTGATTTAGGGCAAAGCCACCCTGTAAAACGGTGGGTGTCCAACAAACAGCCCAAGAGTTTTTATCCATTTGCAGAGAATCTAACTCAAGTGGATACAGGTCCAAATCCAAAACAAGAAGCATTGGGCCTTCAGAAGAAAATGTAAGGAACAAGAAATGGTATTTTAGGGCTGGGAGTACAGTTAAGTGGTAGAGTATTTGTCTGAAGTGTGTGAGACTCTGTGGCAGCAACACACACACACAGCACATACCACACACACACATCACACCACACACATACACCACACACACCATAATACATCACACACACACACACACACCACACAAACACACACCACAAACATACCACACACACATATACACCATACACACACATCACACACACCACACACATACACACCACACAAACACACACCACACACAGACACACACACACCACACA
>LZPO01044194.1:62264-88284 GCA_001675575.1 Neotoma lepida
CTGGGGGGTGGGGTGGGGGGTCTTCTTCCCACAGGAAGACCACTTCTCCACTTCAACATTCCCCTGTCACCTACAGCTCTTTGTCTAGGGTTGAGGCCCTTGGAGCTTTCCCCTCCTGTGTTAGCATGNTGTTCCTGTTCAGGTCTTGTTTAGGCAGCCATGTTGATAGTGTTCAGCCCTGAGATCATATACATATATGTAACANTATGTGGACAGAGCAGGTTGTATGTATTTAGTAATAATATACAAAGACACATAACCATACACATAGCAACAACTAAAGAAAAAGAAGCTATGATCTTGAGAGAGTGCAAGAGGGTACATGGGCCTGGCTGGAGGGGGGAAAGGGAAGGGGGAAAACAATGTAATTACTTTATAATTTTAAAATAAAATTTATTATAGACAAGAATGATAAAACCAAAACCAGTGCTGCAAGAGCACACACCGTCATGAGACAAGCTAACCCTCTGAGTTGCCTCTTAAAACGCAGGTTCAGGTTGAGGTGGGAGACTGCCTTGTTCCCAAAGCAAGCCCGGGCCACCGCCTCTGGAACACANCAGACAGCAACAGTGTAAGGAATCGTGAGGCGGTATGTTCAGTTTATAAGGGACGTGGGATGATAGTATATGTGGCCTCATCACTTTAGCTTTTTAAAAGCGTGTGTCTCATGCTTTTACCAAGCTTAGGAGANCACAGCTGTCCCTATGCCCCACCCCACCCCACACCCTCAAGGAGGCCACANTGAATAAATCTCCTTTCTCTATTANTCTGGCTTTTTAAAATCGGCTTTCTGAGGAGAGGTGGCAGAGCCTGGCTGTTAGAACACTGGCTATGACACACAAACAGGTACACACATACAGGAAATAAAGATGCCAAGAAATTCACAGTTATGTTTCTCTCTAGGAGATAAGATTGCAAGGCATGTTAATTCTTTTTCCTCCACTTCTATTTTCTTCAACAGATACATATTGTAGAGGGAAAAAAGATTCTCTTGATCCACAGATGCTACTTTTTAATTTTTTTAGAAGATGATTTTATTTTGTGTTTTATCTGCAAGTATGTATGTGCACCACCTGGGTGCCTGGAGATGAAGGGCAGAAGACAGAAGGCATCGGACCCCCTGGAACTGGAGTTACAGATGGGTTTGGTCTGTCCTAGGGGTGCTGGGAACCAAGCCCTGCCCCAGGAGCAGCCAATGTTCTTAGCGGCTGTGCCATTTCTCTGGCCTCAGATCTTACTTCTGCTAAAGACAGAAATCAGTTTCAGATCTCCCTCAACTGGAGCTAATGGCCCTGCCTCTGCCTGGCAACAAGAAGATGAGTGGTTTTGTCATCGTGTGGCTTGTTTCTCACTGATTCTTTCCTTTGGTCTTCTGAGGTAAGTTCACTTATTATCTCCAAAGAAACTAAACTTCAGAGCCAAATAAACTTGCTCAAAGCCAACAGCTGTCAAGAGGTAGACAAACCACTGNGTTTTTGAACTGCAAATACATGACAGTAGAGTCTAGTTTTTTTCTTTCGTTTTAATTTTATTTTTCTGGGGCTGGGGATTGAACTCAGGGCCTCATAGATGCTAAGCACAAGTTTTATCCACCAAGCATCACAACCCCCACCTCCATAGAAACAAATTTATTTATTTTGAGACAGGATCTCACTATGTAGTCCAGGCTGGCCTCGAACTCTGGATCCTATGGTCTCAGCATCTTTGGTGCTGGGAATCTCAGCTGTGTAACCCATGCTCTGCATATAATCCTGTGTTTGGCTGCATCTCACAAGAATGCTGGTCTCGGCCTTAGCAGCCCATGCTCAGGTCTGCAGGGAGCTGCAGCTTTCATGGTCAGCCTGGGCTGGTTGATGCTCCTCTGCTTTCTGCAGACCCCAGAGAGGCTGTGGCCTCACTTACAGCAAGTGGAGCACGTGGAGGAGGTGGCAGCAGTGACCGGGGCAGTGGGAAGGGATGATGTTGTGTACTCACCGAAAAGAAGGCTTGACAATATGAAAAAGAAATCTAGAGTGTGGCCAGGCCTGGGGAGATGGCTTATTGTGTAACGCTCTTATTGTTCAAGCAGAGGACCTGACCTGGGTCTCCAGGATCTGTGAGAAAGCCAGAGGGCATGGGGGCACTTGTCATCCCAGTGCTGGGGAGGATGAGGCAGGCAGATCTCAGGGGCTAATCATTAAGTCTCAGGTCAGCAAGAGAGCATGTTCCCCAAACCAAGAACTGGGAGAATTCGTACCTAGAATGTGTAAGGCTGTAAATTCAATTCCCAGCATGGGAATGAAAAACAGTAGATGGTATTTGAGGAGCAAAGACACTCAAGGTTGTCCTCTGGCCACCTCTCTCTCTCTCTCTCTCTCTCTCACACACACACACACACACACAAATCAATCTAGAGACTGGTTGCTGGCATTAACTGGGTATTTGGGGAGATTATTGTTCCTCCCTGTTTTCTTCTGTCTTTGAAAAGATTTAGTTTATCAAATAAATTGTATTTGTTAGCTAATAACTATCTTCTTTATTATTTTTATTAGAGTCATTTTTAAATAACAGAACTTCTAATCAGCCTGAAATACATATATCATATATCATATATATGTATGTATATATATGATATATGTATAGTACCACACTACTGAGCAGAACATCTACACAAAAAAGAAATTTAGTCTTTTAGTTTTGTCTCCCACTTCACAGAAGGTAAATATTTAATTGTAGTTAAGGCTTTTGAATGGTGAAGAAGCCTGTGGACCCGTAAGAATCCATTCTAAAGATATTGCTTCAATTGCANAAGGAAAATGCATCCGATACAAGGCTGTCTTGTCTGTTGCACTGTTTACAATGACTTACACAGAAGAAATATCCTAAATGTATATCTGTAAATTATTAGAATATATTTGCATATTTACACAATGGCATATTTTGCAGTCATTAGAAATTATGTCCAGCCTTAGTTAGAGTAGAGAAAGATTCCTCATTCAGGGCACCAAACCCAGAAGTCATTAAGGAAAAGCTGACAGATTCGACACCATAAATACTAAAAAAATCTTGTCCTTGAAGGACACCATAAACAAAATAAAAATATGAATGACAAACTGAGATAAAATATGCAAGAGGAACAATATTAAACCATGTGCTTTTACTTCCTCTTTAAATCACACTCTTTCAACTTTCTGTCTTCCAAGGCTGAGCTCATTGCCCAGGGAAAGAAAGGGCAGGCACTAGGGAGAACTAACAGCTCCTAGGAGAAAGAGCCCACACTGATTTCCTTCAGGCTCCCGTGAGAAAGAGCCCACACTGATTTCCCTCAGGTTCTTGGGAGAAAGAGCCCACACTGATTTCCCTCAGGCTCCTGTGAGAAAGAGCCCACACGGATTTCCTTCACGGCTTCAGTCAGGCAAGAATCTCAAAAGCCAGCCTTTCCAGAGAAAAAGAGATTATTTTTTCTGGGAGCTGGCCCTCTGATAAATCAAAGCTTATCTGGGGTGGATTGGATCAAAATAGTCTACCCAGGGGTGTGTGCTAGCAGCAGGCAGTTAGGATGAACTTCCCTACCTCTGGAGACTGCGAGGAAGAGAAGCAGGCAGAGAGGTACGAATCCAGAAAGGCCCAAAGGTAGGCTGAAGGCGGAAGCAAAACAGAGATGGAATTATGGGAAGAGAAACCTCCGCGGTATCCACCCTGCAGCAGGATGTACTCTTCGGACGGTCTTGTGGATTGCCAGCGTGTTCCTTTCAAAGATCTTTGGGGACCTAGAAGTTACTTGAGGAGTCAATGAAATCCCAGGTATGAGTGGGCAAAATTTTTCTGGCAATTGTAATTTCCTTCAGGAGGTAGTAACCTCCTGGTCCGTGTGCTGCTTGTCTGTTCTGTGTTCTAGAACCAACGGAACCAGCCAGAGTCAAAGCTTTGGCAAATGCTGTTCCTTCCTTTCTGGGTTTGGTTTTTCTTTTATCTGTTTTTGAGACAGAGTTTTGCTATATAGCCCTTGCTGGCCTGGTACTCATTTTTGTAGCCTGGCTGGTCTTGAACTCACAACAATCCTGCGTTGGCCTTCCCTGTGGGAATTATAGGCAAGCACCACCTCACCTGACTCTTGATTTGCTGGCTTTGATTCTGCAGGCTTCCCCTGGCAGGCAGTTCATCCAGTTAAAGCTGGCTGAGAGACTTTGTTGTCCTCAGAGCCTCCTGCTAACTGCTGACTCTGGATTGGCTCCTAGTCCTCACTACTGACTCTGGATTGGCTCCTAGTCCTCACTACTGACTCTGGATTGGCTCCTCGTCCTCACTGCTGAGTCTGGATTGGCTGAAACTCCTGTTTCTCCAACACTGTGCAGCCTCTGGTCTTCCCATTCAGCACTCAACCCTGCAGTAGACTCCTGGTGACTCGCACATGCTCAGGGGAGCCTTTTAGCACTGAACCTCGCACAGTTCCCTCTCTCTGTTGCATTTTCCTTCAAGTTACAACTTGGTGTCCCTGAACTCCAGCTTTCTGTCTTTCCAGCCCTTCAAGAAGGATATACTGTGATTGTCACCTCCCTGTGCTGTACAGGAAGAGAGAGAAAGCCAGAGTCAAGGAGAACTCAACTCATGAGACTCCTCTCTCTCAGGGTCACGTCTGGTACTGTCTGCTGTTTGATGCCTCAGTGCATCTGTCTTACATTTTGCCNGCTTTTATAGTTGTCCTTTCCTGTGGTGACGGGCATCTGATATCAGTTGCTGTATCAGAGTTGTAAGGCTATGTTATTCTAAAATGTAAAGGAAAGATCTACCTCCGGCTCCGTGAATTCTGTGGAGTCAAGTGTGAGGAGAGGAAAGAAACCATAACTAAGCTGATCCTAGTTGTGTACTGAAAACCAAATACAAATGGAGCATTTTAAAAGTCGCTGAATGAGCTGGAGAGATGACTCAGAGGTTAAGAGCGTGGGCTGCTCTTGAAGAGGTCCCGAGTTCAATTCCCAGGAACCACATGGTGGTTCCCAANCATCTATAATGAGATCTGGTGCCCTCTTCTGGCCTGCATGCATACATGCAGGCAGAACACTATATANATAATAAATAAATCAAACTTAAAATAAAAAGTAGCTGGGTGGTGCTGCATGTGAGAACACTTGTCTAGCAGGCGCAAATCCCTGCTATTTTTTTTTTTCATTTCGTCTGCTGGGTATGATGAGAAATACCTCTAATCCCAGTATTTGAGAGGCTGAGGTAAAAAAACTGCCAGCTCAGGGTCAACCTGGGCTACAAAGTTAGACCTTGTTTTTGTTTTGTTTTGTTTTTAATCTGGTATGCCTGTATTCACATCAAAGAAGCAGAGATAATAAAAACATAGCATTTAAAAAAGAGTCCATTTATAAAGATATAACTAGGATATAAATACACTAAATATGTGTTAGCAAATATCAGTTCCTCAAAANACATGAAGCAAAATGACAGAATTGAAGGAAAAATCAATAAATCCATAGTTAGAATTGGTGANTGTATTTGACGTGACTCACTGGCATGTTCAATGCATACAGCCTAGCAAGCCATTTTCTTTTCAGGTGCATACATACTGCTCACAGGACAGATCATGTNCTGGAGCACACACTTCAACCTGTCCAAAGAATCCAATTACAGATCATGTAGTGGTTTGGATGGGAATACCCCCATAGACTCATATAGATGGATACTTGGGCCCCAGTTGGCAAACCTGTTTGGGAAGGATTAGGTAATGCAGCCTTGTTGGAAGAGGTGTGTCACTGAGGGTGGCCTTTGAGACATCAAAAGACTCTTGCCATTCCCAGTTAGCACTCTCAGCCTCTGGGTTGCATCTCAAGATGTCAGCTACTGCTCCAGCACCATGTCTGCCTGCCTGCTGTCAAGCTCCCCACCATGATGGTCATGGACTCTAACCCTCTGAAACTGTAAGCCCCAAATAAACACTTTCTTATATTAGTTTCCTTGGTCATGGTGTTTTATCACAGCAATAGAAAAATAACAAAGAGCTTGGTACCAGGGAGTAAACTATGCCAGGCCTGACCATGCTGGGTTTTGGAGTAATGTGGAAGATTTTGAGGCTTTGGATTAGGAAAGCAGTTGAATGCTGTTAAGTGTGGCATAATGGGCTCTCATAGTAGGAGCTTGGAAGACAAGTAATGCTGAGAGCAATGTGGACTATAGAGGCTCAGTTCAAGAGGCTTCAGAGAGGAACAATACTAGCACTGAGCTAGAGACCATTCTTGTAACATTTGTCAAAAAATGTGACTGCTTTCTGCCTTTAACTTAAAAGTCTACCTGAGGCTAAATTAGAAAAAAATTGGATTGATTTTCTTGGCTGAGGAAATTTTAAGACAGCCTAATATTGACTCTGTCCTGTGGTAATTAGTAGCCACCCTTATTCAGGTCTGTCTACAGTGAAAAAGGGCAAACAGGGAAAAAATATAGTTTGGGGAGAAAAAGAACAGTAAGAAATAAAATGTTACATGTTGGGCTGAAAGAGATGAAGGGCCTGGTCTGAAATGGAATGAAGGGGGGACCCCACCCAGCTAAGGTTCTCATTTGTGAAGGAAGATTTTAACTTTAATGTAGTAAAATTAAAATTATACACAACAAAAACAGTTATCAAGTAAGAATTACAGTTATAATATCCAGTCCATTTGTATTTGGCAAATTTAGAGAAAATATTTTATTATCTATCTTATCTTTGTGAGTATAAAGTTTTATGGATAATTTATTTTGTATCATAACTCAGTAAAAACTATGTCTAACTATTTAGTATTTAACTACATCAAAGATCCCAGAAGGATATAATATTACCTAATGACAGGAACTTTTGGCTACCTGGACAGTCATCCAAGGTTCCGCTGCAACATTGNGGCATCCATCTTTGGCCTACAGGCCTAGAATATCTGATAGACTTATCTGTGAAGCAGGAATTTTGAGGGACTGCCCTCAAAATTTGGCAAAGTCCAGCAGTTGCCTTCTTTTGTGTCCTGCTTCTCCAATTTGGACAGTATACTGTCAGCAATTGAGGCAAGGGAAGTTTCTTTGTCCAGTGGCTAGCTTTTGCCACAAAGAAAGCAAACTCCATATGGAGTTTCGTCAATGACTATCACCTCCTCTGAAGTAAATTGGTGCTGCCAGGAGCAGACATGTCTCACTGTCATGAGAAGCTTTATATTATTAGAACATTTTAAATGCCATATTCTGTAAGTTTTTGTAGTGTTTGAAGACCACCTATCTAAATAAATCTGTTTAACCTTGAAAACATACCTAATATGATTATAAATTTGATTATTATAGATGACTAATTACTAACCTCTATTTCTTAATTACACATTACATTCTTAAATGAGTTGCATAAACACAATACCCCAAACAAGAGTAGAAACATGAATTCAATAATCTACCCTTTTTTCTATCATTTCTATATCCCCNCCTTTTACTTCAGAAAGAGATCCTTCAACCTAACTCTTTGGTTTAGCTTTTTTGTTTTTTTACCATGACCAATAACAACTTGTAACCAACTCCTCTAACTAATGATAAACATTCATAACCTGTCTTTTAGGAATATGGGTATTGTTTTCTCTCATCTGCTTCCTGTTGTTTTGGGGCACTGGCATCTTTGGGCAAAACTTGAAAAAAATCAGGATAGTGGTTAAGTCTTGGCTGGAGTAGTCTGTGAGGCTGGACCATCTCAGCCAGCAGCCTTGAAACTGTTCTGGATGCAGAACTCTGAGGACACTGCAACAAGGGTACAGTAGGATCACCTGGCCATCCATTTTTATTGGTGTCTGGTCTCCTTGCTCTGAAAATATATAAACTTTTAAAGGTAGCANACATATCTGCATTAACACAAGTATAGACTGTATGTTGTACACAAGTCAGCCAAAGATGATTTTTGTTTTATGTTTGAGTAGATAAAATATATGTTATGTGTCTTGTAGTTTTTCTAGGTTTATTTCTTTATGTCTGTAGCTAGGATTTTCACAGGGTCTTCCTTGATCAAACCTGATCATCTTTAACCTTGAATGAATCCACAGCCTTTTGTTTTCTGTGGGAACAAAAGTAAAACCTCTTCTCCAAAGCAACACACCTTTTGACTCTCATTTTGAAGTCAAGACATTTTAAAAGTATATGCATTGATTTAATCCATCAGCCTTCACAATCCAATGTCATTTGTTCATCAGCAATCAAAGAATTCAAAGACAACACAATAACATACAGTACCCAGACTCCCTGTGTAGTTTCCATCTTTACAGGGCTTTTTTTTTAATATATATATTACTTTATTTCTTTTTTAAGGATTTCATTATTTTTAAACTATTCTTTTTTTCTATGACTATCTAAATCCTTTCTCCTTTCCTTCTCAAGTCTATGTACATTTTTGAACACATTATAACCTGTTTAGAGGTGTTTTTCATTTGGATCTGTTTTTATTAAGTATCTGTAATGTTCTCTGATCTCATGAGACAAATCTTAAGCTGCTAACCCAGCCACCGGCATGGCTCAGCTTAGTGCATGGTGGCTGATGGCTGGCTCTACCCCCCAGCAGCTTCTGGGAGATGCATCTCTCTACTGCAACTAGCATGAGACTGTGAGACTAGGAAACCACATTTGGCTCTGTTTTGTTTGTTTGGAACCTTTTCTTAAGCTTTCTCAGGTTTTATGTGGATATACATGTCCCCACATTGGGTGCTATTTGTAGGTGGACTTTTCTGTCCCACCAGCCTGCTCCCAAATAACCACAAGGAGACTTATTATGAATTATAAATGCTATAATTATAAATGGCTGATAGCTTAGGCTTGTTACTAACTAGCTCTTTTAACTTAAATTAACTCATATTTCTTNTCTACACTCTACCAAATGTCAGTACCTTTTTTCAGCACAGCATGTTCATCTCCTGCTTCCTCTGCGTCTAGCTGGCAACTTTGCCCTCCTTCTTCCCAGTGTTCTCTCAGTCTGGCTTTCCTGCCTACCCTCTTTCTGCCTAGCTATTGGCCAGTTGGCTCTTTATTAAACCAATGAGAACAAAGCATCTTCACAGTGTACAAAAGGATTATTCCCCAGCAGGGCAGAGCCGTCTAAGCCCTCTGACACCAGACATGGAGCTACAAGGTTTGGAATTTTTCTTACTGGGGTTGGTCTAGCTTTAGTCAAGTATTTCCTCACTTAGCCCCTTTTCCTTACTTTTGGAATGTTAACATATGTTCTATACCGTTGTTCACTGGAAATATATGACTTGCTTTTTGCTTTTGATTTTATAGGGGTTACAGTTAAGAGATTGCCTTGAGTCTCAGAAGAAACTTTGGACTTTTAAACAGGGTTGAGACTGTGGAAAGTCTTTTGAAGTTAGACTAAATGCATTTTGCATCATAATATAGCCATGAGTCTATGGGAACCAGGGGTAGAATGTGGTAGTTTGAATAAGAATTGCCCCTATAGGTTCTTATGTTTGAATATTTGGTCTCCAATTAGTGGAACTGTTTGGGAAGGATTAGGTAGGTGTGGCCTTGTTGGAGGCAGTGTATCACTGAGGGTGACTTTAAGGTTTCAAAAGATTCTAGCAATTCCCAGTTAGCTCTCTCTGCCTTGTGGTTGTGTCTCAAGATGTGAGCTCTCAGCAACTGTTCCAAGGCCATCTCTGCCTGCTGCCATGCCCTCCACCATGATGGTCATAGACTCTAACTCTCTGAAACTGTAAGCCCCAAATAAACATTTTTCTTGCCTTGGTCATGGTGTCTTATTACGTCAATTAGGNGGCCAGCTCAATTATTTATATATTNTTTCAATATAGCTTTATTTTAGAAACAACTTACGGAACAAGGGGGAGGGAGCAGGTACAGGGACGAACAAGAGAACGACGCAATCCAGCGGAGAATTCTATCTAGCTCGGTCTTCAATCTGCCTTCCAAGACAAACGATCTGAAATGGTGGAGCGAAGCGAGTGAGCGGTCACGTAGCATCTCAGATTTTTTAAGGGGCTCAGGTTTTGACCACGCCTTAAAAGGGAGGTGTTAGCTGCCTGGCTAAAGGGGCCGCCTTACAGCTAAAAGCCAAAATAGCTATCCACTACAGTGTCTTCTCACAGCAATAGAAAAGTAACTAAGACAGATCATAACAATGAGTTAGCTAGAAAATCCCAAATATTTGGGAAAAAATGAGATATTCCTAAGCAAATTATGGGTCAGAAAAGAAATTACCAGAGACAATATTTAAAACTGAATGATAATGAAAACAGAAAACAGCAAAATGTATGAGCTGTACCTGGACAGCACTTCACAGAAAGTACACAGTCATCAGGAAGAAAGGGTGTGAAGTTAGTGATACAGGATCACACATTAGGAAACAAGAAATGGGGTGTGGGATAGGGCTGAGGATGTTTGTTGGTTAAGTGCTTGCCTAGCATGTGCAAAGCCTTGGGTTTGACCCCCAGCACTGCACAAAGTATGCCTGCCCATGCTTTCACCTGAGNTCTCCAGAAATGGGCTACAGAAACACAAGGTCATTCTTGCTACATTGCAAGCTACCAGAGACTGAGAAAAAGAAAGATAGAGTTAGATAGAGAGANGAGGGANGGAAGATGGAAGGAAGGGGCTGAGGTTACAACTCAGAGGCACGATTGCTTGTTTTCCTAGAATTCTGAAGGTCTGGAATTGACCAGTAGAAGCAGAGAAAGAATAATAAAGACACAAACAAAGATCAGAGAGACAGACAAAGGCAGGAGCTGGGGCTGGGGAGAGGGCTCAGTCAGTTGCTTTCTGAACAAGAGCAAAGATCTGGGTCTGTTCCCTTGAACTTGGGTGTGTTAGTTCGCTTTCCATCACTGTGATAAACACCATGACCAAAAGCAACTTGGGGAGGAAGAAGTTTATTTCAGTTTACAATGTATAGTCCATTGGGAAGAGAAGTCAGGGCAGGAACCTGGAGACAAGAACTGAAGCAGAGGCTGTGGAGGAACACTGCTTGCTCTCCATGGCTTGCTCAGCCTACTTTCTTAAATAACCCAGGACCACTGCCCTGGGCAGCTGGACCCCTCCCACATCAATCAAGAAAATGCTCACAGACTTATTTCTAGGAAATCTGATGTTGGGGAAGGGGTCCTCAGTTTCCCAGGGTTACCCTAGTGTGTGTCAGGGTGACAAAAAACTAACCAGCGNGACTTCTTTTTCATAAAAAAGAAGGAGTCTTCCACAAAGAGGAGCTTCACATCACATNGTCTTGGGTTACCAAGGGTACAGAGCACAGGTGAGATGGAATATNCCCTNTCCATTGCCACTTTGTCATGGCAAAGGGGCANGGTTAGGGCAAGTGAGGATCATTGAACCGTGTCATCTCTGGGTGCTGGGAATACAATGCAAAGTACAGATATAAACACGGTCGGGGGTCTCCGATCTCANAGAGGACCAAGAGCTCCAAGTTTAGGTAACCTCTCCACCACCTCCTCACCGCTCCACTGCAAGGGCAAGCTGAGCTGCTCCAGCCATCCAGACTTTCTGCTGAGACTGCCCCCTGCGGACACCTCAGGGTGAGCACAAGGAGCTGGGGATGACACGCACCTCTCCCACCCCTTTCAGGGACACCACGGGGAAGCACTAAAGGTCAGGAAAAGAGATATAGAAAAATCTTTCTTGTCCTCCAGCTGGTGCGCACCCCCNTATAGTTGAACACTCCAGAGCTTGAAGAAGTGACTGGGCTTCCTGTGCTCCAGAATTTAGTCACATGGCTCCCCAGCTGAAAGAGCCGCTAGAAGCTACAGTTTAACCTCCAAGCTTAACTAGGAAGTTAAACTGTAACTGTTAACTGAGGATCTGAGTTCTGTCGCAGTGCAGCTGCCCTTCAACAGCTACGAGGGACTGGTTCCAAGATTCCTGCTGCCAATAGACACCAAATCCTTAAATGCAGACTTCCTTTTATAAAATGATGTACAGCATTTGCATACAACCTACACACATCCTCCCACAAACTTTAAAGTTCTCTCTCTCTTCCTGAGCTCTCCCCCAGCCCCTCCCATATACTCTAAATCAGATTCTTTGCAGTGCCTAATGTAATGCAAATGCTACCTCAATAATTCTTACCTTGTACTGTTTGGGGAATAATGACAAGAAAAAGTCTGTGTATGTTCAGAAATGACATANTTTTTATTTCCACAACAATTTTTAAAGACTTATTTTTATTTTATGTNTCATAAAATAAAATATATGAGTATATATATGTATGCCTACCATATGTGTGCCTAGTGCGCAGGGAGTCCAAAGAGGGTGTCAGATCCCCTAGAACTAGTTACAGTTGGTTGTAAGTCATAGTGTAGGTTCCGGGAATCAAACAAGAGCAGCCAGTGCTCTTAACCAATGAGCCATCTCTCTAGCCATCCACAAATATGTTTGATCCAAGGTTGGCTGAGCTGNTGGATGCTGGAGTTCAGTGAGAGGGAGCTGTCCATATATCATTGAACTTANACAACCTACTTTGTATTAAACACTATCTTTTGCAACTGTTGTAATAACTTTACATTTAATCCTAGCAATTTAAAAATAAAGATTTTAAAGATTTCTTTTATTTTCAATTATGTTCTTGTGTGTGTCCAGAAGAGGGCACTGGATCCTCTGGAGCTGGAGTTACAGGTGATTGTGAACCACCTAATGTGGGTGATGGGAACTGAACCTGGGTCCTCTGCANAAGTAACAATCATTCTTAACCACTGAGCCATCTCTCCAGCCNGAATTCCAGCATTTTAAAAGTTAATTTAAAAGTTAGATAGAGAGTAGCTGGACAGTGGTGGTACATTTAATCTTGGTACTTGTGAGGCAGAGGCAGGCAGATCTCTGAGGTCAAGGCCAGCCTGATCTACAGATCTGGTTCTAGACTACACAGAGAAACTCTGTCTTGAAAAACAAGAACAACAAAAAAAGTTAGATAGAGAGCAATGGGTTTCTCTNTGGCTCTTNCAAATATATGTCATTATACTTGGTTGTTAGTCACCCCTTCCCCAGTGCTACTCTCTTTCCTCTCTCTCAGAAATTCCTTGAGGTCTATAAGTTTATCCCTCATTTCCCAATGAGGAAGCTGAGGCAGAGAGAAGTTGAATTGCTTCTGGTACCATGCCTGGGCCTGGGTTTGAATTCCAGAGCCTGAGTTTACAACTAGTCAATGCGGCACCATTTCCAGATTGCATAATATAGAGGCTGGAGAGATGGCTCAGTGGTTAAGAGCACTGACGGCTCTTACAGTGGACCAGCGTTCAATAACCAGCACCCACATGGCAGCTCACAACTGTCTGTAACTCCAGTTCCAGGAGATTTGACACCCTCATACCAATGCATATAAAATAAAAAAGTTTTAAAAGAGAGAGATTGCATACTATCTAAGTGTTTGGATCAGCTGAGCTGTATTTAGCCATTTTCATCCTGTCAGGGCTTGAGACTGGGCCCTGCAAACGCTGCTGCTGCTGTGTAGCTGTTTCCTTCTGACTGAAATGCTTCCTACTAGGTGGAGAGAGGCTCCTAAGACCAAAACTAACCAAACCTTCAGGGCCCAGGGAGTTCAGAAAGGTACAAGATTCACAAGGTTTTAAAAGTGATCAGACGCTGGGAGAAGAGACACTCTGGCAGCCAGTTTGGGAGGAAGTTCCTGAGATGCTGTGTGAGCCTTTGATGACACAGCTGCCTGTGTCCCCACACTCCTCTGAGTAACCTCAGTCAACGCTCTGACTTGGGTAGATGCGTTTCTTGGTCTGTGGTCAGTGCCCCATTTGGAATATTTACTCACACGTCCCCAGGCAAAGTCAGACAATAAATGCCCACTTTGGAGATCTTAAATTTCCCTGCATAGGATGTGTTGGCTCTTTAAAATTAACTTTTCATTTTTCTTGATTTTCTCAAGTTTGCTGAATGAGCTGAAGGCATCTGTTTCTCTCTGAATTACATGCCGCATACAAATGACCTCATTATTGACAAGACATTCATTGTTGAAGGTTAAATGTTTGGCTTAGCTCTCTCAGTCTAAAAATTATTCTGTATAAAATATTAATCTGCTTTTGTTTATTTTTGAGCCCCAAAGATACTTGAGTAGATAGACACGGCTTCCTTGGCTTATGTAACAGAGAAAATGAATTTTTTTATTGGCAGAGCATATCACAGTTTATCTGGTCCAACTCCTCAACTGATGGAAAAAGAGGGTTCTAAAAACAGCTGGACAAAAATAGAAATTTTATAAACTGAATCACATTTTTTACTTAGCAGGCAAGCTTGCTCTCAGAGTCCATAGAAATGCTTCTGGAAGTGGAAATGTAACTTGTGAGCAATCAGCAGCCATTAAAGCCTTCCCTGCAGGAAGGGACCAAACTGCTCGCTGACAAATAGCTCAGCTTTTGAAGTGATCTGTTAGGAAATCACAGCTTGCCTGGATACTTACTGTACACCAAGCTTTGTGCTCAGCATGGTGCGGTATCCTCTCTTTTCATCCTTGCAGCAAACCTAAAGGCAGACACTGTGAGTGCCCTGGTTGTAAAATGAGGCTTATAAGCCTGAGGGGGCTCATGGAGGTTGCATCATTGTTAGCTGTTTGTTTTGAAACAGGGTCTTATATGGTTCAGCCTGACCCTCAAGTCCTGATCTACCTGCTTCCACCTTCACTTGTATTAGAATTGCAGCGGTGTGCCCGCCATGCCCAGTGTCAAGTATGATGTTTTAAGCAGCAAAACAGCTCATGTACTGTGATTAATCTCATTTATAGCTTAGATTCTTCGACTAGNAGTAGAGTGTGGGATTCCACTTGGGTAGTGATTCTAATACCCTGAAATTCTTAAAAGAATAAGATAGAGAATTAATTGGTGTGCATATTAGGTTGGTAGACAGATACTGGCAGCCTTAGTGGCCACTGAGAATAACCCATCCTTCTTAATCAACTTTGGACCCCACCTCTCATTGGAAACCCTAGAAAGGGAAACTTCCCAATTGTCCCTCCTTAAGATTTAAGATACAATATGGCAATGTCAAGATATGAGGGCTTTGTAGAGTCCTGCTGAAGGAAAGCTACTTCAGGTTGGGGTGATGGCTCAGTTGGTGAAAGCATTTGCTGTACAAGCCTGATGACTAAGTCCCATCACCAGAAACCGTCCAGGGAGCCCACATAAAAAACTCAATGTTGTGGGAGACATCTGCAGTCCCAGCACTCCTGCCCTGATGGGAAGCAGAGACAGAAGAATCTCCCAGAAGCAGAGAACCCACTAGGATGGAGTCAGCTCCTCGGAGGCAGAAACAAGAGAGACCCTGCCTCCACAGAGCGGAAGGTGACAACGTTCCTGACTTCACACACATGCTATGCCACGCACACAGTACATGAACTTTAAAACTTTTTTTGAAAAGGAATAGTACTTCTTCCTGGTCAAAAGAATAGAACTTGAGTTCTCCCTCTGACTCTAGGTGGAGACATGGCATTCTAAACNGGCCAAAACAATTCATATTATCGTCTCCTCCCAAACAGACCTGTCAATCACGTGACCAAGAGACCATTCCCTCAGAAAAGTTGATTCACCAGACATAAGGAGGTGGGAGGAGTAGTCATCCCCTTGATGAGGTAATGCAGTTAGTTATACACCCAGGAGACCTCCCTCTGGGCGGTTGCTTGCAGATCTTCACTGTGCCTCAACTTCCCTGTTCTTAAAAGAAATGCCAAGTCAGCTTCCCTCCCTTCCCCTCACTAAGATGGAGATGACACCAGGAAGGCCAAGGCTCTCTCACCATAGATCCACTGGGGCCAAGACTGAGTCCAATTAAGCCATTCAACGTGCAGGGTCCTGGGAGCCCCACTCTCGGGCCCTTGTGTGACTAGAAACAAAATGAACTATGAAATCTGTGAGTCCAGCTCCCAGTGAGATAAGGATGGTGACATCCACTTCTCACGNTGTCCCCTAGGGGGTGCTGTGAAGGTCTTTAGATCTTTCCATAGCATAATGTTATTTTAAGGGGGGGAAAAAGAGACCCTTAATCACAGGCTCCGCCGTCTGTCTGTCCGAAATCTGTCCTACCATCTTGGAATCTTGTAGGCTGAGCTTTTAGAGGGCCTGGTAAGGAAGGAGCTGGTTTGGGTTGGCAGAGCTGGGAGGCTGACAGAAAGCATTGCAGAGGCTGCCTTCCTGGGGAACTCAGAAGGGAAAGGTAACATAATGTCCTTTTAAGAAAAAAATAAAAGAAATAAAAGCCCTGCCTACTTGGACAAAGCCTTGCTGTGGGATGAACCTTCTGGATGCTGTGAATATGTATTACTCTCATTGGTTAATACTAAAGCTGTTTGGCCTATAGCAAGGCAGGATAAAGTTAGGCGGAACAATCAAACTGAGGACTGGGATGAAGNAGGGCAGAGTCGAGAGAGACTCAAGTGAGCCACCCAAGAAGCAAGATGCTAGAGGACCAGCAAAGCCACAGGACACATGGCAATACATAGATTAATAGAAATGGGTTAGAATAGAAATTAAGTGTAAGAGCTAGTTGGTAACACGCCTGAGCTATTAGCCGAGCATTTTGTAATTAATATAAANCTCTGTGTGTTTATTTGGGACGGNGCAGTTGGGACAGAAAAGCTCCACCTCCATTTACAAAGTCTTTTTTGCTCANTCATTCTAGGCAGAAGTTCAGGAGTCTCCAGCATTGCTGATAGATGCACACTGATGAGTGACTTGACACCCCATTCACCTACATCCCTAGCTAGTTGGCCATTCAAGAGAAGGAAGTACCAGATGTGCCTAGACAGGGCTTGGTAGGATGCAGCCAAGCTGCTTAGCTCGTGAGTAGCCTCCATCACCGCACTGTGGCCATGATACCATCATGCCGGCACCTGGGTATCCAAAAGGCTGGCTGATGTCACCGTCCAGGTCATTTTGTCTGTCTAGTAGTTCAGCACCCCTCCATAGTGGCTATCCCTACTGGGTGCTTCCCTGTGATGTGAAGATATTTATACTTTGTCCAGATCCCAGATACTGTTGCATATCCTTGACCCAGGAGTTGCATATATTTAAACTTCAGGACACTGCTCTTTCTGCCCAATGTGGGTGATTAACTGTTTTATCTGAAACTTTGTGTTTAGTAGGGGGTTTGCCTTGGTCTCTCCAGGCTGCCCCCGAACAAGGCTGTCGCAGTTTCCACTTGGCAAGCACACACAGGGCTGCACCTCTCCATAGTGGCTATCCCTACTGGGTGCTTCCCTGTGATGTGAAGATATTTATACTTTGTCCAGATCCCAGATACTGTTGCATATCCTTGGTGCCAGTCAAAATTTTTACTTTGTTTTACTGCTATTGCATTTGTATATTACTTAGTGAGGACAAGGGGCAGGCGTGTGCTGAAGCATACGTGTGGAGGGCAGAAGGCAAATTGTTGGGTCAGTTTTCTTCTATCACGTGACTCCTGGGGACTGAACTCAAGCCATCGGTCTTGACCGCAGCATCTGCCGAGCCATCTTGTTGGCACCCATCTTTTACACCCATCTTTTATTTCTGACTCTTCCATCAATGGCCCNCTTGCTGGCAGTGGGGTCTCACTGTGAGTCTCCCCTGGAGCTTGCCACAAGCTCTCCAGGCATCTTTGGCCACCATTGATCACTTCAGTGTTCTAGGGTCTGCTATGTCTGGGCTCAGCTAACAGGGCTGCTTGGAGACCCTCAGCGAGGGCAGCCTGAGGAACGAAACTCTCNTGAATGCAGAGAGAGCAAGAGGAAAACAGAAAGTNGAGCTGCTCTCTGCGGGATTCTTAGATCTTTATTTTTATTTTATGTCTTAATCTTTTTTATTATTATTATTTTTGTGTTTTGCCTGCATGCGTGTCTNTGTGAGGGTGCCGGATCCNTTGGAACNGGAGTTACAGACAGTTGTGANCTGCCATGTAGTTGCTGGGAATTGAACCTGGGTCCTCTGGAAGAGCAGCCAGTGCTCTTAACCACTGAGCCATCTCTCCAGCCCTAGTGTCTTAATCCTTTTTATTTTAAACTTTATCATTGTTATCTTGATGGTTGTCTTGCTTTGATTCAGGGTCTCCTGGCTGGCCTGGAACTCACCAGACTGGTTTAAACATGTAGTGACCCTCAGATCTCTGCCTCTCAAGTGTTAGGATTACAGACTACCACACCTGGCTCATTTTGAGTCTTTTGTTTCTATTTCTGCCTAATAGCAAGTTTCTTCGAGGCATAATCGGAATTCCAGCTCCACTACCTACTGCTATTTGAACCTAGAAAAACCGCTTTCCATCCCTGTGCCTTCTTGTCCTCCCCTAGAAAGCTGGGCTGGTAATTAGCCTGCAGTGCGGTGGTGAGCAGGCCCGGCAGAGTCTGTGCCTGCTCAGCACTCCCCAGCCCCATGCTCCTTCTGACCCTCTAACAAAAGCTCCAGGACCCCAGCCTCAGCACCCAGTAAATCGGCTAATGTGCCAGTGGGTATGGACGAGTGCACGTAGCCCTCGGGGAACATGTGGTTAGCATGTGTGCATTTTTTAATGGGGCTCTTTTACAGTGATTCTAATGCTCCGTGGATTGTCTGGGGCCATGAGAGTTGTTCTCTCAAGTTGTAAACTCGCCGCTACTGGTTCCACATTTTCTCCGGGTCTGCTCTGTGGGGTGTTGGGAATGCTGCACGGGGTGTGCGTGTGCTGGTTAATTGGGCAAGCTTGGTTGGATTTGAAATCGCCTAGGAGACACGTTTTGAGGTCTGTGGGAGTGTTTCTAGGGAGGCTTAACTGAGGAGGGAGGAAGGCTTACCCTGAATGTGGGTAGCACCATCAGATGGACTGCGGTCCCAGACCAAATATAAAGGGGGGAAGGGGGAATGCGGGAAGCATCTCCCTCTGCTTCCTGACTGCAGATGTGACGTGACCAGGTGTCTCACACTCCCACAGCCATGCCTTCCCTGCCATCACCGACTGCACTACTCTGTGAGCCAAAATAAAGCCTCTCCCCACTTAAAATGCTTCTTGTCGGGACAGCTATGGAGAAAAAAAGTAATACGCTGTATANTGTTCACTCGATGCGTGCATGAACACATGTCATTTATATGGTGCATACGTGTTGTACGTGTACAAATAAGTGCTCTATAGTTAGTCCCCAGAAGCANGAAAAAGCCTGAGGCGCTGCCTCTCTGGACTCTCCTTTAAACTTACCAGTGGGCCATACCCATGCCCTGACCTTTGCATGTCCACACTTAGCTTATGGCTTTGTGCTAAGTGGGTGCTCAATACCGTAGTACTCCCGCTAACTGACGGTGGGGACCGCAGGGGCTAGGAGAAAGACAGAAGTAAGCCGGGAAGCAGGGGGAACGGTTTTCTCAGAGCAGTGTTGTAGTGCCCTCTAGTGAATTTTCTCTGAATTCCTCAAGGCTCTGCTGGTGGCTCTGGGTCCTTGAGACCTGGGGATCCAAGCACGTCTACCTACTTGCGTCAGTCATTCCACTGCCTAGCAGCTAGTGGCACTAGTAAACCTGAGCCTATATGCAGCTATGTGGAGGGCAGATGTGGGGGAAGCAGACTTTTTCTTGTCATTCTCTTTACAGAAGAAATGCTTCAAGAGTATGTGTCTATGTAGAAAGAGAAGGAGGAAATAAATGTTTACACGGTTGGATATTTTTAGAAGCCATTTGTTGAAAAATGCAGTAAAATATGAAGCAAAAGGGTAGGAGCTGGGGGGGTGGCTCAGAGGTTAAGAGCTCATAAGCTCTTGCAGAAGATCAAAGTGCAGTTCTCACTACTCATGTCAGGCAGCTCACAACTGCCTACAACTCCAGCTCTCTTTAGGACTCCATAGGCACCTGCTCATGCACACAAACCCATGACAACCTCAGCAGGGATGGGAGTGTGGACCCCTGTCTGGCACCTGACCATTGAGGAATCTCTGAAAGTTGCCATATCCATGTGGCCAGATGCCAGAGCTCCCTCGGGTGAGAATGGTTTTGGGTGATTCTTATAAGATTCCTAAATGGGCTGGGTGTGGTTGCACATGCCTTTAATCCCAGCACTCACTCAGGAGGCAGAGGTAGGTGGGTCTCTGTGAGTTCGAGGCCAGTCTCATCTACATAGTGAGTTCCAGGATAGTCAGAGCTTCACAGCGAGACCCTATTTCAAAAAACAAACAAACAAAAACAACAAAAAAAAGATGCCTAAATGGAACATGCCTAAGGGTATGAACACCTGGTTTAGTTTGGAAGTGTGTTATTCCTGAGATCCCTGGGTCAGAATCCACTTTTGTCTCTTGACAGCTGAGTGACCATGAATGATATCTATCTGTCTGGTCCTGTAAATGGACAGAGGTAGTAGACCCCAGAGGTGAAGGAAAGGAAGAGAAGGGAGGCATTCTGAGCTCTGCACCACCAGGAAATACCAGGGAGAAATAGGGCTGTCTTTGTGAATTTGTTAATGGGCACATGCCACCAGCTCACCCCAAGCCTGCCTGTGCGACATGGACCCAACCCCCCAAGTACTGTTTTCACGTCCGGTGCCCCTGCTGTCAGGGTTTATTACAGAAGGAGCCAAGATGACACTTTTGGTAGGAAACAAAGAAAATCCCTGATTAGCAATGCAAGTGCCATGGCCACTCTTGAGGGTACTATGGGTACTATGAGAAGAGCCCCATTACAGAGAAGGAAATTGTCAACTGGGCACNGCTAAGGCCACTTGAAGCCAAGTGCAGGGCTGGAGTTAGAAAGCAGATCTGTTGCTTGAAAAGCCCAAGATGAGCCGTGTATACCCGCCACCAGCTAAAACAGAAAATACTCCAGACAACCTAACTTGCTGTCCTCTCCCCGTTGTCCCTGTGCTTTTCCTGTCTCCCCACAGCCACTAGTTTGTTACTGCAGACACAGTAACAATGTTGCTGCTGCATCCTAGCATGCTTCTGGACGGTTTTTATAGATAGTATTGCCCAACAGAAATCCTGCAGGACTGTGCCCTTTTCTCTAAAGCATTCTTGACACAAGTTGACCTGTGTGTTGTCACTGTTTGTTGTTATCTTTATTTTGTGGCTGCTCTGGGCACCTGATCAACTTCTCAGCTACACCTCCAGCTTGCTGATGGTTTTCTGGAGCCATGACCCTGTCAAGGGCCTGCAGGCTGCTGGCAGGTCTTCACTTACAGATAACGCTGCTAGGTAGCATGTACCCTGGAACANNCAAGGGCTTCCCAAGGGTACCCCCAGGAGTGCTCTCTGGGCTGCAGGTACCGTGCTCCTTGAGTCTGTCGGGCAATTTTCTCTCATGCCAACAAAGTGCCGGTTCCTGTTGCTCCATGCCCTCTCAATATNGACAGATCATGTAGACAGGCCCTATTCTTCTCACTACTTAATAGCCCTTTGTGGCTACAAAACAAAACAAAACAAAAAACCTAGAGGACAGTGGCATAGAGAAGCACACGTGGGCTGTGTCCTGGGTGATCACAGCCTAAGCAAGGTCTAGATGGAGGTTNCTAAGACAAACTGTGCCACTGTTAACAGTGCATCCTGCACAAAGCATGACNTAGGGGACAAACGGGGAAGGGGAGGATTTGGAAAGACTTGTTGGCCAACTCAACCGCCGATCTGCTCCTAGGCATCATCCCTTTGTCTTGAACTTTTTTCTGACCAATGAGTAAGGAGTCTGAACTGGGTTTGCCTCAGGTGGTTGCAGTTCAAGCCAGTTGGTCCAGTATAATTATTACCAGCACCTCCTTTGACTCCTCGAGTGTTCAGGCTTGAAAGATAATTTATCTAAGTTGTCCGCTAGAAAGGGGCCAATTCAGCTCAATTCTCCATCCAGTCACGCTCCTTTGGGGTCCATGCTGATCTGATGGGATCATCCATGGGATACAAGCACAGGACACAGGGGCTAGAGGCTTCTGGTCCTTCCAGAGGAGGAACTCACCACAGCCCAGGAGCCTGTCCCTGAAAACGCCTGGCTCCATCACAGTGGAGTTCCAAACATGCTTTTAGATACCCCCCTCCACCCAGGGTTCCACCCCTACTCTGTGTCTCCTCGAGTCAAAATTCANCCTAGGCCCCCAAACAGAGCTCCTTGCCAATTCTCTCTTCCTGGATGCACTATGTAAGGGATTGCCAAGATCTTGTGACACCTGGAATAAAAAAGATCCTTGCGGGAAGTGGGCTCTGACCAACATGGAGATGGCTGGCCTTCCTCTGATGCACTCCTTTCTACACACCCACTCACACTTGAATGCCCCATCCATCCAGTTCAAGACAATGAGGCTATTTGGTCAACCGGAAGAGAAAACTCAGGGCGGACTTCCAGCATCAAAACTTCCAGAGGGAATGACATGACCCACTGGGAGATGTGTGGGAGTCTGTTCAGGGTGTCAGCATTCAGTGGCTCCCTTCCAGGATAGTGTGTTCACGGGACAAAGGCTTGTCCTTAGAAATGAATCAACAAAAGATTTCCAGAGAGGCAGCCTTGGGAACNTAGGCTCTTACTTTGAAGGGTAGGTCCACTAAGAATTTCTCCTGCTAGTGAAGTTTCAAGACTCCTCTGTGGGTCATCAGCTCCAAAAAAAAAAACTTCAACCTTTGGCAATCTGACCTCTCCTAATGTTGTCTGAGGTAATAGTTGTACCATTTGCTTTTAAGGCTTTTTCAGAGAGAGGGGGCGGGAGCANACATATAAAGAGTGTACGTATACATGCGCACATATGTGTATGTCCTGTAACAGCATAATTACCCTCTCAGGAACAGTGACACCTCTTTACTATTTTTGAGGTTCCACTTCATGTTTTAGTAGCTCAATAATTTTTTTTTTACATAAATAGGTGGGTCAATCTTCTAATAATGGGGGTTTAGGCCCAGAAGCAGACTGGACGGGGGAACCCAAATGATACTGTTATCTCTTTTTACCATCTTCATTTCTTCNGTTTCATTTTCTGTAATTACAAATGAATTTCTCTTGTGTTTGGAGAAGGTGGCCAGCTCCTAACTAAAACTCTTCAGTTCTGGGGAGGGAGGCAACTCAATGGTCGTTCCCCTGTGTCCCTCCATCGCCTTTATGGCTGCGGAGTAGGGTAAATAACTAGCTGTTCCCTACTGGGACACAAATGGTGGAATGGGCTAACTTTGGTTGGGCCTGTGCTGGCTATGATTGTGTAGTTGTGTAGTTGTGTAGTTGATGAAGGCCAGGTCACTAAGGACAGCTGAGAGGAGGAGAGGTTGCTGGGGACAGATGGAAACAGTAGTCATGGTACTTACAGCTAACGGTCCATGGGTGCTATTATTCTCTACATCCTCCAGGATAGGAAACTGGGGCTTAGAGGGGTAGCATGACTTAAGGTCCTATCCATAGTGAGTGAAGATATGTAAGTCCAACTTGCTTGATTGCAGATCCCACATTCATTTGATCGTGGTGGTTGGATGAGAAATGATTCTCCACAGTCTTAGGCATTTGAACAGTTGGTCCACAGCTGGTGCTCTTGTTTGGGAAGGTTTAACTGGAGGAGGTATGTCATGGGGTAGACTCAGAGAAAAAAGCCCCACCCACTGCCAGTTCTCTTTCTGCTTCATGCTAAGGGTTCAAGATGTGAGCTTTCAGCTTCTGGTCCCTGCTGCCATGCCCCTCCACCATGACGGTCCTTATCTCTCTGGAATCATAAGCCTAGATAAACTCTTTTTCTCTAAGTTGCCTTGATCGTGGCATCTTATCACAGCAACAAAAAAGTGACCGATTGAGTCACAAACACTAGCTTAACAGCAGNTAAGCATTTAGGCACCAGCTATAAGGCAATCACAATCCAACACGAAGAAGAAAAGGGCTGAACTACACCAAGATAGTAGCTATGGTGGCAGGACACAGATAGCCAGATGTGTGGATGAAAAGGATGTGTGGAGCTAAACTCTGTNGTGCTTGAGAACTGAGAGGAGGGATGAAGGGGCTCCACACCGTCTGTTTGGGGCACTGTGTTAGAGTTGTGTGTCACCATGCCATGGAATCCTGGATCAGAGAATGTGAGGAGGGGGTATAGTGGAGATGGCTGCAATTTACACATGCTTGGTCTGAGATACCTGAAGAATGCCCAAATGGAGATGCCCAGGAATCANGGGGTGTATTCGGTCAGGAGCATGGGAAAGAGCCATGTAGGTAGCTGTTTTCCCCGAGGGTACTGTGTGGTATGAAACTCAAAGAACTGAGGACAGAGCCTGGGGACCACAGTTGGGGCCTAGGGAGATCAGAACACTTCTAGCCTTGGGATCTTGGAACAGTATTTCATTCATGCTTGTGCGTCAGTGTGACTCGCTCCTCTTCCTGTCCTACCTACTCTTGCCACCTGCCTTGCCCACATCAGTCATTCCTGACAGTTCAGCATCCACAGTATTTCCTCCGCCTCACCTCACCTGGCCTTTGTGAAACTCCCCTTGTTTTCCAGCAGTTATTATTGTGTTTTAACAGGTTGATGGTGTCAGCAGCAACACGAAAACAGAGACCACACCAACCTTGCTCATTGTGGTACTCCCATAGAGAGAGGAAAGGGGCCTTCTTCCAGCCCTTCCCTCACTCCACCTTCTCCAAGCTTGTCAGCTTACTTGCTCGCCTCCTGGAGGCTCAGGGGGAAACCGAGTCACCATCTATTAAAACTCTCTCACAGGCTGCAGCCCTGTCTCATCAGCCCCNCTGCGTGGGTTCTTGGGTACATAATTTACACACTGTGTTCAGGGAAAACACATTCTAGCATTCCCTGTGCTTTGACTTGATGGGCTTGGAGGGCTAGTCTAGTCTGTCAGCCAACTGAGCAGTTAGTCTGTTACCTAATCAGAGGTTGAGTTGGAAGGTCCGACAGTGGCCACTAGGTGGCCCTCAGATCTAATTAAGGTCTGCCCGCATGTGGGGAGGTCACAGTACCTGTACCTGCTATAGTCTACATCTCCCCCTCAATTAATTCATTAAAATTTCAGGTAGTGCCTTATTCTAGTCCAGATTGCCCTAGAACTTACTCTGTAGTCTGGGCTAGCCTTAAGCTTACAATGATCTTCTTACCTCAGCCTCCTGGAATGCTGGGATTACAGGCATGAGCCACCACATCTAGCTCTTCTTACTTATTTGATAAAAAAGAATAAAAGTTTAAAATGTTAGATCATCCAGCACAAGTGTGTAGCATTAATTAANAGCAGTCAGTGTAAATAGATAGTAAATAGCTACTCTAGCTGTTACAGGCTTTAATCTCTCCTGTNATCCTTACATCTGTGTCCTGAAGTTGAGGTCATTGTCTTCTTCTACATGAGAAATGGAGAATTAAGGAGATGAAAGGAGATGTAGGGGCCTAGTCATCATAGGCAGGGCCAAGTTCCCCATCTACCCATCTCTGAACCTTCCACTTCCTGCCAGCTGGTGGCTGAGGTGCAGCACGTTTCAGTGAAGGCAGCAGTAGTCCCCCACAGGCCTGAAGAGAGGCAGGTGAGCCAGAAAAGGNCGTCAAGCTTAGCCTTAGAGTGGCAGCTGAAAGGGATACGGGTGGGTGGGGGACAAAGAAGCAGCTCACTTCTACTGTGCAAACTGGACACAATGGAGGACCTATGTCACTTTTGTCTGTGCCAGGAAAGAAGCCCCTACTGGAATTAACCAGACTAGTGCTTGAGCAGGTGCCAGGGAGTGGGACCCATGAGGGAGAAGGAGCAGGCACTCCAGATGAGCGCTCCCCACCTGAGGCTGGTACAGAGACCTGAGCTTCCAGAGACATGGGGGGGGTGTTGGCACAGGCTTGCAATCACCCTACCCACCACCACTAGGAGACTTCCTTTAGCAAGAAGCTGGCCCAGGAGACNTTGAAAGTCTCATTAGCCTTGACAGCCCTGGGGGAACATTTGTAAGGAGTAAGGGACTCTTTACTCCTACAGCAGCACTGAGGGCAGAAAGGAAGAAGAAACACAAACAAAAAATTCTTTTATAAACATTATTTTACAAAGCCACGGGCCAGTATATGCCTCTGCTAGAGGCCTTGAAACCTGTGTGTCATGGTTTCCTGTGTCCCTCCTCTGAGTTGCATATCCCTAATTCAGGGGACGTACTGCTGACTGCTATCACCTTCTGAGCCACACCTCTTA
>LZPO01044194.1:98013-127203 GCA_001675575.1 Neotoma lepida
CCCGCATCCCGGGGAGGGATGGAGGCCTCATGCCAGGGCCAGCTGTCTATGGTCCAGCCTGGCTGCCAGGGCCAGGGTGGGAACATTGAGGCCCTTGGGCTCCCTGCCCTGTGCTTCTCCCGTCTTCTCCCTCTCAGATTTATTTAATTATAAATCCCCATGATCTGAGGGAAAGAATGAAAACAAAATGTGTTCTCTGCTAGGAGATGTTCCCCTCCCCACCATCCCTGATGTGGGGACCAAGGGGCTATAGCTAAGNATGGGTCAGTGGCCCTGGGGAAGCTAGGCAACTCAAAGCAAAAAAATGAAACAACAGCAAAAACCCCACTACAACTACCTGTGTATGTGCGCACACACCCCTCAGATCCTAGGACAAGATTCCCCCAAACCCTTTCCTTCTCAGACCTTCTCGGCCAGTGCATGCACACAAACAGACACATGACTGGAATAAGAAACAGGAAACTGTAATTCCCTGCTTGGGAGCAAGGTAGGGACTCTCTGGGGACAAGGACAGCAGGGGTAGTTTTCTCTGAGCTCCGCAGACAAGACTTCAGGGCACTCCTTTCTGCCCAGACCCTGTCCTCCTGTGCCCAGCCCACCCCCTGCTTCCCGAGCCTTGAAATATGACCTTCCCCACCACCTCAGAGTCCTCGGTCTGGGTTTAGGCCAAAGGCTCCCTGGTTCTGTCTCGTTTCTTTTTTGCTGTTTCCTGGGCCCTCTGTGGCACTTCTGTTCCAGGGTGGAGTATTCTGAGTGGCTTGGAACTTGGAGGTGCTGTGGGGTCTGGCAACTCAATAAAGTTGAATGGACCAGGCCCTTCACCAGGGCAGGCAGCAAGGCTCTCTCTCGGCTTGTGCTCTTGCACTAGTGTGGTCAAATGAGACCCTCAGAGGCAGGCCAGGGCGTCCACAAGGTCCCCATCGTGCCAGCTCTCCAACTCCTGAGCCAAACTGCTGAATGGTGCTTCCCTCAAGGCTTAGTACTCCTCCACACACTGCCATTTTGCTGCCCGGGAAGTGGCTTGCTGCTTAGGCAGGGGCTATACCTNGGAGGCCGCACCCAGCCACACCCAGAATCATCTCAGTGCCCCTGCCCCACCCCCAGCCTTGTGACCTGACTGACAGCTCCTGCTTTAGCTAGGACAACAGGAAGCCAAGCTGGGATTGCCCTGCCTCTGTGAGAGGCAGGGTAAGAGTTAGCGCCTTCTCCCAGCTCTTCTACTACAGATACCCAAAGAAGAGCATGCTTGCAGTGTGTGTCTGCTGTATGTAGGATCTCCAAGTTGTTACACTAACTTTAGTGATTGATGCTTTTTTTGTGACGGGGTTTCTCTGTNTAGCCTTGACTGTCCCGGAATTCCCTCTGTAGACCAGGCTGACCTCCAACTCTTAGGGATCTTCCTGCCTNTGCCTCCCAAGGGCTGGGATTAAGAGTGTGTGCCAGCACCTCCGGGCTACTGATTGATCCTTATATCGAATTTCCATGCTCCTTCATGGGGCTGTAGATGTTTTCCGTGTGACTGTGTAAGAGCATGTTACAAGTCTATGCAGGGAAACCAGTACCTGTGTTTATACTTGATATTCAGAACTGTGTGTGCCTTGTAGCTGTGCAGTTGGGTGTGTGAAGAGGATGTACTGTTGGATTGGGCGTGCCTGTCCTCAGAAAGACTGTGTGGCTGAGAGTGGTCTGTCTAGGGCAAGCTGGTTCTGTGTGTAAGAAAGATTTGCTGTATGTGAATTGTCTAAGGAGACTAATCTGTTTGTGCCTTAAGCATCTGTGTGTCTGAAAAAGACAGACTAGCTGTGTGGGGGGCCGTGTGCGTGTTTGCGGGTGGCTGTGGCTCTGTGTGTAGTTGTCCACCATATGTGTTGACTTGTCCTTCTTTGGTCCCAGTAGTGGGAAACAAGTCGAGCCACTGAGAACTGGGTACTGCCTGTGCAACTGTTGTGTTTGTCCACAGGTGAGAGCAGAGATGCTGCCACAGCTACTTACTATGGCTGTGGCTCTGTGGAAAATNGAAAGGGTGTCGCATCTAAGCCCTTGTTGCAGATTGTCAGCTTCCCAGTGACTTTTAAGGGCAATATGAGCCCAGTGTCTAGGGGTGGCCCTCCTCTGTTATCTCCCTCCACAGCCACCTGGTGGGGGGTGCGCCCGGTGTGGAAGCTGCAGCTAGGGAGTATTCGAGGTTGCTCACGTTGCTCTTTGTTCTTAGCCCCTGTGTCTCCATCACAGCAGAGAAAACGTCTCTCTCCCGGTACTATGGGCAGATGAGTGCTATAATCCTTAGCCAGTCCTTCTGAGGCCGGGGCACTGATACTCAGTCGGCCCTAGACCTCCCTCCGGTGCTTGGGGCAGACTGCAAGAAACAAGCCACTCCTCTCCCGAGAGAAGTGGGGAAACCAGAGCGGTCCGCCT
The DNA here is from genome assembly GCA_001675575.1 of Neotoma lepida. Classification (NCBI taxonomy): domain Eukaryota; kingdom Metazoa; phylum Chordata; class Mammalia; order Rodentia; family Cricetidae; genus Neotoma; species Neotoma lepida. The sequence continues at coordinate 100,429 of LZPO01044194.1, forward strand.
CCTCCCCACCCGGGTGACCGGAGCCGAGCCCTTCCTCAGGCACACAGGCCTGGAAACCCAAGTCCTCTCCTCATTAATGGGAAAAATGTGCCGAGATTGAGCGATGGCCAAAGGCTGATCCCCTCCCTCCCTCTCCAGAAATTAAACAGAAATGAAGAGCCTCCCTCTCTCCCTCCTCCTGCGCCCGCCTCCAACCCTCCCCTCTCTCCTCCCCCTCCCCTCCTCCCGGAGCCAGCGCAGGGCTTGTTTTAAACTGTGGAGGAATCTGGATGGAGGGGGAGGGGGCTGAATATTTGGGTTTAAACAGTTCCAGATGGGTTTGGCACAGNCTGAGCAGAAGGAAGTGAGGGAGAGGGAGGAGGGAGGCAGCGCGCGGGAGCAGTGGGAGCCCTTGCCTGCTCCGGCGGGCGGGCAGCGGCGGGCGGCGGCGGGCAGACAAGCAGGCGGACTGGCCGGCTGGTTGGCTGGGGGAGGGGGTGTGCTTGGCTCTGCGCGGAGCGACTGCTCCCAGGGACAGGAGTATTCCAGGCTGCCGGCTGGGGAAGAGGCCACTTGGCACTCTCCTTCTCTGTCGATGTCTCTTTGGGCCTCCTTGTCTCTTCATCTGACAGTCTGTTGTAGTCCGCTGCCCAGCATCCCTGCTGCCTGGTCCCAGCCTGCCAGAGTCCCTTCAGCTTGGCCCATCTTCTGGCCCAGCTAAGCCCCTGCTCTGCCTTCCTNTCTCTGGGCCCCTGCTTTTGCCTGTCTCTGCTTCCCCGAAGGACCACCTGCCAGATGTGTGTCTGTTGGTCTGTCTGCCACAGGAAGCTGGGACAGCTTGCCCTGTAAAGACCACTAGCTGTGTGGCTCTAGAGCCTGGCTCCCTGCAGTGAGTGCCTGCTGCACTCTGCCCGGTGCTGCTCATCCACTGGGTTCTCTGCCGGCTTCTGCAGGAACATGTGGGGTTCAGATCTTCTAGGGAGCCTCAGCTACCCCACCAAGGATGTGGCAAGACAGCTTCTCGAAGTTCTGGGGCAGCCCTGCCCATCCAAGTTGAGGTTGCCTTGGCTCTCAGGCTACAGGGAAGAAGTTGGGAGGTCCCTTCCCNTCCTAGTATCATGCTAAGTATGATCTTGAAGTCACTCTGTCTTCATTTGTCCAGCCAAAGCTCAGAACTGGGTTCTAGGGGTGCAAGTTCCTTTCTGGAACATTCAGGTTCTCCTCCCATGACTGAGCAAGCCAACCTGACAAGAAACCCTGAGTTCAGAACAGAGAGGGGCTGGCCCTGACACACAGAGGAAGACAACCCACCTGACTTGGAGATCCAAGAAAGGTTTCCTGGAGGCAGAAGTTTGGCTGGGACACACAGCCGTTTTCCAAGCTTTTTTTGTTGGTTTGTTTGTTTTTGAGACAGAGTCTCACCATGTACACTAGACTAAGCTGAAACCCCCCAGCCTCCCAGCCTCAAGCCCTTGGTGCCAGGATTACAAGCATGTGCCTCCACGTCTGGTTCTCTGGTCCCTTCAGAGGGGTTTGCTACTGAGTCTCAGAGAGATTTGCTATTGAGTCAGCTGGACCTAGACTTGAGCTACCTTCAGCCCCTTGCCTCAGGTCCTAATAGTTTTACCAGAATATACCGACTCCTATTTAGGTATCAGTCTTCCCTAGAGGGCTGTGAGCCCTGGTTTNTCNATGGTTTTCATGAAGCTCTGAACTGAGTTCTGGGCATCAGTGGTCCTTTTACCTCAAAGAGCATCATCCTTGGTTCAGCCCCCACAGGTGGCTGAGTGGGAGGCTGGGAGCAGGCCCCAGCCTGCCACTGCTCTTCCCTTCCCCAGGGCAGTGTGTGAGGCAGGGCCTTTGTGCTGGGAATGGAGTCAGGGGAGGCCCAGGCTGCAGAGTCTGAAGCCCACAGCCCTTTGTTCCAGGATAAAGGCCCTGCTGGCCCCTTTGTGTGGAGATTAGCAGAGCCTGAGGTGTGTGAGCCAGCCTTTGCTCCAGCCTCGTTAACCCAGGCCTAGGGTCAGAGGCAGACATCTACCCCTAGCCAGCCAGACTGACACCTTTGGAGTTGTGACACTTCTGGGGATGACTTCAGGCTTTCCTTTGGGGAAAGGGAAGGGTCTTCGGAGACTCGGGAGAGGTTGTGCCTGATGGGACTGGTCTCTTACATCCTCTCCTGGGTGACTTCCTCATTCTGAGGTTGACCCCCTGACCTTTCCTTCTGTTGTTTCCCCAGAGACCCTCATGGACACGAAATGGGTGACATCTGAGCTGGCATGGACATCTCATCCAGAAAGTGGGGTAAGACTTCCCTATCCTCTGTACTGAATATTGGTGCTGTTATGCCTTCTCCCTCCAAGGTCTGTCCTCANGTCCTGTGGCATTCTCATTCCCTTCCACTTGTCACCTTCATAACCTCATCCTCTTAGTGTGTGAATGTCTGTGTCTCTCATTCTTCTGTCTGCTCTTCCATCTTTGTCCCATCACCCTGGCCTGGTGGTCCCTCCAAATCCATCCAGACCATCCCCCTCCTGCCTGGGTCCCGAAAGAGTGCTGGCTCAGGATGCAGGAAGCAAAGCTGAGCCTGGTGGCTCATGCCTTTAATCACAGAGGCAGGTGGATCTCTGAGTTCTAGGACAACATGGTCTACATAGTGAGTTCCAGGACAGCCAGAACTACACAGTAGTGAGAATCTATCTTTTAAAAAAAAGAGCTGGCGGTGGTGACTCACACCTTTAATCCCAGCACTCAGGAGGCAGAGACAGGCAGATCTATGTGAGTTTGAGGCCAGCCTGGTCTAAGAGTGAGTTCCAGGACAGGCTCCAAAGTTATACAGAGAAACCCTGTCTCAAAAAACCAAAAAGAAAGACAGACAGACAGACAGAAAGAAAGAAAGAAAGAAAGAAAGAGAGAGAGAGAGAGAGAGAAAGAGAAAGAAAGAAAAGAACCAGGAAGCCTGGGCCCCAGATCTCTACCACACTGTGTACCTTTGAGCAGGGCAATTGACTTTTCTGGGCCTCTATTTCTTGACTATTAAATTCCTACCATTCTAATATCTCTCAGCTGTTGGAATAAACATNCCGAGGTGGCCTTGGTGGCTAGGCTGAGCCCTGGGGCCCTATGTATGATGGCAGTACAGGCTCTGCAGTCAACAGGCCAACTGNGNTTTGGGCTGATCTATCTCTTCTATAAGCCCTGGATTTCTTGTGGAATTTTTGTGACGATGAAATTTGTCGATAGTGTTGACAGCCAGTGTTCACCAAATGCTTTCTCTCCGTCAGGCAAGATTAGCCAAGTTGCACTGTTTAGTTCCTCACAACCTCATTTAATTCCAGCCAGCCCCACTGTACAGGTAATGAAACTGAGGCCCCAAGATAACACATACATCGGACTCACCTCAGGCTTCCCAAGGTCTCAGCCCTGTTCTGGGTGCTCTTCATTTAGTTCTGTATTCCTTAGGTATGCTACTTATCTCTTGGTTTCAGACCAAGAAACTGAGGCACACAAAGGTTAAGTGACATAGTCACCCAGAAAGCTGGGTTTTGAATCTGTGTACGCATGCTCTGCCACCCACCACAGAAGTGCCTCTGAGGTAAATGCAGCAGCCCCATACACTAGGCAAGTGGCTCATTCTCTTTTTTCCTTGGTCCACACTCAGTGGGAAGAAGTGAGTGGCTACGATGAAGCCATGAACCCTATCCGAACGTATCAGGTGTGTAACGTGCGTGAGTCCAGCCAGAACAACTGGCTTCGAACAGGTTTTATCTGGCGGCGGGAAGTGCAGCGTGTCTACGTGGAGCTTAAGTTCACCGTTCGAGACTGCAACAGCATCCCCAACATCCCTGGTTCCTGCAAGGAAACCTTCAACCTTTTCTACTATGAGGCCGACAGTGATGTGGCTTCAGCTTCCTCTCCCTTCTGGATGGAGAACCCCTATGTGAAAGTGGACACCATTGCACCAGATGAGAGCTTCTCACGGCTCGATGCNGGTCGCGTCAATACCAAGGTGCGCAGCTTCGGGCCGCTTTCCAAGGCTGGCTTCTACTTGGCCTTCCAGGACCAGGGCGCCTGCATGTCACTCATCTCTGTGCGTGCCTTCTACAAGAAGTGTGCATCCACCACTGCAGGCTTCGCACTCTTCCCTGAGACCCTCACGGGGGCGGAGCCCACTTCGCTGGTCATTGCCCCTGGCACCTGCATCCCTAATGCCGTGGAGGTGTCAGTGCCTCTCAAGCTCTACTGCAATGGCGATGGGGAGTGGATGGTGCCCGTTGGTGCCTGCACCTGCGCTACTGGCCATGAGCCAGCTGCCAAGGAGTCCCAGTGCCGTGGTAAGTGGGGCCTGAGGAAGGAGGGAGGCAAGCCTGACCACAGCCAGGCTTCCTATCTGACCAGATATGGTCTCAGGTGAGACTGGAGGGCAGGAGAGGGAGGAGCCTCTTGTTGTGAAATAGAGGTCGTCCTACAAAGAGGGACACGGGAAAGAAAAGGAGACTTGAGGAAGAGAAGAGGAAAGAAAGTTGAGGATGCAGTCGGTGATGGAGCACTTGCCTGGCATGCACAAGGCTCTACCTGCAGCCCCCAGCACCAGAGAGGGGGAGCGGGGGACAGGAGGAGCAAGAANGATGGAGAGAAAGAATAGACACCTTGTGAATGCTTGACCAGTAAGCGCCTCGAACCCTGACAGACCTTCTAGGCTGTCAGGGATGCCCTCTTGGTCCTGTCTCCAGTGTATATTTCACTGTGGAAGTTCTAGAGGGGGCTCTGCTGTGGGTATCACTTTGCCTTAAGGATTCCTGTTTCTTGAGAGGCAGTGTGGATGGCACAGTAGTGAGAGGCCAAGTCCCTCTAGTCCCCAGTTCTGACTTTAACTACTTGTGTGAGCCTGTGCAATGCCCTGCCCTAGGACCTCATGTCACCATCTGATGGGGGCCACTGGTCCCAGGAGTGTGGAGACAAATGGAGGACAGGGATTGTTCAAGTCCCTGTCACAAGACAGGAGGCTTGCTGAGTCTCATCAGACCTCATGATGTCCTGGCTTCCCAGCNGTAAAATCCCCCTGATGAGGGGATCTCATTTAAGCCTCAACTGCTAGTCTGTAGAGTGACTCCAGTTTTCTCCCTGTTTGACCAACAAGAGCATGGAGTCTCAGGGTGGTTCTGCACTGCTGACCTCTGAGCTGGGGAACATGGAAACTGGCATTAAATCCCCACCAGAGCTGAAGTAGGGCAAGGTGTGAGTGTCTTGTCTCTTCTCTCTGCCCACTTTTCCATGGGACTTGTGATGGTGCCTCTCAGAGTGGGAAATGGCTCTTATCGTAGCCCTCTGTGTGAGGGGGCTGGGCCATCAACCTGGCCTGCCTCGTGAGGCCCCAGTTTGGGGTTGCCTCACAGGCCCCCTCTGCTTCTCTTTAGGAACCTGCTGGAAACTTCCTCTTCCCAAGTGTAGAAAGCGGGTGGGGGTGATGAGCCTGACAGCCTGAAGAAGGGCTAACACTCTGCAGGTCCCTGGCAGGAAGTGCAGGCTGGTTCCCATAGCAACCAGGCTGGCCTGGCCTCTGCCCCCTCCCCCACTGGTTCAAAGAGCTAGGATGGAATATCACCTTCATGAGGGGAGATTAAACCCTGAAGAAGAGCATAGCCTCAGCTACGGGCCTCGAAAAGCTTGGTGACCTCCTTCCAGAGGTCATCACGTGGATAGACTGACAAGTCACGTTAGTGTGGCCAGGANGGTCTCCAGTTATGCCCATTGTCCTATCAATCCTAGCACCCCCTTTCGATATAAATATTCTGATTTTTAATAGCAAATATTATGGCCACTGGTGAATGTGCAGAGCCCATACCACAGGGGCTTAATGTGGTTAGCAGAAGAGATGGGAAGGGATGTNCAGGCACTGGGCTCTGGACTGGCTAGGGGCAGGTCCCCTGGGAGGCTTTGAGCCTTCGAACTCCAGGTGACCTCAGCCTTCTTTCTGTTTTCTTACCCGTCTTTCCTCCTTTTCTTACTCCTGCCCAGCCCTCACCCTGCCCTGCTCCTTGGTGGGTGGGGCAGAGGTTTGCCAGGAGCTGTCTGCAGAGGAGGCCCTACCTCCTGGGCATGGCAGTATCCTTGAGGGTTCTCAAGAAGTACTTTCCCAGAGTGCTGTCAGGGAAGGCTGGGGCCTCTCAGCAGGGTGGCCCACTGGTGGTCTCTTCCCATCCTCTCCTCTTCCTCCTCTTTCTGCCCTGCCTCCACAAGTCAGACTGTCCAGGTGATGGGCTGATGACGTCTTCTAAGGCACACGGTGAGGGGAGGGGGAGTAGGAGTGGAGAGGAATCTGCTGACGTGGGATTTCTGCGGGGCAAAAGGGCCCTTTGTAGCCATAGCTGGAGTTGGGCAATACAGGCATTGCCCCCATGGTCTGGGAGTTGGAGGGGCTGAGACATAGGCTGGGAAAGGCCAGGTTCTGTCAGAGGAGGGAAGGTTTGATGTCTGCAGACAAGGGAGATAATATGTACGGTCCTCTTTTCTCTTGCAGCCTGTCCCCCTGGGAGCTACAAGGCAAAGCAAGGAGAGGGACCCTGCCTCCCCTGTCCCCCCAACAGCCGAACCACCTCACCAGCCGCCAGCATCTGCACCTGCCATAATAACTTCTACCGTGCGGACTCAGACNCTGCGGACAGCGCCTGCACCAGTGCGTGAGCTCCTCTGCTCTCTTTCTGCAGGCNTCTGCTTCCAGGGCCAGCCNACAGATCTGAAGGCAGTGAGAGAACCCCTCCTTCTAGACGGGGAGACTGAGGCTTACAGGGTTAAATGATGCACTCGAGATGTCACTGAGGACATGATCGCTCTTGAACTAGAATCCGGCTCCACTGGCTAGGGACCTGCCAGCTCCTTGCTCCTTTGTCTGTGGCACTCTTGGCCCATCTGTACCCATAAGAGGCTATACAACCTAAGGATGTGCTGGTCCCTGCTTTCTCCCTGGCCTCTCCTTTGGTATACCAGACACTGTGCCGGGTGCAGTGGGTATAAAAGAGTGAGATATCTCTAAGGACCTTGACATCAAATTGTAGGNACAGATAATGACCATGTAATGTGCTAAGTGCTGAGCCTAGGAATGACAAGGTACCGGGATGGAAGAGGACAGATAGGCTTCTAGAAGGAGGTAACACTGCCGTGAGTCTTGAAGNGTGNACAGGAGTCCTGTCTCCCCAGTTAAGAAGTGCAGGAAGGTTTTTGTGCTTGTGAAAGCNGTGGTAGCATTAAGTGCCCAAGGTGAGTTGGCAGAAATGTGGTCCTAGGCCTCCAACTCATTTCTCCTTTTATGTCCCCAAAGCCGTGCCATCTCCACCCCGGGGTGTGATCTCCAACGTGAATGAGACCTCACTGATCCTTGAATGGAGTGAGCCCCGGGACCTTGGTGGACGGGATGACCTCCTCTATAACGTTATCTGCAAGAAGTGCCATGGGAGCTTGGGCTCTGGGGGGCCCACAACCTGTTCACGCTGTGATGACAATGTGGAGTTTGTGCCTCGACAGCTGGGCCTGACAGAACGCCGGGTCCACATTAGCCACCTGCTGGCCCACACACGCTACACCTTTGAGGTGCAAGCAGTCAATGGTGTCTCAGGCAAAAGCCCTTTGCCACCCCGCTATGCAGCTGTGAATATCACCACCAACCAGGCCGGTGAGAAGGGGACAAAAGAGGGGGGCCTGGGTCATCTTGCCCTAGGTAAAGAGGCTGAGGCACCTCCAGGGGGTCTGTGGGAACTGATATTTAGGAAGGATGCCTGGGCCCAGGAGTCCTTAGTGTCCTTTTCTCTTCACCAGCCCCATCTGAAGTACCTACACTCCACTTGCACAGCAGCTCGGGGAGCAGCCTGACCCTGTCCTGGGCACCCCCAGAGCGGCCTAATGGAGTCATCTTGGACTACGAGATGAAGTACTTTGAGAAGGTGAGAGTCTCAGGGGGCAGGAGGAGACTTGGGGCAAAACAGTGACAANACTACATCTAGACAGTATTAGAGGCCTTTGGGATCAGAGCCTCAGCACAGGGCAAGCCTGATTATGGATGAGGGTCAGCTGGCTCTAAGACCTACCTGAAAATGTCTCCATTCTCATGGCATTGCAGAGTAAAGGCATCGCCTCCACTGTAACCAGCCAGAAGAACTCTGTACAGCTGGATGGGCTGCAGCCTGATGCCCGCTATGTAGTTCAGGTCCGGGCTCGCACAGTAGCAGGGTATGGACAGTATAGCCGCCCNGCTGAGTTTGAGACCACGAGTGAAAGAGGTATTACCCTTGTCCCGCTGCCTGCCAACCCCTGCCTCAGCTCATCTTCCTCACCCCTTCACTCACTGCCCATCCTTGATCTCCAGGCTCAGGTGCCCAGCAGCTTCAAGAGCAGCTTCCTCTTATCGTGGGCTCCACTGTAGCCGGGTTTGTCTTCATGGTGGTTGTCGTGGTCATCGCGCTCGTCTGCCTCAGGTACTGGCAGGCCACGGCTGCGCCACAGACTGACTCAGGCTCCCCTTAAGTAGTATAGAGCTCTCTGTCTGCACTCATAAACCGTCACCTCCCTTCACAGCCGCAGCCTTCCTGGGCCCAGGCTTTCCTTGCCAGAGAAGGCCTATTCCAACCCACCCTGTCTTCTGTGCTGTTCCCTGCTCCCAGAGATTTCAGCCCCTACCCAGAGACCCGGGACATGACCACCAACCATGTGTTCCCACTCCCATACCCTTGCCTTGTCTGTGGGCTCCAGGGTCCCCTGAACAGAGAGAGCCATAGCACTTGGCCTTAGGCCTTCTCTCCTCTGCNCCTGCAGGAAGCAGCGCCATGGCCCTGACTCAGAGTACACGGAGAAGCTGCAGCAGTACAGTGAGTGTCACTCTGTCCCCAGCGTCTAGCTNCTGTAGGCTTAGAGGCAATTCTTCCCTCCAACTTCCTGCTTCTAGGGTGCCATTTCCTGACCCCTCCCTCATTCTAGGTCCCCTGAGCTCTCCCTTGCTTGCTAGCCTCAGAGTCTAAGATGTAACTGCTGTCCCAAAGACAGTAAGTCCCGTGGGAACAAGATAGTGCACACACAGGAAGCAATTAGGTGTTAATTCCTGCGGCAAAGGACACTAAGGGTTCAAAGAGGAAGGCTTCCTCGAGGAAGTGGCAGGATGAACAGGGTCTACGTCGGGGGAGGAGGGCATTGCTGGCTCAAGGAGTCTCTGGAAGGAAGTGAATGAAGGGTGTGCAGTGCCCGGCTCTGTGCCCGGCTGTGGGGGTAGTGAGAAGATTGGTTTGACAGCTGTGTGAATGCCAGGCTGAGAAGTGTGGCCAGCCCTTTGGAGGGTCCTAAACAGCAGGCAGAGTTTGGACTTGACTCTACCGCAGGTAATTGGGAAGGCTGTCCGTTGAGGAGGAAGACAGTGAACGTATTGTTCCAGGAAGACGCAGGGCAGCTGGGTGGGAAAAGTGCAGAGGCAGAGAGCCCAGCCGGGAGGCTATTGCAGTAGTGTTGAAGGCCTGGACAAGGCTGGGCAGTGGGANGGAGTAAGGAGAAGGATGAACTGGAGAGAAGTTTAGACACGATGAGAGATGAGGGAGAAAGACAAGAGGAATCCTGGGCGTCTAGCTCATGTGGTTCCTCAGCATTCTCATGGGGGAGAGGCAGGATACGGGCTTGGCACAGAGGATGGGGCAGGCGCAGCAGACAAGCTGTCAAGAGTTCACCCAACAGGGCTGGCCCCTGCATATGAACTCCCTGCCTGTGGCTCGAAGTCCATCCTCTTGTGCCCATCTCTTCTTCCTGTAGTTGCTCCTGGGATGAAAGTCTACATTGACCCCTTTACCTATGAGGACCCCAATGAGGCTGTCCGAGAATTCGCCAAGGAGATTGATGTGTCCTGTGTCAAGATTGAGGAGGTGATTGGAGCCGGTGAGTAACCTGGGGACACAGTGGTCGAGCAAGGCAGAGATGGGTGAATCGCTGGGAAGATCCCAGAAATACCATGTGACCCATGCCTGTGCTCTGCAGGGGAGTTTGGGGAAGTGTGCCGGGGTCGGCTGAAACTACCCGGCCGTCGGGAGGTGTTTGTGGCCATCAAGACGCTGAAGGTGGGATACACTGAGAGGCAGCGGCGGGACTTCCTAAGTGAAGCGTCCATCATGGGTCAGTTTGACCATCCCAATATAATCCGTCTAGAGGGTGTGGTCACCAAAAGTCGTCCAGTTATGATCCTCACTGAGTTCATGGAGAACTGTGCNCTGGACTCCTTCCTTCGGGTAAGAGCCGCTTCAGTCCTCTTTCCCCAGACAGCTAGGTCAGGCCAGTTATCCCCACCATCAAGTCAGAGACCCTATTCAAAGTCTACACATATTTAGAGGTAGCATGGTATAGGAAAATAGCNGGCCTTCAAATGCCAACTNTACTCTTAACTGCCTGTGTGATCTCCTTCCAGCAAATACTTACCTCTCCTATCTCAGCTACCTTAGTTATAAAATGAGGTTGATAATGCATACTAGATTCTCAAAGGGACCGCTGGGATGATGTAGACAAGCTGCATGACACATAGTAGGGCAGCTACAACTGTCTCTGTTTAGCACACTCTGGACACAACTGCAAAGCATGTTCTCAGAGGGCTTAGAGAAAACAGGCAGGCAAGCCAGGGGCCTGTAGGGAGGCAGCAGGCCCCATCTGAGCCTCCCTCTTGCCTCCAGCTCAATGATGGGCAGTTCACAGTCATCCAGCTGGTGGGCATGCTGCGGGGCATCGCAGCTGGCATGAAGTACTTGTCCGAGATGAACTATGTGCACCGTGACCTTGCTGCCCGCAACATCCTCGTCAACAGCAACTTGGTCTGCAAAGTGTCTGACTTTGGCCTCTCCCGCTTCCTGGAAGATGACCCCTCAGACCCCACCTACACCAGCTCCCTGGTACAGGAAGCAACTGGGAGGGACTGGAGGGAGGGGAGGCCTGGCCAGGCAGGGGCTCAGGGCTGGGGGTCAGCCTTGAGTTCTAAGGTGAAGGGCATATCCCCCCATCACCAGGGAGGGAAGATCCCTATCCGCTGGACTGCCCCAGAGGCCATAGCCTACCGGAAGTTCACCTCTGCCAGTGATGTCTGGAGCTATGGAATTGTCATGTGGGAGGTCATGAGCTACGGAGAACGACCCTACTGGGACATGAGTAACCAGGATGTGAGTAGAGCTGAGGGAGAGTGGTGGGTTGGTGGGAGCTGGCAGGNTGTGGAGGGATGCCCATTTCAAATTCCCTGTCGTTACCCAGGTCATCAATGCTGTAGAGCAGGACTATCGGTTGCCACCCCCCATGGACTGCCCCACTGCCCTGCACCAGCTCATGTTGGACTGTTGGGTGCGGGACCGGAACCTCAGACCCAAGTTCTCCCAAATCGTCAACACGCTAGACAAGCTTATCCGCAATGCTGCCAGCCTCAAGGTCATCGCCAGTGCCCCGTCTGGGTCAGTGCCCCAACTCCTACAGCCTGGCAACCCTAACCCTACTCCTTGGCTCCCTGGATATACCAGGTCACTCTCTTTTGTCCACAGCATGTCCCAGCCCCTCCTGGACCGCACAGTCCCGGATTATACCACCTTCACCACAGTGGGGGACTGGCTGGATGCAATCAAAATGGGAAGATATAAGGACAGCTTTGTCAGTGCTGGCTTCGCATCCTTTGACCTGGTGGCCCAGATGACTGCGGAGTAAGTGTACCCCCAAGGNGCAGGGACTGGGCANGAGCTCTGGCTCAGCCCAGGGGAGCAGGCCACAGGGAAGGGACTCACTGCTGTGTTTGTATCTCCAGAGATCTGCTAAGGATTGGGGTCACTTTGGCGGGCCACCAGAAGAAGATCCTCAGCAGTATCCAGGACATGCGACTGCAGATGAACCAGACGCTGCCTGTGCAGGTCTGACACTCAGCTCCGACCAGGGGGTGTGCCCCCCCAGGACTGCACAAGGATTCTGACCAGCCCGCTGGACTTTTGGATGTCTAGCCTTTGGCTGTGGTCCAGAAGATGGAAGTTTTGGAGAGGACCCTTGCTGTGACTTCTCCAGGCCTGTGCTCCCTCCCAGGAAGTGTGCCCCAAACCTCTTCATATTGAAGATGGATTAGAAGAGGGGACGGTGACTCCTCCCCAGATGCCTCGGGGCCCAGGCCTTCCTGCTCTCCAGTGGGGAATCTTCACAGCTCAGATTTGGCTGTGCTTCAGTAGTGGAGGTCCTGGTAGGGTTGGGTGGGGGTAAGCCTGGGTTCCTCAGGCCCCAGCCCTGGCAGGGGTCTGCCCCCACCAGGTAAGCAGAGAGTATTCCCTCCCCCGGAAGTGGAGGAGGGGACTCTGGGAACGGGGAAGTATGGAGCCCCATCCTGAAGCCAGCTGGTACCTCCAGTTTGCACAGGGACTTGTTGGGGGCTGAGGGCCCTGCATACCCCTGCCCTTGGTGCTGTTGTAAAAGGGCAGGCAGAAGCAGNCTGAGGAGCAGCCCTTGCCTCCCAGAGACTGACTCACAGAGCCAGAGGTGTGTGTGTGTGTGTGTATGTGTGTGTGTGAGCGTGCGTGTGTGTGAGTGAGGGGGGTATGTATGTGTGTGTTGTGCACATGCTTGCCTGCACAAAGAGCATGAGTGTGTACAAGCTTGGTCCTGTGCCCTGTAGTGGGGCCAGCAGGGCAGACAGTGAAATAAAGGCAATAAGATGATTCTTGCCCATTCTCATTCCTCTTCCCAAAGTAGGACTCTTTGATTCCTCATGTTAATAATCCCTGGCTGCTAGACCTCCACAACTTCCTGGAGTCGGTGGGAGACTACTGAGGCCTAGCCAGGCCTAATTTCTCTTTTATAGTTCAGCCCCATCCCTTTGAGCATCCAACGGACTCCTCAGAAGTGGCNCGTTAACTGAGGCACACCATCCATCCTAGAGTTNTTTGCCTCTGTGGCTCAAGGCAGACAGCCTCTTGAGTCTCCATGGTGTTCTGTAGAGTCCCTGAGGGAGAGCCAGGGGGCTTGTCAGTTCCCAGGGTCCCCTGACCAAGTATAAGAGGAGTCATTTACAGACAGAAAGCCAGGGATGGTTCCTCTTCACTAAGCGCTTAGTGTGTCTACATCTTCTTTCAGCTCAGTAACCCAGGCAGGAGGAGAGAGAGATGTTTAGTAACTTGTCCAGTCCCCAGCCAGCAGCAGAGGCAGAGGCTAGGATTCCCACAGCATGCCTGCACACTGGAAAGGCTTAGGAGATACCTAACCAGGGCCAAGGAGAGGTAAAGGAAGCCTCTGGAATCAAAGGAAAACTTGTGGGGGTGCCAGGACATGGAAATGAGTNAGGGGTGTGGTTTCTGGTAATGGAATGGGCTTGGGTAAGTAAGTGTATGTGCCCTGCCTCTGTTTCCCCCAGTGGTGGTGAGAGAGGGTATGTGTGCAGGGGAAGACATCCACACAAAGAAATGCAGGTCCCTTAGACAACAAACAGAAGGGNGTAGGGTATAATAGATGCGATCCAACTGCAGTCAGCTTAGGCTCTTCCTAGAACAGGTTTCTGAGGTATCTGCAAATCCTAACTTAAGAGTTTCCCTCACAGAGAGGGGCCAGGGAGGCCTAGAAGCATAGACACACACATGCGTTCAGGTGTGGAGACCTCAGTCTTGGGGTTCATTGCCTCCAGGCAGGACAAGACTTCCTACCGGAAATCTAGGTGGGAGCAGGGGAGCTGCAGGCTTAGAAGGCCTGTTTTAAAAGGCAGGTGATAGGGGCCTTGGAAAGTTGCTGGCTCCTCCTGGGCCCCTTCCCCACCTGCTGGCAGTGCAGGCTCTCAAGACCTCCCCACACTGCTTGCGTTCTCCACCCAGAGACCTGCAGTGGATCCTCACTCAGCTCAAGAGGGACGCACCCACAACATGGGGCCTCAGCATCCCCTGGGCTCCGGGGAGGGGGATGGGCAGGGGCACCTCAGACATCCCCAGCTGTCAGTGGTGTAAGGTGTTATAGGGCTACAGGAGAAGGAGTGTGGGCCTGGATGGCTTCGGCACACTTGGTGCAGCATTCCCTTGCTGAGGGCTCCCAGGTCCTATGTCCACTTCCTGCTCTTCTCCAGGGNCTCTGGATCAGTGAGGGATCTATGGCCCATGTCTCCTGGGGTAAATTTTCCATTGTCCCACCCTACAATGCCGACTGGGGGGCTCCACCCACAGAGGGAGGCCAGGNTCTTTAGGGCCAACTTGAGCCTAAGCCCAGGGGTNCATAGGTGCTCTGCTGGCTGGGTCCAGCCCAGTGTGCTGTGTGTTTCCACCATTTGTGCAGTTGTCTTTCTCCTGTGCTCAGTCTTGCCTCTGTCAGGGGACACAAACAGGTACTCAAGCCNATTCCATTACCCACACACCACTGTATTACCCATTTTCATGTCCACCGTCTGTCCCCCCTCCCCCTCCCCCGGCCCCAGCCAGGGCTTCCCAAGACTCAGATATGAGGGGAGGGGCCTGCAAGGCTCACTGCATTCCTGCCAGTGGATACAGCCAACTGGTGTTTTGTCCAGAGGGCTGGGATGTGTTCAGACCCTAGAACCTCAGAACAAGGTTACTAGGAGAAGCAGGGCCTTGGCAGAGGAATAGAGAGCACCCCAGGAAGGGTCTAGCTCCCCTGCAGGCAGATAAGGAGTGGGGTATGGAGTTTTTAGTCTGTCTAGTCTTCGTTAATTACACACTCCAAAGCAGAAGATTAGCTCTCCCGAGTCAATGATTTAAAAGCGAAGCCAGTGGGGGAAGGGCCCTTTCCCGCTGAGGCCAGGTGCTGAGTAAGAACCTGGAGGACTTGGCNTGGTGAAATGGGAAGCTCAGCCCACACAGAGCACAGGCAGGTGTGGAGCAGAGGACAGCTCTCTTACTAAAGTGTGACCTCGGCAGGTTGACATGAATGCTGTCATCTGTAAGAAGTATAAGAATCATTTCTATCCCATGGCATTGTTACAAGTGCTCAATCTCATTAATAAATATAAGGTCTGTATCCGAGATGCTAGTATGTGCTAAAAAAAATTAGCTTTTTAAAATTATCATTATTTATTAACAAGAAATTTGAAGAAAATAAAGAAGTTGGCAGAAAAATAGTAGCTAGTGCTTGGTATAGAGCAGGGTCAAATACAACAAGGCACTAGGAGTTATGCCAGCCTCAGCCTCTAGAAGGAGAGGTGAGGAAGCTAAAGGAACAAGGAAGATGTCCCGTCCAGGGATCCTGGACACTGCTGCAGGATTAGCCCAGCCCTGGCCCCTGGGTGGGGCTGCTGGGACCTGGGTAGTTTCAAGTCAGTAAGAGTTCAGAAGCCCTTGATGAAGGGCAAGTAGCTGAGGGAAGAATTGTAGGGACTCAGTCTTCAAGCATCCACTGGATGTCTACCACACTGGAGCACTGGGATGGGCACCAAAGACTAAGAAGCTAGAGGAACCAAATGCCTCGAAGAACCTAGAAAACAGGATGGGAATGGGACTCGAACAAGCACAGAAAGAGCCCCATATAATTACAAGCCAAGAAATGCTGCAGGAACAAAGTTGAGTTTTGTGGGACCAGTCACCAAGGCTGGGGGCTCGAACCAGTTACGGGATGCCCAGCAGAGGGAGCTGGGGGCCCCATTAGCATCGGGGTGCTTCTGTGTGTCTGACCTAGTATCTGATCTTGAGCATGCTCCATTCATTCCCTCATTCATTTATTCAGCACACACCTGCGGCAGGGATGGGGGTGGGGCTCCCTCTACAAACCAGTTCTAGTTCCAGTGAGGGAGCTAAGCACTGGGGCCACCCACCTCTGTCGGCCTAGAGGGCCGGTCTTGGGCATTTGATCCCGCCATTTCACAGTCTTCCTTGGGCTTGCCACTTGGCTTGCATGCACCCTGCCCTACTTCCGTGCCGCAAGGAACATTTGTCTGTGACTGTTTCTCAGTACATACTTCTATTCCCTCTGTGGACGAGCTCACAGAAGGGCTTGACTTGCTCATGGTCAAAGAAACAGTCCTTAGCAAAGCCCAAATCTAAGTGTTTTCTAATTGGCCACAATTCTGTGTTCTTTCCACTATGTCAGAATAACCTGAAAGGGAACCCAGGAANTCAAGAAATGCTGCACCTGATGGCATTTACAGTGACACCTGCCTCCAGGAGTGGGCTGCTACACAGCCAAGGGCTGCCTCCGTGTTTGTCTATTGGCTGGAACAAAGGAGGAGCTGGGCAGCCAGGTGCAGGTGGTACCTGCCAGGAGCACAGGCCAGGAGTGGAACAGGGTACTAGCCTGAGGCGAGGGCCCAGAGTGGAAGGCAGCTCTCTCCCTCGGCTTCTCTCCTATGCCCTTCTCTCTTGTTTCTCATTACTCATTCCTATCTCATGGAGAAGGAATGAAAACAGACTCCGGATCTGGCTAGAGGTGTGCTGGGACATCAAGCTGCAAGACCCAGCCTACCTGGGACAGAGACAGGCAAGAGAGGCAGAAGCCGCTCTTGCCCCTAACTTCTCCCTGCTGTGGAAACTGAACTGGGGGCAGGTGGGAAACATAAGGCATGCCCTGGGAGATCATGAAAGGACACATGTACGTGTGTGGGAACTGGAGCGGGCTTTCCCCAGACTCCGTTGTCCCCCTACACACCATCACCCTGCTACTTTTTCCGCCGTAGCCCCCAGGCTGGGCCACAGTTCTCCACATATCCTGTCTGCTTCCTTCTTAGGTGCCTCCATGTTTGCCGTCTTCCCATTTTGACCATTTCATTGCAGTTGGGCTTCTGAGACTTGGTAGAGGGGATTGTTTTCAGCTCCAGCCCCATGGCTTTCACACCTAGGTGCTGGCTGCTCGTCTCCAATGCCTCCTGCCTCCCAGGATACTGCGCTACGTGTCAATCCGGCCATCACTTAGCCGGCCAGCACTGCCACTAAGCTCTCACCTGCTTCCTCCTCCTGTCATTTAAAAACCGTTCCAGTCCCTGAGCAGCTTCTCCCCACCCGTGGGAGGCCTTCTAAGCTACACTTACCTCCTGGTTCATCAGAGATTAAGCAAATACATGTTCCCATTCCCGTCTCTCTGGTTATCCTTTTCTTGTTTTGCTGATTTCCAGGAACATTCCAGCACAGCAGCCCGTGCAGCTTTCCCTATACCAAGCCCTCTGCAGCACATGCTTCCGTTCTCGGTAGGTAGCTCCTCTTTTAGCTTACTGAAATAGTGCATGGTCTGAACAGGTGCTCACTGAGGTCTCTTTTTAGGTAGTGCTGCTAAGTGAGATAGTGGCTGCCTTCTGTTGTGTGACAAAACTTTTCCTGGGGAGACAAAACACGCATCTACTCACCCCAGCTAGGGAACCCACAAAAGACCATTTAGCCGTGTGGATACCACTAAAATCCAACTTGGTGAACCATGAGTTTTATTGGAGTTACTTACAGGAATATGGGTGAAGGGTTACTTACAGGACCAGAAATGACTCAAAGACAGTTGCATCACCAAAGCCCACCCCAGCATGGGTGACAACTCAGAGAAGCTGGGAACCTGGAGCTCATTATACAGCCTGCAGGCAGCTCAACAGGTTGGAGAGTGTTGGAGAGACTCTGGTCTCTTCTGGCAGCTCAGCTGGTTTCTGCTTCTTCCAGACAGCTGGTCTGGTCTCAGTCTTCTTTGCAGCTTGGCTTTGTTTACTCTGGCAGGGAGGGGCCTAGTGAATCTGCTTAGTTTCAGGGAGTTCTTGAACCTATTTTGTTGTCTTCCCTGCTTAAGGTGCTCCCCTGCAGGAAGGAATGTTTTACTCTCTGAGAAAACTGTTACCCAACACTCCACCCCTTCCTCTGGTTCCCCAATGATCTCTGAGCCTTGGAAGGAGTGACTACAGATATCCACCTATGGCTGAGAAATAGGTCACCATGGTATAGTAACAATCACTTGTTCTCAGGACCTTCAGCCGTGGTCATAAGTTGGGGCTGACAGTAACAGTGAAGTATGGGCCTACACACACGTTTAGAAGGCAGTTTGACAGACACATCACGTCCATCTAGAAAAACCGTAGAAGTTGCTTCCCCATTGGGACCTATGACCTCCCAGCTACAGGTATTTGTCCTAGCTTACAGTACCAGATGTGAATTCTCTCTTGTGGAGCAGGCCTTAAAGGAAGGCTGTTCGTCTTACTCATGGTAGCCAACCCACTATTGCACAATCAGGCATGTCTTGCCTGGTATGTCAGTATTTAGCATGCAGGGTCCATAGTCAAGCAGGAATGTTGGTGACAGTTCCCCATCAGCAGACTTCATGGCCACCTCTGGCATTATTAAAGACAGGCAGCAGTCTGGGAATTTCCAGTTCAGTCCCAGTGTAATTTCTCTGTGTCCTACAGTCAAAGCACATACATGCAGTGTCTTCAGCAACAGAGTCTTACCATCTAGTTCTGGCATACAACCAACAGCAGTAGCAATAGCCTTTATGGTTTGTGGAGCCTCAGGGGCTTCTCTGGCCGACAACTCACAGGAAGGGAGCCACCCTGGCGCTGGGGTTTTCATTCAGTAACCTTATGGCCTCTGGCAATGTCCTTCTTGATTTTTTTTTTCTTTCAATTAACCCAGCCCTAGTGGGGTTGTGAGGTGGGTAGAAGTAACATTGTACCTGATTGTCTCTCCAATGACTTTCCAAATCTGCAAAATGCTCAGAGTTAGCATTACGTCATCTATACAACAAAATGTTTGCCAGAGGATGGGCAGGGCAAGGCAGCATCCCAAACTCCCATCCCATAACAAACAGTGGGGTTGCAAAGATAACATTGGTGAAGCACTCTGAAGACCTGTTGTCATCTGTTCTCAGCAAGTGTCAGGTGGCCCCAGTGGTTCAAAACTAAGAAGATACTAAAGTTAAACATAAGCAAGGTCTAATACAGCATGGAAAGGTTCCACTCATTTGTATCAGTCACTTCTTCCACAGATCAAAGTTGGGTACAAAGTGTGGGTAACAGGCACTGTCTTAGATAGCTCCTTGTAATCCTCCGTCATTGTCTCCGAGCCATTACATTTCCATATTCTAGAATTTCTTCATGGAGCCCACCTACATTTCTCCACACCTGATAAACTCAGTGGGCTGGACTTAATTTGCTCAGACCTGCTCAGGGCCAAAGGGGAAAAAGGCCCTGCTCTCTGGAGCTCCTCCTTGGGTAGGAGCTGCCCTGGGTTGGCATTGTGGATGTAGCAGTAGCTATTGCCTCTCCATCCAACCACCGGTTGTTGAGGTAGTTCCTTGTTGTGAGATATTTGATTACACTGTGTAAAGATATGTCACTGTGATTGAGTTAATAAAAAGCTAAATGGCCACCGGGGCGGTGGTGGCCCACACTTTTAATCCCAGCACTCTGAAGGCAGAGGCAGACGGATCTCTGTGAGTTTGAGGCCAGCCTGGTCAACAGAGTGAGTTCCAGGACAGGCTCCAAGGCTACACAGAGAAGCCCTGTCTGGAAAAAACAAACAAACAAAAAAACTAAATGGCCAATAGCTAGGCAGGAGATATAATTGTTGGGACTTCCAGACAGAGAGAGCACTGAGAAGAAGAAAGGGGGAAGTTGCCAGCCCAATGCAGAGGAAGCAGGACATGCAGCGGGAGAGGTAAAAGCCAGGAACCATGTGGCATCATGTAGATTAATAGAAATGGGTTAATTTACATTATAAGAGCTAGTTAGAAACAAGCCTAAGCTAAGGCTGAGCTTTCGTAATTAATATGAAGTCTCCATGTTATTGTTTGGGAGCTGGCTGGTGGGACAGAGAAAGACTTGTTACAGTTCCTGACTGGGCAAACCAACTCCACCCATAGTATAACCTTTTGGGGGAGGTAAATGTCCCCTCCTTAGTCTGGGTGATAGTTGCCCACCCCTGGGACAGACTTGATTGTTGTTACCTGTGCTGCTCTATCGTGGGTGTCTTCTGTGATCTGCTCCTCAGGCTTTGCAGCTGTCCAGAGGCTCCTAGCCACAGTTTGGCTTCTGTCAATGTTTTCCTTAGGAACTCCAGGTCGGAACAACTTTTGCCACATTTGCCTTCCTGTAGTGCAGACAGATCTCTCCCTTGGCTTTATTTTTGTACTGTCTCCTCTAGGTCACTCTCTCACTTTACCAACTCTCTTTACTTGCTGGCCTGTCACTGAGATCTGCCAAAGCCCTTCCTACTGTATAAAGATCTTGTCCCACTAAAGGGCTCAGCAAAGTCACTAAAGCTCCACACTAGCTTGAGGTTCCTGCTGGATTGACCTTTTCTTTATCTCTTCTGGGAACACAGTTTTATCTGGCCAAGCAAACTGAGGTCCAAACACAGCTCCTCTTATTCCTAGTTCCCTCCTCCAGTTCCTGATGTTTGTGGGGACCTCAGATGGACATAAACGATTGTTCCTAATTGTTAGTTACACCCATGTGACCTCGCATGCTTTAACTAGCCATTTCCGCACAGGTCACCCCTGGGCTCAGGTCACTTCCGGGTCCTACGCCCCGTGCACGCTCAGGTTACTTCTGGGTCCTGCGCTCGGTGCAGGCCCAGGTCACCTCCGGGCTCAGGTCGCTTCCGGGTCATGTGCCGGTACATGGTCATGTGGTTTGCGCGCACCAATGACCGTGCACCCTCAGCACATGCGCGAGCAGCCACGCCGACTTGAATACGCATGCGCAGGCCGGCATTTAAAAGGCAGGTCCCACGTACCCTCGCTCTCCCACACGTGTTCTCCACAGGCCTGTTCACTTCCCCTCTGTCCCCCCACCCTCAATAAAACTCTCGTTAGCGGGTTTGCCGTGTTTGTGACCTTTTCCTTGCAGAGTACTACCGCCATAAATAACTATCACTAATGGCTTTGATAATCTACTCTGTTAGGAACTGGTTTCCCTCACACTGTCTCAGGTTATGCAGCCTAGCCTTTGCCTTAAGGAGGGATGGATGGGTAGTTACCTTACTCAGTTTTCATGCCTCCCCAGTAGCCAGACTGATCTCCTCCACTCCCACGTCCCATGGCCTCACAAACTAGGCTGAGATATGCTCTTTCGTTCTTTCTTTGCTTATTGTCCTTCCCCAACAGCCAGGCAGTGGTGGCGCACGCCTTTAATCCCAGCACTCAGGAGACAGGGGAGGGTGAATCTCTGTGAATTCCAGGCTAGTCTGGTCTACAGAGTGAGTGACAGGACAACCAGGACTAAACAGAGAAACCTTGTCTCAAACAAACTGAAAAAAAGTCTTCCCTACTCCCAGCAGTTCTAGTCCTGAGTATTTCCTGATCACACTAGTTTCTTGCCTTGGACCATGGTTAATGCATCCATCTACGTGCTGAGTTACAGATTTTTCCCTCTTTTTCTATTAAAAGTTGGACTTGGGGGTTATCTTTTATTCCCTTTGCTCTCTCTCTCATCCTCTTTATCTAATTTAGTTGCCAAGTCAGAAGCTAACACGGAGGATGCTGCTGCATCTCCCTTTCTTCTTGCAACTGCTCCTTCACACAAACTAGCTTCTGCCTGGCCGCCATCTTGGCCTCAGATGCATTTCTAACTACACACAACAGAGGGCAGGCAACCTTGCAGCTGCTTGCTAACACTCTTGACTCTTATGCGCTAATCTCAAAGACTGCAAAATTTCCTCCAAATCTTTAACTGTTTTCAAGGCAT
Source organism: Neotoma lepida (assembly GCA_001675575.1). NCBI lineage: Eukaryota > Metazoa > Chordata > Mammalia > Rodentia > Cricetidae > Neotoma > Neotoma lepida. The sequence goes on from LZPO01044194.1 coordinate 122,009, forward strand.
CTCCATATACGTGTGGTGGACCTCACTCATCAAGCAAGCATGCCACCCATACCACACAGACAAAGACAGCCACCCTGAGACTCTTCCCACAGATATTCCTAGTCCTGATGGCTCAGCCTTAGTTGCATGTCTCATTACCCATAGCAAGAACCATGCAACTGCTGTAGCACAAAGGCACACTAACACACATACAGGAAAGGACAACTCTATTGGAATTTCCTCACAGATATTCCCCACTTCAGGCTTCTCAGCCTCAGTTGCTTGTCATGCTGTCCACAGCCAGGACCATACACACACTCCTCCTTCATCTCATCTTTGGTTCTGTCCTGTCCATGTTCAGGTGCCAATTATGTTGTGTGACAAAACTTTTCCCAAGAAGAAGAAACATACTTTACTCATACCAGATAGTGAACCCATGACAGACTGCTATAGTCCTACCACAGCCTAGGTGTAGGTCCTGAGACGGAGAAGGGGCTTCAGTGCAAAGAAGAATTGTGACCGACCACCAGCTGAGTTTCACACAAGTTGCTATGATTGGTTTAATAAACAAGCTGACTGGCCAATAGCTGAACAGGATAAAGTTAGGCGGGAAAGCCAAACTGAAAATGATGGGATGAGGAAGGGCGGAGTCAGGAGTCGCCAGCCAGACACAGAGGGAACAGAGATGAATGTACCATGCTAATAAAGGTACCACCACATGGCAGAGTGTAAATAAGGAATATGGGTTAACTTAAAATGTAAGAGCTAGTTAGTAATAAGCCTGAGCTATTGGCCAAGCATTTATAATTCATATTCAGCCTCTGAGTCAGTTATTTGAGAACTGGCAGGAGGGAAAGAAATGTCTGCCTACAAGAGTGATTTGCCATAAACTACATGCATACAGTTAACCTGTATTTCTCTAACTGTTCCCTTGTCCTACAAAAGGGTCCTGCACACCTAAGCCTCTCTATAAAGGGCGAATTTTGATAAGGCACTAATGTTTTTTTTCTCAGAATTAGGAAATATAGTTAACGTCCCCTGTGTTGCTTTCTTACATGTGCCTGTTAATCTTTTATTGCCTCCAATCCTTCCCACACTGAATCAGAAAAGCTCCCAGGGTCTGGGGTGACAGCTGGTATTTCCAGATAAGAAACCTGAGAAGCATCAGTTCCCGAAGAATTTTAGGCAAAAATATTAGAGAAAAAAATAGAGTTTCTGGGAATGATCACATCTGTCCCATGCATGACTGACAAAGTGAAACTAAAACCCACCAAGAGAATCGTCAACATTTTGAGAGAGAAGAGAGCGTGCAGGCTGCACAGTCCCAGCAATGCTCTGTGCTGTCCAGAGGTCCACTGGTCCTTGACAAATGAGAGACTAGCTCCACAGGTCTTGCCTCTCAGAGACCCATTCGACAAGCATTCATACGCTGATCTGAAACTAGGCCACATGGCACCCAACAACAGATCAAAGTACAGAGACCACCAAAGTCCAACTTGGTGAATGGTGAGTTTTATTGGAATTACTTATAGGAATATGGATGAAGGGATCAGAAATGACTCAAAAAAAGCTGCATCACCAAAGCCCACCTCAGAATGGATGACAGCTCACAAAAGCTGGGAACCTGGAGCACACTGTACCACCTGCACATAGCTTAACAAGTTGGAGAGTGTCCTTTCCAAGTGATTCAGTTGGTCTAAACCTCTTCCAGGCAGCTGGTCTGCTCTCAGTCTTCTTTGCAGTTGGGCTTTGTTTACTCTGACAGAGAGGGACCTAGTGAATCTGCTCAGTTTCAGGGAGTTTTCTAAGCTTTTTTTGTTGTTGTTTACTTCCCTGCTTAAGGAGCTTCCCTACAGGATAGAAATTTTTAATCTCAGAGGAGACTGTTACACAACACCTTCAAGGAGCCCTTAGTCTGGTAGAGTGAGGTAAGATATTCAAGGTCTCACTGATTCATTTTGACAAGAATGGTGTCATNAAAATAGGTTCTGGAGGATGTAGTGAAGCAGGAATGGGAGGTACCAGTGGACACAGAGGTGTTGACAGGAAAGCAAGGATGTAAGTCTTAGTAAAGGACAATTTGGAGCTGGAGATTGGATGAAGAGGAGATACTACAGAGGTGACAGATGCAGAGTATTACAATGTTGAGTAACAATATGCTCAACGATGGAAGGGGTGTGGGACAGTAGCAAGACCAGATGGCAAAGTCTGGGTGATTCTGGGACTCGAAACTGGGTATATTTCAGTGTCCTTTATGGATACAGAAAGTTCAAGAAAAGGAATGGAATGTGTGAAGGGAAACAGTTCAGCCTGAAGCTTCTAAGGAGAGATGCCCAGTAAGCACATGTGGATCCAGAGCTCAGAAGTGGGGCTGAGTGGAGTCAGCAGCCATGACATGGGAATAGGGAAGGACATCAGGTGGACAAGGGTGCCCAGGAGAAAGAGGATAGAAGGGAGGAAGGGAGAGGGGAGGAGAGAAGAGAAAGACAAGGATGAAGTGGGTATGGTGCTTCCTGGTTACTCCTACAGGAGCTGTTCGCCCCAGTGCTAATGGCTTGCTAGCTATAGTTCTAAGTGTTTGCATTTAGAGACTCATTTCATCTTCAGAGCAACTTTGGGAGGTGGGCGCTCTTACCATTTCTGCTTCACAGATAGGAAGCTCGCTAGTCACAGTTAGATAACTTGTTCAAAACCATAAACTCTGTAAGGGGCAAGGGGCAAGATTTGAATTCAGAGTTGACTTTTTACCTCCATAGTGCTCTGCTTAATCAAATAAAATCTTAGAATAAAAGCTACATTTGTGCTGAGTCCTGTGCCAAGAATTTTACTGGTTATTGAATTTAATACAGATAATTTAGGAGATCAATGAATTGATGAATTAAGGGGTATGGTATCTGGATGGACAAGTGGCTAAAGCATGTATATATTATATCTATGGGCAAATAGATAAATGGATAGGTGAATGGATGGTAAAGTTAGAAAACAAGCTCAAAGATGGGCAGAGGAATAGACAAACAAGTGAGCTGTTTGGAGTGTATGGATGAAGAATGGTTGGGTGATGAATGATGAAGAATGAATGAGTGATGGGTGCACAAATAAACAGAGAAAGGGATATATGAATAGCTGAGTGTGCAGATGAATGCTAGGATGAATGGAACATAGACAAATGGTATATGGACAAGCAAATCCATGGACAGGTAGATGGGTGGGTGTGTGAGGGTGTTGTATAGCTGTTTCCTCTAAATTGAAGCATTTCCTCCTGGAAGGAGGAAGGATGGTCGTAAGACTCAGGAAGTAAATGAAACCTATAAAGCTCAGGCAGCTCCTGAAAACGTCACAAGGCCTCCCTGAGGCTATATGAACAGTAGCAACGGCTGGGGAGAGCTGCCCTACACTCTCTAGTGGAGCTGCCTACAAGTTGTGCAGGGGACTCCAAAAATGCACCTTCCAAGAGTTGTCACTTGGAGCCAGGCATGATGACACATTCCTTTAATATCAGTACCCCAGAAACAGAAGCAGGCAGGTCTCTGTGAGTTCAAGACCAGCTGGTCTACGAAGGTAATTTCCAGGTCAGATAGGGCTACACAAGAAGACACTGCCTTGACAACAACAACAACAACAAAGTCTTCACCGGGGACTGGAGAGATGGCTTGCCAGTTAAGGACACTTGCTATGATCACAGCATCCACATGAGGAGGCTCACAACTGCCTGTAATCCCTGCTTGAGAATCTGACACCATCTTCTGACCTCTGTGGGCAACCTCACTCATTCATGAGCACAAGCACATGTGCAAGGGCGTGCATGCATGCGCACACACACACACACACACACACACACACACACATTAAAAATAGAATCTCAAGTGTCATCACCTATACTGGAGTGGGCTTTTGATGATGCAGGTGCTTTTGAGTGTGCCTGTAGGTAACCAATAAACTAACCCGTTCACACTAAGCCAGATTGGAGTGAAATCGTTACATTGGTCCCTATCAGGAGTGAATGAATAGACATTTGTTCACAGCTCTCCAGGCTTATACAACATCGGCCAAAGGAATAGACAAGTGAATGGCTAGACAGAAGGGAGACTGGAGCAATGGGAAGATGAATATTTAAGCATAAACAAGATGATAGCTATACAGATGAATAGTAGAGTGGATGGAGGAGTAAATGGATGGAAAGATGGGTGAATAGTGGTGGAGGATGGATGGTCAGATGGTAGGGTGGTCAGATGAATAGATGGTTGGATGACTGAATGGATGATTAAGTAGATGGGTGAATAGGTATTTGATAGTGAGATCAATGACTGAACCTCTCTTCTTACACCTGGAAAATGAACAAGAAAAGGCACTAATCATCATCCCTATTATTTCCCACTCCTTTCTCCCCTACATCCCCAGAAAGACAGCCAGTCTCGATCTTTACTTCTCCCCTGTACTACAGACATTCTGGGATGGTTTCCAGCCATCCTAATGAGTATGTCTTGATGCTTAGGAAAAGTACTTTCAAACAACTAGCCCAGGATGAAGGCAAGTGGTGATGTTGGGAAATCTTTCTGTTCCCTATTGTCTCTTGAATATCTTAACCTTTGATCTCCGTGACCTAGGTAGGTATCAGGGCTGAGGTTGATCTTCAAGTGGGAAGTCCTCCTCAGCACTCCAGGAAGTGGTGACAGGAAGTGGTGAGGGCACAGTGATGGGGGAGAAAGGAGGATATTTCCATGGACTGGAAGGAAAGCCAAATCGTTCTCGCACGGAAGTCATTTGGGAAGTAGGATTCAGGCAGAGTTAGAAACCAAAAGTAGAGAGAGGTGCTGCCTATCCTCACCCTGGAGTCAGAGAAACCTAGCTGCAGAACTTCACTTTGGTGCAATCTTGGGGGATTCACTCTTAGCCTTCCTGACTCTCTTTATCTCCACAGCAGTCATCACCTCATCTGATGGCCAAGAATGACGAGAAGATACAGAGGAAACCCAAAAGCTTCCAAGAAAGAATAACCATGTAGATTTCATGGGAAGAATAATCCAAGGAACCCATGTTCTGGGTTTGTTAAGAAAGAAGTGTAAGTTTGCTCATAACATCCCTGCCTCAGGCTCCTGTGGCCACTGGGTGCTGGCATGGCCTTGTGGAGCCCAGTTTGAGAACCAGATTCTGCTTCCTGGCCTGCAGGCTCAGGTCCTTGGAGCTGTTCCAAGGCTTGAGCCGGGGGTGGGTGGGGG
>LZPO01044194.1:127343-137527 GCA_001675575.1 Neotoma lepida
AAAAAGAGCTGCTTGTGGTGGAGTGTGAGTCATGGAGAGCCCTACAGTCGGACCTCACTGAGGCGCAGCTGGCTAATGGACACCTTCCCACGGCTTGCTTTCACCTTTCTTGTCCGTTTTCTCTCCGTCACGTTGACCTGTTTTCACACAGCAAAGGAGCCTGGAAGCTCGTCACAGCTATCTGCAATATTGAATAGTTGCATTCGGCTGGACACGATTAGGAAGTATAATTTCCATTTTCTTTTATTTTCCCAGAAGATAGCTTTTCCTCTGTCCTTAAGTATTTAGCTCTTGGAATAAGTTTTTGTGGAGGTCATGAAGTAGAATCCACAGGCCTAAATCCAGGGGCAGTGTTCCATACTTTTGGATTTCACAAAACAGAGTCCTGCTCACCTTGCTGTGGGTGGCAAAGCTCACACAGTGACACATATAAAGCTTAGGAAACAAGTAATGTAGAAGACACTTGCTTCATAAATGTCCCTGACAGCAAAAGCCTCGGCTATATTCCAAGTGACAAACTTTTTGTTTTGTTTGTTTGGTTTTTGGTTTTTGGAGACAGGGTTTCTCTGTGTATCTGCGCTGGCTATCCTGGAAACCCACGAACTCACAGAGACTCGCCTGCCAATGCTTCCTGAGTGCTGGGATTAAAGGTGGATCAAAGGTGTGTGCCACCACTGCCCACTCAAGTGACAAACTTTTTAATTGTCTTGTCTTTGGGCATACATCAGGCAGTCTGTACATTGAATAGGCTTCACAAGACCATAACCCCTTTTGGCACAATTTATTTATTTATTTGTTTTTTATTTTACATTTTGGAAGCTATCTTAGTCACTGTTCTGTTGCTGTAAAAAGACATCATGACCTTGGCCACTCTTACAAAGAAAAGCATTAATTGGGGGCTTGCTCACGGTTTCAGGGGGTCAGTCCATTACCATGGTAGGAAGCACGGAGCTGGAGCAGTAGCTGAGAGTTCTACATCCTGATCTGCAAGCAGAAAGGGACTGGGCCTGGCATGGGTTTTTGAAACCTCAAAGCCTGTCCCCCAGTGACACATTTCCTCCAACAAGGCCACACCTCATCCCAATCCTTCTCAAATAGTTCCACTCCCTGATGACTAAGCATTTAAATATCTTAGCCTATTGGGGGCCATTCTCATTCAAATCACCACAGAGGCCAAGACCCAAAAGAGGTCCTTTTAAAAGCCTGAGACAAGCTGGTTGTTGTTGTTGTTGTTGTTGTTGTTGGTGGTGGTGGTGGTGGTGGTAGTGGTAGTGTTGGTGGTGGTAGTGTTGGTGGTGGTGGGAGTGGTGGTGGTGGCGGCCACATCTTTAATCCCGGGCTTGTCCGGGAAGGGCTGAGACAGTATTTTGTTAAGTTGTACAGACTCTTCCTGCCTCAGCCTCTGGAGTAGGCAGAATTCCAGGCATGCACCACCATGCCCAATGTCACACTAGACTTCTGTTTGTGTGTGCATATATTCACCTCTGCAGGCGTGTGTGGAAGCCAGAAATTGATGTCAGGATGTCTTCCTCAATCACTTCACCTTATTTTCTGAAACAGTCTCACTGCACCTGGAGCTTGCTGCTTGGGCTGGACTGGCTGGCTCTTGAGCCTGGGATCAGCTATGGTTATGGAGGCACAGAGCCGCATCTAGTGGCAGTAAAAGCATGCATGCTTATCTGAACTCAGGACCTCAGGCTTGTACAGCAGACACTCTGCTCACTGAACCGTCTCCCCAACCCCGTGTACGAGATTTCTTATGTGTACTCATTCCCATGTCAACCCTGCAAGGATGACTTCACATCTTATTTTACAGGTAAGAAAAGTGGGATTTAAAGCAGTAACTTTTCCAATGTCACCTGTCTGGTAAGAATTAAAGCCTGGATTTGAACTTGTGATTCTGATCCTCATTAAGAGTAGTGAGTTAGGGAGGTGGCTCTTAAGGTCTGAAGGAGGAGGTGAGAGACTGTCTCAGCATGGGAGGACTGGGGCACTGGTCATAGACGCAACACGAGGGCTCCTCCACACACATTTCTGTGCCAGGAGCCAGTGCTGTGTGTGTGAGAGGAATGAAGAAGCTGAAACCATGCCAGCAGAGCCAGCCCTGGCCCGGCCCCCACCTGAGAGCTCAGGAAATGACACACCTGAGCTGTGACGCAGGTTGTTGGACCAGGCATCTCCTCCCAGGGGGAGGGGTTTGAGGATGGCTGCCTTAAGCTCCTAGGCAGGACTTCCAGGCTGCTTTCCAAGCTTACCCCACAGTGCAGTATAGTAGGCACACAGGTCTCTGGAGCCTGGGCTCTGGTCCTACTGTGTGCTCCTAGACAATCCGCTAAGTGTCTCTGGGCTTCCTCCTTGTCTATAAACCAGAAATTGTTTTCCTGCCTGTCTTCTGGATGAAAGGCTTGAGGAATGATATCTCTTACCCCTGGGGATCTGACATTGGGTCAGGACATAGTCTCTGGAAAGAGGCGGGAGCGTGTACTCCTCATGGTGTATCTGTGAGAAGTATTAGGAAGCGTGAACCTGCACCCTGGGGGCTGTCTGTAATTTACTTTCACGAGTGTAGCTGTTCCTGAGGACAGCTTTCTCTGGATCCGGATGTATCTGAAAGGCAGCCTTCTCAGCTCCTCGGACAGGGAATGTGTCAAGGCAGGGCAGGGTAGTAGTGGATAGCGATGGGCAAGTCACCTCTACTGTGGATACGGCTGTGCAGGGCTCTACCATCACCTGCTCCTGGTCCAGGTGGGTAACTGAGGCTCCAAAAGGGGTGGTCAGCAAAGCTCCAGCTCCAGCACGCTCAGTGAGGAGACACAGAGATGGTAGCCAGCCGCTGGCCTTTAGGGCCTGTGTTTGGGACTGCCTGGAGAGAGCAGCATGGAGGTCCAGCAAGTGTCACTCTGAGGAGATTTGCTCTGGGTTACCCTTCTACCCCAGCCTTGGCTTGGCAGGAAGGAGGCTGGGGGAGGGGGTGGGCAGAACTTTACAGTGGGGGAGGCAGGAATTCTGTTGGAAATCATTCAAATGAGGCTATGAAACCAAAACCCTGTCTCAGAACAAATTGGCCAGATTTGGCCTGGAGCCGGGGTGCAAATGGAGAGGAGGAGGTAGGGCCTGGCTGAGGCGGGGAGGAGCTGAACAGAAAGAACTCCAGTGTGTGGCCCCAGGAGCTTAGGCTTTGGGTGAGATGAGTAAAAGGGACAGTTATCCCCATTTCCCCTCCTGGCCACCTGTGAGTTGTCTGTCAGGACAGAGGAGGTGGGAAGCCACCTATCTGGCCTGACCTGGAAGGAGGGCCTGGTCTACCACTGACGCCCTCTAAGACTGCTGTGACTCTCCACATCTCTTTCCTTGCCCCTATTCCTGCTGTTGTTCCCCAAACTTCCCCATCTTACCAAGTGTTCAGCTTTTCTGTTTGCCTTTAAGGCCCAGGATCCAAAAGAGTGAATCTGGCCAGGGGCCAGGTGGGGAGAAGTCCCCATCTGAGGCATTAAAGATGCCAAGCAGAGGGAGTGCTTCTCATTCTTGTGCTGCAGGGAAGGCTTTGATGCCACTCACTGGGGCACAGTTGCCAGGACCTGGCACTCCTGAATGCCTAGAGACAAGCACAGGGCAGAAATAGGGGAAGGGATGGCAATGGGGGGGGTCACTGGGGCCAGACAAGAGCAGATGTGAAGGAAAACCAAAGCCTTTAGACACCTCTCAAAGGAATGTCTGTCTGTGTGAGGGAGGTAACCCTGGAGAGATTACCCAGGTTCATGCTGCCTAGAGAGGGGTAACAGGGTGGCTAGGAACAGACCAAGAGGCCAGTGACAAGGTCCAGGACAGTAGGTTCCTCATCTGGTGTTAGTGGCCCTCCCAGAAGTCACACTGTGTGTATGAGACTGTTCTAAGGGAAGACAGGGTTCTTCGCCATGTCAGCCCTGGCTCTCCTCTCCTAGACCAAGGGCCAAGACCCAGCCTCAGAACCAGGCAAAGCAGGACTCTAACACACGCCACCATGTCCTGCCCCACCTAATGCTCCTATCCTGGCACCACCCTGGGGGTCTGCTGACATCCTGCTCTGCAAACACTACCCATCATTCAAAGTTCTGCTTGTGTTCTGTGACAAGCCCTCCTGCTTTGTGTCTCAGCCTATCAGGGCTCATCTCTCCTTTCTGAGCCGCTATCCATCAGAGAGAGGCTTCCTCCACATTATCCCCATAGCAGAAGACCACTGCCTCCACAGCTTTTTCCATCCCAGCAGAAGCTTCCAGAATGCTTTCTGCTTTTCTCTTCAAGTGAACCTCAAGAGTTTCTCTGACTTCCCCCTCAGTGTGGGTCTCAGTCTTGTTCACTCCTATACTACCCCCAAAGAGTTCCCAGGATTCTCGCTGCCTTCCCCAAGTCCTCTGTGTAGTTCCCAACCAAGCTCCTAACAGGAACTTCTCAAGGAATGAGAAGGGACCCTCTTGACTCCTGATGGGTGGGACCTTACTTCTGGCCCTTCCTCTGGGATCAGCCTGGGCTTAGATCTCTCCCCTCAACCCTTCTTTTTAACTGAGGAGGGCCACAGGGGTGGTGAGAGAGTTGGAGAGGAATGGGAGGGGTAGGAGAGGTGGGGGAACCGGTCCGGTGTTGTTCTTGGCGTGGAGCCCCCAGCCCCAGGGAAATCCTGACTCTGTGGAAAACTGAGCAGGCAGTCAGGCAGGGGAAGAGTTGGGGGAAGAAGAGGGGAGGGAGGAGGACCAGGGCTCAGGGTGAGGTGGGGACTCCTTTCATAAATCAATCCCACCAGCCTCAGGCCTGACAAAAACCAGAGACCCAGGATCCCTTGGGGGTCAGGGCAGGGGAAGGGACACAGACCCTGGATGAGCTGTAGAGGAGGAAGGGCTGGGGACAGCGCCTCGCTGCAGAGCCCTGTCCCCAGCCCAACAACAGGTGTGTGTGGTGGGGGAGGGTCTCAGAAAACAACATCATGACTACCAGAAGAACTCGGGTGGCTGTGACGGATTGACAGGGGAGGGGCCCCGGGTCTGCCACTCAAAGCACTTTTATTGCCCCAATCGAGGCCAGCTCAACGGCTAAGACATTGACGTCAAGTTATTTCACCTTTCCAGGCCTCCTCAGAGTGAGAAGCTGCAGTATGTGGGGCTTGTGAGGATGGAATGACTATTTCCAGAGACTGAATCCCACTTTCCCATCCTGACATCTCCTGTAGCTTTCTCTATCCTGGTCAGAAGAAGGATCGTTGTCTAGAGCTAATGGGTCAAAGGTTAAGAGTCTAGACTCCACCACTTGGTAAGCGTGGCCTTGTGGGATGCTGTAGCCCCTCAGATTCACAGTTTATGTCTGTGTCTGTTTGGCAGGGCTGTCTGGCCAGTGAGCTATTGTATGTGAAGTGCTGGCACTACACATTCCCAGTGTAAGATCATTGTTTTCCAGAGCCTGTCTCTCAGATGTCTGCAGGTCTCGGCCTTCTGAAAGGGGCTTCTCTCCTTCAATACTCAATCATCCATGAGAATTTAGAGGCTACAGCTTCCAGATCAGCAATGTGGGAAGCCATTGCAGCCCACTCCCTACTGTTCTCACCACTCTTAAGTGACCTATGAGTCTCCTGTTCCCACATATTATACCATGGCCAATGTCTCCACTTGGCCTCTATACCACTGGGACAGAGCAACTCTGGGTTGAGCCTTGGTCACAATCACCAAGGTGTTGCACAATCAGCACAACGNGTGCTTGGATATGAGCTATCCTAACCAGTGATTGGCCTTGCCTCCCAGGCCCTCATCCTATGGAGCTCACTATGTAGATCAAGCTGGCCTTGAACTCACAGAGATGAGCCTGCCTCTGCTTCCCAAGTGCTGGGATTGAAGATGTATAACATCACACCTGGCATAAGATCCCTTTCTTGCTCCTCACTTTGTCTCATCCACAGCCCTGTGGTGATTGACAAAGTCACTCAGTACCACCTTGCAATACCTTCCTGTCCCTGTTAGATCCAGGCCTCATTCAGTTTCAATCATATTCTTAATAAGGGTTTACTGAGATAACTCGTTAGAAATGGGGCCCATTTTTGAAGTATATACTGTTCCTCTGAGAGTATGTCAAAGCATAGTCATGCATTTAGTCCCTAGATAATACTGTTTTCTTGTAACTATGTTATACCACAACTTTCCAGGAAACTGACCAACCCATCTTCTGCCCTATGATTCCCCTCCCTTGGCAGGCTTCCCTTCTTCTCCATCTTTCAGGACAGGACTCTTACCTCATGGGAAATCCTTGGGGTGTATGTGTGGGTGATGAGTGGGTGGGCAGACACTGGCCCTGGCTACTCTAGACCCCTGCCTTTGAGTTGGAACAAACCTACTGGGTTGTCTTAGGGTTTCTGTGGCTATGAAGAGACACCATGAACACAGCAACGCTTATAAAGAAAAACATTTAATTGAATAGCTTACAGTTCAGAGGTTCAGCCCATTATCATCATGGTGGGACATGGCAGTGTGTAGGCAGACATGGTGCTGGAGAAGGAGCTGAGAGTTCTATATCTTGNTCCACAGGCAACAGGAAGTGAACTGAGACACCAGGAGTAGCTTGAGCATATATAATACCTCAAAGCTTGCCTCCAGAGTGACACATTTCTTCCAACAATGCTACATCTACTCCAACAAAGCCACACTTTCTTAGTGCCACTCCCTATGAACTCATGGGGGCCAGTTACATTCGAACTACCACATGGGTCAAGCCAGTTCAGCCAGAGAGAGCCAGCAGGGGCCTGATCTAACCTTCAAACACTCGGAATCTGTTGCTGAATCCTTTACCTGAAGGCTGCTGACCTCTAGGACTTTATATCCTGCTGCAGTCCCAAGGGTCCATGTCCCAGGATGCAGGGGATAACAGAATCAGACCCATGGGCCCCCATTGCTGGCTGNCCCTCAGATNGGGCAGACTGCTGTGGTTTGAAGGTACAAGCTCTTAGTGGCTATGGACACATGAGAAGACAGGAGGAAGGAAGGGATAGCTGGTGGGTTTGATGGGTTTGCCCAAGTTTGCCTTGTCGCCTAGATGCCAGCCTCTGAAGAACAAGCTGGTAGTGCTGGTCCTCTGGTCCTTCNTTGGTCCTGTTTGCTAAGTCTCACATTATCTTGGGTTGCCCCACGTCTGTGACTCCCCTAGCCACCTCAGTTGTGAATGGTTAGAGACACCGATTCTCCAACAGCAAGGTCCTTCTGCAACCTCCACAACAGGTGTGCTTCCAGACTCTGATCGCTCCCAGGAACGGGCACCCACGGCCTGTCAAGACAGCTCCCTCCAGGGTGGGCAGCTGAGATGACTGAGAAGTTCAAAGTGGAGAATATCCAGCAAGCATTTATCTCTGATCCCTCTGTGGAAGTGAAGAGGGGTCAGAGAGCACAGCTGTGGCTAGACATCCAAGAGGGAGGGAGGTGGGCAGGGCTGCCTGCTTTGGGTGAGGCCCAGGCTTCTGGAACAGAGGCTACAGCCTAGGAGACAAAGGACAGGGTTTGAATCAGCCCTTCACACCATTAACTCGCTGTGTGGCCTTATGCAGTTCTCCCTCCCCTCAGCCTCAGTTTCCACAGCTGCAAATGTGTAGAGACAGGCTTGGGGACATCTAGGGATCTTCCCCCGGGGACATCCACTCTTCTGTATGTCTGACTATCTGGCACTGGTCTGCAGGGGCCGGGCTGGCTAGAGAGAATGAGGCCTGTGTAGGATGGGACAAGATCTCCTTTCATTTCTCCAGGCCTTGGCAGGAGCCACAGCTCCCCCCTCCCCCACCAAGGTCAAGCGGACGCTGACCTGGGGGGCATAACTGCCTTGAACAGTTGGGGTCAGGAGCTGGCATTTTGAGCTGCAGCAGTGCCTGGGTGCTTTGTGTCCGTCACAGTGACTCAAAGTCTTTCTTCCTTAGCAGCAGCCTTGACAGGGCCCCACTGGCCTTGGCGTCAAACAGGTCTACTAAGGAATTCAGATCCACCACCTATAAACCTAATGACCTTAGGCAAGTCATTGGCCCTCCTTATCTAGGGTGTAGTGACTCTGATGTCCACCCTGCCCGGCTACGGGGAGCAAGCAGTATGCCTACAGTATGCCTACAGTATGCCTACAGCTCCACGAGGAGCTCCTATGCTGATCAATATCAGAGAGGCCTTCTAGGCAGAGGTGCCAAGGAGTTGGGATGAGTCTGAACCTGCCCCTACTGTCACGGCTCTGTCTCTCTGCCTGTTTGTCTGTTGGGGCATTGGGGACTTTCAATTCCAAGCTCTAAAACCTGAGCAATTTAAGGCAATCAAAACTAACCCCCCACTTGCCCTATTTATGCCAAGAGAGAAAAATCTCCTGGCTTGATGGGTTCCAGGTGTGCTCTGTGCCCTGCCTCCTGTGCCCTGTGGTGACAGTGGCTGTGACGTTGCCCCACTGGCTGGGAAGGCTCAGTGAGGCCAGACCTCTCCAGCCTGGCTTCCAGCCTGGCCTCTAGCCTTTGCCAACTGCAGAGCTGGATCAGGCCCTACCCAGAATGGTGGGATAGATAACAGCGGTGTGCTCAGAGGGCCAATGGTTCAAAGCCAGGCGATACTGTCCCTATACAGAGCTGCACACAGGGGAGGGGCCCAGACTCCTCCTGCCTTGACCTCCAGAGGTGGGNGCTCTCCAGACCATTTTCACAGATCCATAAAACTCACTTAGTGGGAGGTCAACTGTGCAAGGGGCTCCAGGAACCAGGTGGGAGCCCAGAGGGCACCAATGAGGTTTCTTTTATTACCATTATATATTAATTATCGTGGGACAGCCATTGCTTACTAACTGGCATGTGGGCTTGTGTGTGATCATGATGGCACCTGAGGGGTTGCCTCAGCCCTACTCTTTTTGAAATTATTACCATTATTAATTTTAGCCACCACACTCTTGGTAGTCATCCCATAATACAGTGTTATTGCTATAACTTCTTAAAGAGCCTACTAGCTACAAGTATAACACCAGGGTGTAATTACAAACATATTATCTTTATGTTTGGNTAAGTCTGCCTTCCTCCAGACTGTAGGCTCCCAAAAGGCAATTGGCTGCACTCTAGTTTCCTGCACAGAGTAGTAGGTACCCTGTAGAATTTTGGTGACTGCATTTATGAAAGAACAATTGAAACTCAGTCAGTAGGAAGGTAGGAAGAGATGAATGGGACTATAGATGGTGACNGAGAAGGGGACTGGATGAGGACGAAGCTTTTGGAGTCCGTGTGGAGCTGGGCTGGGAGGGCACCCCCGTCAGTGGAGAGATGGCACCCTCTGGGGAAGCAGGGCAATTCTGGGACAGAGCAGCTGGGCAAGGCGGATCTGTACCTCCTGCCGCAGGAAATCTGAGGGAGTCTGTGGATCCAGGTTTATCTTGCCTCATAAGACCCTCATAACCCAGAAGGACNACCAGCTAGCTGCAACCCCNGCCCCCATACCTTCCAAAGGAAATTCTGGAAAGTATTNGGGCCATTTGGGGGAAGAGGTGGAGCAAGGATCCGGTTTCTAAAGTGTAGGATGGGTCTTTCCCAGTTTGTGTCCCCTCTGTCTCTACTCACTACCTCCCAGTGGCCGCTCCTCCGTCCTGTATTCTGGGAGTGTGGAAAGGGAAGTTTCTTGGACTCATGAAGACCTGAGCTGTAAAGCACCTCCATCACCTCTGGCCCTGGGACCTTGGGTTCACTTAGCTTCAAGTCAGCTCCCTTATCTCTCTACAATGGAGGTGATAACCCTACCTTGGGGTGTTGCTGAAGGGCTACGTTAAGATCCCACCGCTGTGGNCCCGGGCTCTTATTCCTGCTTTCACCCACTAGCTATGTGGGGTGGGACGGGTGACTTCCCGGGTCTGGGCTTCCACATCTGCCATACAAGAAGGGTGGCTCCCATCTTCTTGAAGGCCCCTTCCAGCTCCAACTTGCTTGGTTCTATTCTGAGAAGACAGCCCCACCTCTGGGGAGGGGGAACGGGAACATTCTTTCGGCTGCCATTCAACCCAGGCACATGTTTGCCCAGCCCCATCCTTCACATTTAGCCTGTAGCTGTTGCCACGATAGGCACGCCCTTGGCACCAAGCTCTCCTCCCTGCCCCACGAGCCAGGGCCACAGGTGGGTGGCTCTGTTCTTGTGATGCCTAGGGGGGGTTGGAAGGACAAAACAGGAAGATGGGAGAGAAGA
>LZPO01044194.1:140246-162371 GCA_001675575.1 Neotoma lepida
CCGGCGCTGGGGTGGCCGAGTCGGGGTCAGGCCTCTGGGAGCTTGGCTGCCTCTTGCCAAGGTCGATCAAGCCGCCCCATACTCAGGAGAGTTGCGAGGGCCGGGCAGCGGGCCCAGCCCGGGAGGGTGCGCCGCGCCCAGGCGAGCGCTTTCCGCGCCTCGGGGCAGGTGCTCGAACCCTTCTCGGGCGAGGAGAGGGTGCCCAGGCGGAGGCCAAGGCTGGGCAGCAGGCGCGGGCGTGGGAGCCGCCAGAGAGGAAAGAATCCCACCTAGGGATGTTTTATGCTAATAAGCACCTGGCTAGTGGGTAAGCAAAAGGACCAAAACCAGAGGGGAAGAAGTTCCGGAGAGCCGGAAACTTCCGGAAGCTCCCGATTCCACGATAAAAGGCAATTCTACGGCTCGTTTGCTGGGTGGCCTTGGGGAAGTTACTTGGGGACGTCGTGGAGCTTCGGTTTCCTTCTCTAAGGAGAGAATATGGGTCAGGTTTCTTAACAAGCTCAGGCACTCTCTTCCAGCAAAAAGATGAACCTTCTGAACTTCGGTGTTCTGGAGGATAGGTGGGGTCCGGAAGTGGGAGGTGTGTGTCACAGAGTGGAGTCCTGGGGGACNCAGAGGATCCAGTCAGGGGAGCCAGGGCCATATTCCCAAGGGTCTTCTCCATTGTTGCCAGAGTCGGGGTGGAGGGACAGATGACAAGGGAGAGGGAGGCTGAATAAAGATCTCCAGATTGATGGCAGCATGTTAGAAGGGGGTGGCTTGGCCATAAAGGCTCATGGGAAATGGTGTGGGAGCAGAGTAGTGCGTGCCTGTGTGTGTGTGTGTGTGTGTGTGTGTGTGTGTGTGTGTGTTACGCTGGGACCCACCTGAGCTTAGTTGTTGGGGGGAGTTATGGGTTCAAAGACAGGAAAGGAGATAACCAGTGGGGTCTATCCGGTCCTGAAGAAGGACTCTGGGAGCCAGGACACCAGCAGGAAGGAACAGAAGAGGCCCGTTAGTGCTGAGGGATGAGGGAGGAGACAAAGGTGTGTGAGAGCTGGGATGCTTCATGGTTGCCCTCATCTCAATTCCGTGTTACCGAGTGGGAAGTGGGAGTGGATCTGGGAAGTCTCCTCCTGGAAGAGGGGTCAGGACTGAAGAGCTACTGCGCAGGGATACAGCCCAGGCTGGGTTACAGGACTTGGAAAGCAAAGTGAAAGCCACTTCTGAGGAGATGGGAAAGAGTTACGTTTACCAAGGTCGGTTTGTGTCTTTCTATACATTGACAAGTCAAATTCCCACCATGCATTATGGCTTGAGTTCTTTCTGCATATATATGTGTGTGCGCGCATGTGTGGTGTGTGGGTATGTGTGTGTTCACGTGTGTGAAGGCTGAAGGTAGACATTGGATGTCCTCAGTTGCTCTCCATCCGTACTGAGGCAGGGTTTCTCACTGAATTTAGAGCTCCCAGTTTTGGCTACTCTGGCTAGCTAGCTTGCTCTAGGGACCCTTTGTCTCTGCCTCCTGTGCACTGGGATTACAGGAAGGTCACCACTCCCACCTGACTTCCATGTGGGTTCTGGGGATCCAAATCCCAGTCCGTTTACCCTTCTTGTGAATTGGTTTGTCTGTTCACACAGCGTTTCTCCACTAGACTGCTTCCTAAGTTCTAAGAATATGTTTTAAATTTGGGTTGAAATATCAACAGTTTTAAATATTTTGGCAGTTATAAAGACAAAACTTTTTGTAGTTAGCTATTAACTCTTCCCTCCCCATTCCACCCATCTCCAGGGTGTCATGCGGTCCAGACTGGCCTTGAACTCCTGATCCTCTTGCATCCATCTCTCTTAGTGCAGGTATTGCAGGAATGTGCCCCTACCCAGGTTTCAGTCAAATTTTTCTTAGACTAGAATTACAGTCCCTACGGTTGATGTTGCTCTGCTGTGATTCTCTGAAAGGTCTTTTATTACACAGGCTTGGGAGACAGTAGGCAGAGGTGAGCTCTGCTCTGAGAGGCCTTTCCAGCCCTTGGTGTCAGGGTGGTCAATGTGCCGGGGGCGTAGAGATCAGGTCCCAGGTCACTGCAGGCCTCAAGTTCTTCCGGGGTGAAATTCACCCAATCTGTCCCACTTTGTGCCTTTCTTCTAGGCCTGTGGAGCTGCTGGGAGGAGTGGGGGCTAATCAAGTCCTACATGGGAAGTGAAGCACTTAGCAGAGTGGCCTCTGGCAGAGACACTTCTGAGGCAGAAGGAAGTGAAGGCCTCTGGGACCCTGTCTTGGGAACACTTTTCGGGCTTTATAGCAAGCAGGTCTGGCCATGAGCTGGGCAAGGATTCTGGTCCAATGGGCAAACATGAAAGTGGAGCAGGAGTGAGCCTGGGGAGCGAGCCGGGATGGGAGGTGTGTCCAGAGGAGTGAGCCTAACCTGAGGGGCCTCGCAGTTCGTCTTGGCCCACTCTTTATGGAATGGGGGACCATCATGTAGCCTGCATGGTTAAAGGCCTCCTGAAAGCGTACCACCACTTGAGGTCCTTAATACTGAGTTCCCAGCCTCAAGAACGTGTTCAGGAGTCCAGCCCAAGTAGGCTTCTCCCTCCAACCTCCTCCACCACACATTCCGTGGTGCTACCTGTGGGCTCCAGCAACCCACATCTCTCCAGCCCGCTGAGCTCCTAGTCAGGTCTCCAAGCCTGGGTATCATTTTAATTGTTTTTCCATTCAATGAATCAGTCATATCTTTGCAAGTGGGAAAGGTCTTCAGTTCACCATTCAAGTTCCTAGACCTTGAGCTTCAGTAATGGAAGCCAGAATGGGGCTAGGAAGCAGTCTAAAAGCCCAACCTTGCAAAAGTCCTTCTCTGACCCCAACTTACACNGCTTCCTGGCTGGGGGCAGGGTTGAGCATCAGTAGCCATCAGCTAACAGGCAATGGGTTCCAGTCACAGGCACCAACTGTCTGTCCTCCTTAGGCTCTGGAACCTTCTGTCCACAGCTGTGGGTGCTCTGTGCATGGTCTTCTCAGCCTCTAAATACCTCTCTAGTCTCTATATTTATTATTAGCTTTGTGGTATTTTGTTATAGCAACAGAAAACAGACTAAGTCACTATGTCTAGTCTAGGTTCCGTGGCTGCTCCCACGGTTACCACAACCACCATCGTGTCAGATTCCCACTTCTACACTGCTTCTGTCTTCACCACCATTGCCTCTAGCATCTCCACTCCAGGCATCTCTCCCAGCTGTCACTGCATCTTTTTCTACCACAACCTCCATCTCCGTCAGCATCACCACCTTCATCACCAGAGCCCTACACCTCACACCATCACTACCCAACCACTGCCATCTCCATCCCCATCACCCCTCTCACCTCCTTGACCCTTCAGCTGTAAAACCAGCACAGTTACCCACCTGCCCTTGCCTCTGTCTATTTTCATTCATGGACTTGTTCTTCCAAGAACATTATCAATTGCTATTTGGATTGGTTCTTCAGCCTCTGTTCATTTACCCAACCCCAGAAAGGGCCAAGTCTAGATCCCATTGCCCTGGTTTTTCTTTTGAGACTTCCCATGGANGAAGGAATTAAATCCCTTGCTCTTTAAGTTAAGGAAGATTATGGGCCTCTTGCCGTTCCTGATTTACCAGGCCCATCATTCTGTCCTAGAAGGAAATTGGATTACTCTGACAGAATGTGTTCTTTGGAAGGCAGTCCTGGTTATTACCTAATTCCTTATGACCTAGTGTTTGTAGATTGATTTTTTTGACGACGTGTCCCAGTAGTTTTCTATTATAGCTGCTCAGTTGATAGGCCCAGTACTTGCAGAGGCATCTGCTTTCTCCTGGGGTTAAAGAGAGGCGGGGACAGGCTGCTTGAGTCTCTCTGTCTCCAGGCCCCTCACCAGGTCTCCATAAATNCCCCTCCGAGTGGGAGCTAGTGATTTAACTCCAAGAAGAGCCAATTCCTTAAGTACCTAAGCGTGTAAGTCATCGGGGCCTGTGGATGTGCACACACAAGTTCTTTCCATGTCCTCTTGGCGTCCTGCCCTCTCATGATTCCACGTGGTGCCTCTCAGTTTTCAGATCACAGCTGACCTTTTTAGGTGAAGAAAAAACGAAAAGCCTGTTCTCTGTAGTGTCGCTGCTCATAGACTCCGTCTCTCACCTGATCCCGCATNGCCTGTCCCCTTTCTTGGCTTGTTACAGTCAGAAAATGCCTTTCATATTCCTTAGCTGTCTCTACAGGTCTCATTCTTTTTTCTGACTCTTCTGATTCTTTTTCTACCACCCTTTGTTGTTTCTCNGTGTGGACCCCTCTGTAATCGAGCCTCCTTTCCACTTTCTTAGGCACGTCCATTATCATCTCATTCTCTGGGAAGCCTTCTGCAGGTCTCACAAGGAATCGGCAGGCTCCTTCAGTGTGTTACTCATCTGGAAAGTTGGTCTCTTCTAACGGTATTGCCTCGTGAGGAATTGTGCTGTTCTCCATGGGACTCGTGCTGTGTGCTTTGTCTTGGTTTCCAGAGCCTGGTGCACAAGGCTTTAGCAAAGCCAGTGTCTGTGTCTGGGTGGCTTTTGTTACTTTCTTGTAGGTGACAGCTTTTCCCAGCACTCCTTTCCGTTTGCCAGTGCTTCTACTGTGGGTGTCTGACTTGGTCAGCACCTTCTCCCCAGGTCCTGGATCAGGAACCATGAGAAGCCTCTGCATTTGACCTGCTGCCCAGAGTACAGTGCTCCTCCAGGTCCCCACATTGCTGTCATCTCAACACTTGCCTCCTCAGTGAAGGCTTTCTCCATTCAACTTGGTAAACCCTGAGAAGTGGCTTGGGACCTAGACCCTTTCTTGGCTGCAGCATGAGAACTCTAGAAACCCTTCCTGCTACCTCCTTTCTCTTCTTCCCCAGGTCCCTGCTAGCATCTGTACTAGTTATTTTTCGTATTGCTCTGACCGAATACCTGACAAGAACCCAGGTAAAGAGGGCTGCAGGGATAGCTCAGTGGTTTAGAGCACTGGCCGCTCTTGCTGAAGATCTAGCGTCCACATGCAGCTCACACCTGTAACTCAAGTTCTAGGGGATCTCACAGTATCTTTTGACTTCTGTGGGCACCAGGACAGGTGTGGTGCAGGACAACATGCAAGCAAAACATTCATAGACATAAAATAAACTAAATAAATAAAAAGATAAGTAAAGGAATCAATTTAAAGAAAGAAAAGTTGATTTGGACTTGCAGTTCGAGGGTTCAGTCCATCGTGGCAGGGAAGGTATGATAGTGGGTNCATGAGGTAGCTGGTCACACTGTGTGTNCAATCAGGAAGCAGAGAGTAGACAGGAAGTAAGGCCAGTCTATAAAACCTCAAGGCTCATCCTGGAGGCTCCACCTCCTTCACCGAGGCTCCACCCCCTTTCACTGAGGCTCCACCCCCTTTCACCGAGGCTCCGCCTCCTTCATCAAGGCTCCGCCTCCTTCATCAAGGCTCCATCTCCTAAAGGTTCCACCTTACCACAATAACATCCTCTGTACTCTGTATTAATTCCTTTCTTCTTTTTTCTTTCTCATATATTTCTCTCTGGCTGGGGTCTAACTATGTAGCCCCGGCTGTCCAAGAACTTATTAACTTTATTATGTGTAGAAAAACTAAAAACTATAGAGTATCAAAAATGTTAAAATAAGCTGGGTGGTGGTGGAGCATCCCAGCACTCAGGAGTTAGAAGTAGGCAGATCTCNGTGAGTTCAAGGCCAGCATGCTCTACAGAGTGAGTTCCAGGACAGCCAGGGCTACACAGAGAAACAAAAACAAAACCCCCAAAAAATTTAAAATAGCTTTTAAAACCATGCATAATCCTATCAGTTTACCTTATTCATATTTTCATATGTCTCTTCCCAAATGTGTGTGATTTATTTTTATTTTGTATGCATGCACCTATACAGAGCTTGTGGTATATATGTGTTTGTGTATGTATGTTTGCATGTATGTGGGCACACGTGTGGGGGGGGTGGATGTGCACATAGAGGCCAGAGGTTGATGGCAAGTGTCTTCCTTAATTGCTGGGCACTCTATTTATTGGAGCAGGCAGGGTGTCTTGCCAGTTCAGCTAGTCCAGCTGACCAGCTTGCCCAGGGGATATCNGGTCTCTTTACTGCTGCCCTGAGATAACAGACTACAGATCCCATGATCCTCATCGTCTTGGGGGCTAAGAAAATCACACTAGTCCAAGAGTGAAGAAGTTTGAGTATAAACACAGCCCCTTTCACCCATCTTATGGGTCTGCCGTCTGTCCTCACATCTTTTCCGAGCCACAGCCTTTCAGATATAGTTGAAGAATTTCATACAACACCTCACTCTCCCTGACTGTCCCCAGCCTCGATGACCACACCCATCAGCCTGGAGCCTCCAAGTCTGAATTTTCCTCCCTGGTCTCTGGAATGGAGTTTTTCTTCTGACCATCACTAAGAAGTTGGTCCTCCTGGGCTTGCTGGCCTTGGCTCCTTCATCTCTGCCTCTTCCCACCTCACCACAGTTTGCTGTTCCCTTTGCAAGGTCCACATATTCAAAAGCCCCAAGAATGCTTCCATCAGAAATTCGGAGTTTCCACTCTGAGCTCCNTTCTCCTTCCTGGGATTGTGCTGACAGTGGCTGCTGCTCACTAGCCAAGGCTGCAGCCAGGGCCATCCTCTCTGTGCCCCATCCATCTCCCTCAGGCTGTGTGCTCCTCCAAGGTTCTGCCTGCAGCTTTNGTCAGGAGTTCAGTCTCCTCCNGTCTACCCACCGTGACACTTTTTAAAAATCAAGGTATAGTTTACATTCAGGAAATGCACATATTCTAAGGGCACACCTTGATGAATTTTAGTGTGTTAGGCTTGCACAACCACCACTCTCAAGAAGATTCAGAAGTCTCATTCCGTAGGATTCCTCCACCCTTTACAGTCAGTCTCTTCCCGTAGACCCTCTCAACTGTCTTCCCTGGGTTACTCCTCTCTTCTCCAGATCCATTCACCATTGGAACCATGGACTTTGCATTCTTTTTCTCCTCCAAATGATCCTGAGAATCCTTTGTGTTGTCACCGTAATCATTTAAGTCTTTAATGAAGCCATTCTCTCGTGAAAGCCTTTCACTAGCTCTTCCATTACCTAAATTCTGGGCCCTGAATGATCTGGCCTCCTCTCAGAGGCTGCCCATCCATCGGCCTTCACCTTCGTGCATACCAAACTGCTTGCTCACCTGAATGAACACATGAGCTTCTTGTGGATGGGTGCTGGTGCCGGAGGAGTCTCCCATCTCTAAGACTACCTCCTACTCACCTGAGAGAGGATCTGAGAGGTGGCCAAAGTGTCTGTCAGCTTACCTCCCAAGCCTGTTTCCACTATTCAAGCCACCTGGCCACACCTTTTGCTGACTGCGCTCCTCAGCCCGACACCTACGCATCTCACATTATTTCATCTCGTGCTATACATCTTGTNTTCTGTAACCCTTTGGCCATGCTCAGAGGGATAGAAAGAATCATTGTACTTCCACAAGTCCTTCTTGTGGAAGTCACTCTCGTCGTCGTCTACCCAGGAGCCATTTTCTGAAGTAATTTTTGCTAATAGAGCCTGATCTTATTAGAGCTCAGAGACACCTTTGTTGGTTGTGTCAAGTTCTAGCCACAGACATGGGGAAAGACTTCTTCCTGTAAAGGACTGAGTAGCAAATTCCTCTTATGCCTTCCTACTTCTTCTAGTTTAGGACACCTTTGCCTGAGGGTGCGGTTTGGATTGATAGCAGTCACTTTGTGACCATGAGGCAAAGGTCAAATAAAAGTATAATCACTATAATCACCCAGAACTAGTACTGATGAGAAACCTACGCAGGCCTCTACCTTTCAACTTCCTCTTTAGGACACCCCTGCCTCCCCACCTCAATGCATGGATTAGAAGTATACTCCGCTGTGTCTAGCTTCCTAACTGGGTTCTGGGGATCGAACTCAGGTTGTCCTGCTTGTACAGCAAATCTTTACCAACTGAGCCATCTCCCCAGTACCCTGAANCTGTACATTTAATGAGACTACAAGTCACTGAATCTCCACAATGGTCCAGAACTCAAGCCACCACAGCATGTCCCTCCTGTGTGGTGCCAAGATGTCCCCTCTTTGTCTCTTGGCCTTCTTGACCTTCCTCTGGCAAAGACAACAGGGCAGCTTCATTTGAGCTCCAGGACAGTCTGTCTGTCNGCTCCTTCTGCTTTGTCATCCATTGGGACTGGAAGGAACTGGTTTCAGATCTTAAATTAACTTTTTTACCAACTCACAAGAAGCTACTGAAGACAAATTTTATAGAGGGGGCTGGAGAGAGATGCTTAGTGGTTAAGAGCTCTTGCTGCTTTTACAGAGGACCCGAGATTGGTTTCCAGCACCCACATGGTGGCTCTCAACCATCAGTGACTCCAGTTCCTGGGAATCCTATACCTTCTGTCTTCTGCATGCTCCGGTACACATGTGGTACATTATATATAGGCACGCAGGCTCACACACATACACATATATTTTTAAAAAATTAAAAAGAAAGCAATAGAAAGTTTATGGAAAAATAAGACAGATTATTAAAATCCTTGATCAAGATTCCACAGAGCATTTGGGATTTGGGAGGTAGAGGCAGGAAGCAAGTTCCAGGTCAGCCTGCGTCCCATGATACTCTGTATAGTAAAAAAGAAGGTCATATAGAAACAAGAGCCCCAGCCAGGTCTCCCCAAGCTCACTGTCTTCATGCACTGACACCTGACCTCTTAGCCTTCAAGATGGCAAGATGAAGAGTGTTTGGGTAGCAGGCTGCTGAGGGAGACAGCTGGGAAACACATCACTCTCATCTCCTACAAGCAATGTAACCAAGTGAAGCTGCTGTCACCAAGGACATCTCTACTATAAGCACTGTAGGAGCTCTCACACAGACCATTGCCAGAGGCTCGGGACTCCTCTGAGGACAGCTATGGCCCCAGGGTTTATAACCTTGACCAGACCATCTGAGAAAGGAGCTGAGTTGGAGGCTGCACCGTCCAGCCTTCACTCCTCCTCACAGGCTGTCTTCAGCTCCCTCCCCCTCCTTTCCCATTCAGTCTCTAACAAATCTAATCCTGTCTTGGGTTCTGGCTCTTTAGGGGCCCTGATCTAATGTCTTTGGCATTTATTTATGATTTGTTTGTTTGCTTGTTTAACGTGCATTTTTAAGACAGAGTCTTGCTCTTTGCCTCATGATCCTTTTGCCTCAGCTCCTGAGTGCTGGGCTTGTAGGTGTCTGCCATCACACTCCGCGAAACACGTACAAAATGTCGCCCCGTGAGACAGAAAGTGCCGGAGGTTGGATCCAGGGTCTCACCCATGCTAGGTAAGCATTCTACCTTCGAATTACATCCTCAGTCCATGCTTGACTTCCAAAACCTAAATCAATAAGAACAACCCACAGGCTCCTCAGGAGCTATAGCCAATCTCTCCTCTCAGCCAGGTCCTGCACATCTATGCCAAGGTCTAGCTGGATGGAGGCCATTACAGAAGACCACAATTGATCAAAATGCAGAGAGCAAGTGAACTTGGGGTGCCCAGCCCCAGTTGATATGTCTACAACACAACTCTGGGAACATCACTGAGGAGGGGGCAGAAATACACACACACACACACACACACACACACACACACGTAATCTATGTATACATATGGCATGAATCTGAGAGAGAGCAGGAGGCAGGTACATAGGAGAGTGATGATTTGAAGAGGTATGGCCCCATAAACTCATGTGTTTGAATGCTTGGCCCATAGGGAGTGACACTATTAGATGTGGCCTTGTTGGAGTAGATGTGGCCTTTGGAGGAAGTGTGTCACTGTGGGGGCNGTTTTGAGGTTTCATATATGCTCAAGCCTTGCCCAGCATGGCACACAGTGTCTCTTTCTGCTGCCTAAGGATCAAGATGTAGAACTCTCAGCTCCTTCTCCGGTACCATGTCTGCCTTAATACTGCCTTGCTTCTTGCCATGACAATAATGGACTAAACTTCTGAAACTGTAAGCCAGCCCCAATGAAATTTTTCCTTTATAAGAGTTGCCATGGTCATGGTGTCTCTCCACAGCAATAGAAACTCTAAGATAGAGGGGCTGGAGGAAGGACAGGGAAGAGAAAAATGATGTAATTAAATTTTAATTTCAAAAAATAAAAACGAAATCTTAATTAACCTGACAAGCTCTCTGTAAAGTATCTGGCACATACTAGGTTCTTTTTCCTTTCTTCTCAGTGTGGGGTGACAGTGGACATGCTGTGAGGCCATTCCTGTCCCTAGTGGGAGCAAGACAGAATATCCTGTGACCAGGTCACCCTGGGTCAATCCAGAACCTNGGGTTCAGAGGGTCTTGGGCATACATCTCACACACCAGTGTGCCCANAGATGTCCACACACAGATGTATGAAATGGGGTGACACAGGTCAGGCCTCAGTTGTGCCTCAGTTGTGAAGGATGAGGGTGGACATGAAGCTTAGCCCCANAGCACCGTGAAGAACAAAAGNCTAGATGATCCCAGCCCCTGAATTCCCATGCCCCAGCCTCACTCCAGCCTGGAGATAAGCCCACTGTTGTTGGAAGATATAGCTCTGCTCATTCTTGCTGTCCACTGGATAGTAGTTGGGCTCACTCTTGTCTACAGTATCTCAGACTCTGGAATGTAGGGAGACTTCTCTGTCCTGCCAGCCACTCCCCAAATAACCACACAGAGACTTGGTATTAATTATAAATGCTCAGCTGATGGCTTAGGCTTGTTTTTTGCTAGCTCTTATAACTTAAATCAACCCATTTCTATTAATCTATGTGCTGCCTGGAGGCTCGTATACCTCATCTATGAACTTCCTATGTTGCTTCTTCTGTGTCTGGCTCACAACTCCTCCCCTTCTTCCCAGCATCTTCTTAGTCAGATTCTCCCACCTAACCTCTACCTGTCCAGCCGTTGGCCAGTCAGCTTCTCTATTAAACAATGAGAGTAATGCATATTTACAGTGTACAAAAATTATTTCACAGCACTGGAAGACTCCCTTCTCTCCCTCTGTTTATCTAGGTCATCTTGGTCTCGCAGGGCTGAATTCTAATCTTGCCTCTTCCTGGAAGTCCTCCCCGGTTTCCCAGCCCACAGAACCCCTTTCTTCCTCTGAACTCATCTAGCATAGCCTGGAACATTCATGTTACGGCATCTGGCCTTTGTCTACATATTCTAATGTGTGTTTGACATGGTATGAAGAGCTGAATGCCAATATGGGTGTCCTGAGCTGCCTATTAGGGCTCATTAGCCTCAGGCAGAGGGACGTGAGACCACTTGACAGTGACTTCATGGAGAGGTTCCCGTTGCCTCCACACTGGAAAGGGGGCTGGAGCAGGCAGCAGCTTCTCAGAGTGAACTTTGAGTCCAGGCAGGTGGTTTTCCTGGTCTTGTTTTCCTCATAAAATGGAGATGAGGGGTTGGGGATTCATGCAGCTCAGCTGATAGAGTGCTCAGTTAATGCACAAGATGCTGGGTTCAATCCCTGCCATCTCACTGTCTGGTCATGGTGATATATGTCTGTGATCTCAGAACTCAGGTGAAGGCAGGGGGATCAGAAGTGCAAGGCTGCTGTTATATCAAGCTGCTTCCTTGCTGGCAAGTTTTCAAAGCACTGGCAGGTACTACATAGGCCATTGAGGGAAGAAAGTCATCCGTGGTCTTACCCAACCATCAAGCCTGAGAGCTACAACACCACCCTGCCCAGCAAGATGTGTCTGCTGGTGCGATAGTTGCTTGACTATTAGAGAGGCAACTAACCATTTTCTGATTGAATTTGAGGCCCAAGGTACAGGGAAATCATGTCTGGTACAGTAAATCTGGCCAAGAGTCCTTGGCTAGGGAGGCAGGGGGACAAAACTACTATTTCTGGTTTGATAAACGGACACAATGTCAAATGCCTTCTAAACATTTATGTTT
The DNA here is from genome assembly GCA_001675575.1 of Neotoma lepida. Classification (NCBI taxonomy): domain Eukaryota; kingdom Metazoa; phylum Chordata; class Mammalia; order Rodentia; family Cricetidae; genus Neotoma; species Neotoma lepida. The sequence goes on from LZPO01044194.1 coordinate 152,180, forward strand.
ATGTCCACACATGGGTTAGTGCTAGTCTCAGCCTGAGACAGAGAAGCTTCTCTTTGCAGTGGGTGCTGGCTGATACAGAGACACCTGACTGGACAGATGCTGAGGAGAAGTGATGCTGAGTGCTGACGCCCCAGACAGAACACCTGTATAAACCCGCTCCAAGGCTCCGAGAACATGGTGACTGACCTGCACACCGGTGACTGTGGTCATCATCTTACAGTGTAGACTATACATCAGATCACGATGTGCTTTAAATATAGGAAATGTTTATTGTTAATTACANGTCAGTAAAGCTGGGCAGAAAGTAATAGAGAAAGATAGACTTTCAAAATGAATATTATAATATGTAAAGTTAGATTCCTGCTTTACACCATCCACTGAGAGTGAAATGTAAAAAATAAAACTATCAAATATTAAAAGAAAATATAGAAGAATTGGTTTATAAACTTTGGGTAAAAAAGGCTTTTGTTTGTTTTTCGAGACAGGGTTTCTCTGTGTAGCCCTGGTTGTCCAGGAACTCACTTTGTAGACCAGACTGGCATCGAACTCACAGAGATCCTCCTGCCTCTGCTTCCCAAGTGCTGGGATTAAAAGTGTGTGCTAGCACCACATGGCAAGGCTTTTTTTCTTCTTCTTTTAGTTAGACATAAAACATAAGAATTATATGAGTTCAAGGACAGCCTGCATAGTGAGACCCCATCTCAAACACACACAAATAAAAGCAAACAGCAAACAGCAGCTCTGTTGAGGTAAAGGTGACAAGACACTTCAAACCTACGTTTACACACTAGGCATGGTATCGTGCCCTCTAATCCAGTAGGCAAGAACCAAGGAGGAGGATCAGGAGTTCAAGGTCATCCTTGGCTAGAGAGTGAGTTCAAACCAGTCTGAATTTCCGGAGACCCTGTCTCAAAAACCCAAAACCAGACAGTGCACCCTAAGTTTGCATAGATGTTGGTGACGCTCCAGGAGTCTGCTGGAAAATCAGCAATCCTAAGGAAGGGGAGTGGGACTGAGTAGAATTCAGGGGGCTTCATCTGAGCTACTCCACTGTTTTCTTCAGTGAGCGTGTATACACGCGTCACTTGTGAGTAATACAGTCCAAACATCTAGAACAGCTGTGACTCCGTGTCCATCGTGTGTTCCCATTTCCGAAGCCCTGTCACAGCTGCTATCTTGGGCTTGTGGTTGAGATCCCAGGCCCAGCTCTGACTGGTCATAGCTCTGACCTTTGAACTCCCCCATTATGAAGCTCTTAGCCTGNGTTTTTCAAGCCTGCTTGCTACATATCCCAGGTCAGAAATCATCACAGCCCTGAGAGAGCACAAGGGCCAGGAAAGTATGAGCTTGAGAAAAGACACTTGGAGAAAGCAGGAGGGGCTCCCTGGAGGAAGCAGCCTTTGAGCTAGGGCTTGGAAGATGGATATTTATGTATGTATGTATGTATGTATGTATGTATGTATGTATGTTTTTGAGGCAGGGTCTTACTGTGTAGCCTTAGCTGTCCTGGAACTTACTATTAAGACTAGGCTGGCTTCAAACTCATAGGGATTGTCCTGCCTCTGCCTCCAAGTGCTGGGATTAAAGATGTACACCATTATACTTGGCCAGAAAGATGGGTAATTTTTATCTCAATCTCCCTTCNAGGTGATGTTTAAAACTACATAATACCATCATAGAAAGTTTAAGTAACAGAGAGAAAGAGAAACTAAACACTTGCAGCCCCATTAGCCTCACAACTTCTATAAATTCCCTTCAATTCTTTGTCCACAGGCACATATCTTACACCTGTGGTCCAAATGTTTGATCTCGTTACATGATGATGATGATAATGAGGAGGAGGAGGAGGAGGAGGAGGAGGAGGATTGTGTGTGTGACGTGGGTATGGAGATGTGTGTGTGCCACGGTGTGTGTGGAGTCAGAGGACACTTCTGAGGAGCTGGTTCTCCTCTTTCACCTTAAGTGGGTTCTGGGGTCGTCAGGCTTATGTGGCAAGTGCCTGTGCACATTGAGCCATTCCAAAGGCTCTTAAAAAAAAGATGTATTTATTTTTATACGCATTGGCATTTTGCCTGCGTGCATGTCTGTGTGAGGGTGTCAGATTCTCTGTAACTGGAGTCACAGACGGTTGTGATCCACCATGTGGGTGCGGGGAATCAAATGGGGTCCTCTAGAGGAGCAGCCAGTGCTCTTAACCANTGAGCCGTCTCTCCAGCCCCCTGTTTTTGGTTTTAATTAACATTATACCATAGGAAGCGTGGGTGAGCCAGCCCTGAAGTTGTAAGCATGGAAGAGCTGTCCTCATTACTCATCTGTCATGTGGCAGCATGGGCAGGGGTGAGATGCTCCCCCCTGACCTGCCCATCAATGCCTGAGGCAGGTGGGAGAGCTGGCCCTGAGGTCAAAAGAGGGGGGGCTGTCCCTGCCCCTCATCAGCTGGAGCACCCAAGAGTTGGCCCCTGTGCCATGCCTGGGCAACCCAGTAGAGCTGGCCCTGAAGGAGTTGGTGTGGGAGNAAGGGTGGGGTGGAGGTGTATGATGTGAAAGATACAAAAAGAAATAAATAAAAAGAAAGTTAGAACAAAACAAGAAGTCCAGAACATTATACCATAGATCCCTTTGGCATTACCAGGTGGCATTCATAATGGTGACATGTGCCATTCATTTCTACCATTGGATCTTTACATTGTTTTTAAACACATGCTGCAGAGAACGTCCTTGTGTGTGAAGTGGTTTTGTTTGCTCACTTTTTGTTTGTTTGTTTGTTTGTTTGTTTGTTTTTTCATTTGGGTTTTTGTCCTGGAACAAATACATGCTCAGAAGTGGAAATACTGGGTCAAAATTTATTAACACTGTTATGGCCCTGGAAACAGGTTGTCAAGTCACTCCAAAACTGTAGGTGCAGAACACACTGGACAAACAGGAAAGTATCCAGAGTCCAGGGAGCAACATGGAAAAGGCACGTGGACTAGGACAGACTTGTGTCATTTATCCCTTGGATGCCACAGTGGTCAGATACAGAAAGTGGTGACAAATGCTATTGTTCGGCAAGCTGAGAAGCCATTCTTAAAGTCCTTTGTTAGTGTCTTGCTGCAGAAGGTAAAGGCTAGAGAACCTTCCCAGACTCTGGTGTGGCTGCAAGTGACCTTGCAACTCCATTCTGGGCTCTGGGAGGATCCTTCCCCTCCCTCCCCACCTCCTTTCTTCTCCTTCCTTTCCTCTCCCTCCTCATCCTTTCTCTTCCTTCCCTCTCCTCTGATTTCCTTCCTTCCTTCCCTCCTTCCTTCCTTCGTTCATTTTTGTTTCGTTTATTACATCTTTCAACTAGGACATTAAAGGCTTAAAAATTTTTTAATTTATTACTATCATTTATTATTATTATTATTATTATTGGGGGTGGGGACCGAGTACTATGGCACACATGTGGAGGTCAGAGGACAACTTTTGGGAGTCAGTTCTCTCTTTCTACTGGGGCATTCAGGGAGGTAACTCCGGTCATCAGGTCTGTGTGGGATGCTTTACCAGCTGAGCCATCTCAATGGCTCGGGGTTGTTTTTTTCTTTTTTCTTTCAATTTCCTCAATGAGGAGAAATTATCATTTGGAATCATCTCTCTTTTCTTCTTCCTGCCCTGAATACAAATGTATNGTCGGGAGCTGCAGTGGTCATGTTAAGACTATAAAGTCACACAAACACGAGGACATCAGTGCACAGGAGTCATGTTCCTTCCTTTTATTTCTTTTTTCACTCATCGCCCACCCAGGGCTGTCCTCCTGTTCTGTCCAGATTGACCTACAGTAGTCACACTGTGGATTTCAAATGACTGGGTTTATTNAGTATAAACTGCATACTTGAAAGAAAAGAGCTGGAGAGATGGCTCAGTGGCTAAGGGCACTGGCTGCTCTTCCAGAGGACCCAAGTTCAAATCTCAGCACCCACATGGAAGCTCACAACCATCCATGACTCCATTTCCAGGGGATCTGACGCTGTCTTCTGACTTCCAAAGGTACCAGGTACTCGTGTGATATATAGACATGCATGTAGGCAAAACACCCAAACATATACATTTAAAAAAAATTAATAACAAGTCACAGAAAAATAACAGAACATCAAATCGAGCACTTTGGACATCCACCAGAAATGATGGGGCGCTCCTAATTGATGCCGCCATGCTGGAGTTCCCAGTTTCGGAGCTCAGGCAGAGACACCTCTCCACAGATAAAGCTGAAACTTCAGGCTTCTCACTGCCAGCTCAGGCATTTCTATGCCAGGGTTAAACACTAACCTCTGTTGTGGTTCCCAAGGGCGCAAAGGTTTCGATGCCCTTGGGCTGTTCCCTATTCTTCCTTTCTGCTATATGACCAGGGGGGCTAGCCTATCCCAAGNCAGGGAGTCTTGGAGGANACTTGAAATGAACTCCTGAGCTGGGACAGGGTCCACATTGATCCCAGGGTCTGTTCACAAGAGCACAGACAGCATACAACAGTTTACTAACATAATTTATATTGCATCTGTGTACCACTGCATCCCCTTTATATGCAGCCCACAGTGCAGGTGTGAGGGTAAGAGCCCTTCTCAGCCAAGCATAGTGGGGGTGCTCTGATGGGTTCCGCCATCCCAGAATAAGGCTGGAATCCTCTGTGAATCTGTTCATCCTCAACCCTGCTTTAGGGGACATATGACTAGTGTCACCTCCATTATTCACNAGGCTTACCAGGAAAGCCCTGACCTTGGAGGTGTCCTACTTNTGACNTGGTCCCTCCTCTAGGGGAGGAGCCTGCCAGGGGAAGGCAAGGGGCCCTGGCTGCAAAGCTTCATCCTGTGTCTTCCTCAGCGCATCTCACTGAGCATCTGGTTCCTCCCCTATAACACGATCCAGTGATAGGCCTGTCGGAGCTGCGGGGCATCCATGCTGCCCTGAACATAGGAAGCTACCATGAGCATTTTTTTTTTTTAAAGAAACAGTCCCTCACTGAACCTGGCGCTTGCCCATTCAGCTAGGCTGGCCATCAAACCCGAAGGATCTTCCTGTCTTTGCTTACCTAGTAGTGTTAGTTTCGGTCTTCACCTGTTCTGAGCCAGAGCAGAAGGAAAGCGAGAGAGCTGTCTCTTATACACATCTAGATGTGTATAAGAGACAGGATTATAGGTGTGTTCCTGCCCCCAAACCTTTGTGTGGATGCTAGGGATCGAACATAGCTCCTCCTGATGGCATAGCAGGCCTTTGCCCNCTGAGCATTTCCTCAGCCCAGAGAAAGGACTCTTACTCTCACGGGCCTTCCAGTAGCCCTGGGACTGACTTCTGGTAGGGTCGTTCATGCTGTTCCTTGGCAGCTAGGCCAATCTCCATGGTGACTCTCTACCGCAGGGCCGCTCACACCCAGGAGACAGGACAGCTCTGTTTTCAACCTGCCCATCCCACAGTGTTCAAGGCCACCTCCAGAGCTGCCACAAGTGGCTGTTCCCAGCTGCCCCAGCCCCACCAGACAGACAGTCCTGTGAGTGGGCCCTTCTCATACAGCAATGACAGCCACTAGGCACATGTGCAGAGACTGTCTCTTATACACATCTAGATGTGTATAAGAGACAGCTCATACAGCAATGACAGCCACTAGGCACATGTGCAGAGAAGTTCCAGCCTCTCCTGCTCATTGTCTGCACTGGCTTCAGAGGCCNTAGTTAGGGAGGGGGACTGACTAGCCATCCTCGGTCTTGTCTAGCCTTTCGGCCAAGGCTAACTCTTCCAGCCTGTTGGTTATGGGAATGAGGTGGTACCATAATTTCTTAATTTCTCCCACTTCTAATCAGCAAAGCTAGGAGAACCAGCAGGCAAGGGCAGAGAGAGGTGAAAGGCCATAGTCCTATTGTACAAGCCACAAAGTTACCTCTTAACAAGCCATGGTGAAAACAAATTATCCTGTTGTTCTTGGGAAATCTGCATGTCCTTATGCATGTACTTGGCATCTGTGCCTTGTGCTGGCAGTTCAGGTGAACAGGCCACAGCTACTCAGTGCCAGACCACCTACAATTTAAATCAAAGCAGATTCTAAGTTGCTCTTGGGTACAGACCACATCCAACTCAATTTGACCCTCAACTGAGACAGTGGCCTGGGGTCTCTGGTACACTTGGAGACAAGAGGNAGCAGGTAGAAGGCAGGCAGTTCAATCCTCTTCAAATCCTGTGCTGGCTTACTGAAGCTGAGGTAGAAGCCTGTGATGACCCAAAGGTCTGCATTTTACACAGCTTTCTGGTAGTTGGAGGCACATCAGGAGCTGAGGTCCTGGCCTTCAGACCCTCTAGGAGGAGAATAGCAGTCCCACTTCCTGCTTGGTGCAGGAGCTTGAGTTTAATTCTCGTAGCATGNCTATAGCAGAGTGTATTGCCACACCAGTGCTGTCCATTGTATTAAATAGCCATCTGAAAACACACTGCTATAGATGGGCAAACTCNAGCTCCGAGGTGGTTAAGTACACTCATCCCCAAACCCTGTTCTGGAGTCAGGTCCCATCTGAAGCTTTTTTGTTCCCCACCCTATTAAGTGATGCCACCCTGACATCACACACAAAGTGGAAGCTTCCTTGGTCACAGACAGAGGACAGGAAGGATTGTGTTGTTTCTGCCCACTGCAGCTGTCTGTTCCCAGCTTCCTGTGCAGATCAGGATAAAACATGAGGTGCACAAGGGAAAAATAGAAAACACACCCTGTGCCCTACATCTTGGATTGAATAGCAAGCAGATGGGACAATTGGTTTGATGGAACAATCAGACAATTTACTCTAAGGCCCTCCTGTAGCATCAGTGAGAACAGTAATTATATAGCATGCCTTTCCCCAAACACACATTTTCTGGAAACTGAGGCATTTATTTAACTTTATTTTATGTGTATTGATGTGAAGGTGTCAGATCCCCTAGAACTGGAGTTACAGACAGTTGTGAGCTGCCATATGGNTGCTGNGAATTGAACCCGNGTCCTCTGGAAGAGCAGCCAGTGCTCTTAACTGCTAAGCCATCTCTCCAGCCCTCCAGGAACTTCTTTGTGATCTTTAGCTTGCTCTGCACCAGGGAGGCCTGGTGACAGCAGGTGGCTGGGNAGCATTTATGGAGAGTCCCCAGAGCCACACAGCTCTCTTTAATAGAAGTAGCAAAGATTGGGCTGAGCTTGGGCACCCTCAGCAGGCAGGCCAGGGTCAAGGCGAAGGGCCAGTGGAAGAGTGGCACTGGGCTTAGGGGTAGGGGAGAAGCAGCAGTCTGGACCAGTGTGCAAAATGTTGATTCTAGCCTGAACAGCACAGAGAGCCTGGGTTTTCATCAGTTCCTTAGTGAAAAGGAAACTGGAAATTAATATTAAAATCCCACTGAGCAGTGTCCATAGTTTCCATATGCAATCATGCTTGGCGTAGTAAGTAGTAAAATGTTTATAATTTTCTTTCCAAGGCTGAGTTTAGTCATTCTCAATGAACCATTTAGTTGGCCTCATAAAGTCCTGAATTAAAGATCTCCTGTAGGTGATGTTGTAGATGGATGGGTACCGGGACCTCGTGGACTCTGCTGGCTGCTGATGTCAAGGCTGGGGGTGCAGCCTTGGAAAATCCCAGGCGGAAAACATCCCCTCACGTAGCTGTTGTGATAGGGCNAGGGTGCTGCACTCTACTGGAGCACCAGTTCGACAGATCAAAGTGTATTCTAAGACCTCCTGTGGCATCACTGGTAACAGTAGTTAGATAGCGTGCCTTTCCCCAAAAATCGCCTTTTCAGGAAACTGAAGCATGGCTGCACCTCCAGCAATCTCCTGGAGGGGAGGTGACAAACCCTAGCACTCACATACATGCAGTGGGTCTCCAGGGACCTCCTTTGTGATCTTTAGCTTGTTCTGTGCTGGAAATGTGGAGACAGCTGTAGAGCAACCTGGTGGGCAGGCAGCAGACTCCATAAGCCCAGATGCTCTGAGACTAAGACAAGACGACTGCAAAACCAAAAGCAGCCTGGTAATTCTAGACACTCAGAGGCTGGGTAGTTTAGTCATACAGTGTCAGAATAAAAACATGACAAAAAAGGCAGGAGATGGAGCTCAGCAGGAGTTCTAGCATGTGAGAGGTCCTGACTCATCCCCAGTACTGAAAATAAATAGGTAACTTCTTCAGAGTTGAGCATGGTAGCACATGGTGGCAATTCCAGAGCTTGGGAGGCTGAGGCAGGACAATTATCTCAATTTGAGTATAGAGTACATTTGAGACTAAGTATCAAAAACCAAAGAAACAGCTAGGCGGTGGTGGCCCACGCCTTTAATCCCAGCACTCAGGAGGCAGAGGCAGGCCGATCTCAATGAGTTCGAAGCCAGCTTGGTCTACAGAGGGAGTTCCAGGACAGCCAGAGCTACACAGAGGAATCTTGTCGCACAAAACAAAACAAACAAAAAACCCACAAAGAAACAAATAAAAATAGCAACCTGTTTGTCCTTACCCTGTCCGCTGAAGCTAGAGAGAGATAGATAAGGTTGTAGTTTACTACATATCTGGCACAATCTTACCCCTCTGTATGTCCATGCTCCTTCATAGATGCACAGACATATTCACACACACACACACACACACACACACACGTGTGAGAGTGCTGTGGCAGTACCCACCCCCATGCACACAAAACAAATAAATAAAATATAGTAACGATAAAAGAAGTAACTAGTTAGAAGACCACACACTGAGACACAGANATGATCACACACATTAGCACATGCATGGACGGACANCCTGGTATACTGTTTTCAGTATACACTCATTTCCAGACACATCTTCCTTCCTTGGCTGTCCTTCAGACCCTGCCTCAACTACTCTGTCCCAGCCAGAGCAGGACTCTCACCAAGTCTGCCCNTGCCACCCTGACCTCTGTTGTCACAAATGTCCTGATTGACAGCTTGTTGGGCCACAGCCCTGCCCTCCGGCACAACACAGGCAATCTTTCACCCCTGTCTCTGACACACCAAAGGCATGTACATGCATACAAACGCACAATCTGCTGTCACAAGAGGACCAGTCCATCTCCAGCCTCCCCAGTCACTTCCGTGCACTTCAGCCTGCCCCCGCTCTGCCGCCAAACCAGCTTTGGTCTTGCAGACACCCTGTATCTGTCTGTCTCCTGCATCCACCAACAACTTGAGCTATGGCAAGTGGGAGAGGGTGTGAGGCTTGATGGAAGCTGTTATTCTTAGCCCTGTCACTGAACACTTCCCCTCCCCAACTTTGTCTCTGCCTGCCTAGCATCCTCCCCAGGGCCAGAGGCCAGCTGATCCCTCCTCTGTGCAGTGGAGTCCTGCGGGGGTGGGGTGGTGGAGGGGGTGGGGGTGGGATTGAAGCCGCCACTTCGGAGGAGCAGAAAATGGGATTTATTCCCGTTCTCCTCCTGATCTGCATCCAGTGCTCAGGGAGCAGCTGCCTGGGAACTTGGAGGAAGGGATTTGCAATGGAAATACTTGCGGGTCTGAAGCACTTGGTGCCAGCACCTATCTGGTTTTTGTGTGTTCTTTCTCCCTCCCCCTACTCCATTCCTTCCTTCTTGGTAAGGTACTAGAAATTGACCCTAGGGTCCCTGAATGATAAGCAAGTGATCTGCCATTGACCCATACCCCCTGCCCTCTTGTTTTTGACGCAGGATTCTACTGCGTTCTTCAGGCTCACCTTGAACTCATNCTATAGCCCAGGCTGGCCTTGAACTTGAGGTCCTCTTCCCTCAGCTTCCCCAGAAGCTGGGCTTCTGGGCTTGCCCACCAGGTTCTGTCCCACCATTTTTCACTCTTTTCTTGCTTTGGATTGNAGAGATGGGATCATTTCTGTCTCAGAAACCACTAATTCCCAGGCCTCTCGTGCAGGCTGGTTCTCAGGCCTCCCTCCCTACTAGGAGGGGAGGGAGGGGGTTCTACCTCAGGAAGACCCCAGGTGTCCTAGCTCAACTGGCCTGGAATCTTTCTCTTCCAGCTTCAGACCACCCCAGTGTCTTCCCTGCCCCCACCTCCTGGCCAGTTCACCTTTCTCTGAAGATGCTTTCCATGTGTCTCATCATTGTGTCATGTGTCCTATCCCCCCTTCTCCCTTCCCGTCCCCTGAGCACANCCCTGGGCCTTCCTGAGGCCAGGCCCTCCATGAGGTGACAAATCCTGGCTCCTCCACTGCCTCACCCTGAGTACTTCTATGCCCTTAAA